>CM051706.1:19216317-19536317 GCA_028022725.1 Lycodopsis pacificus | reverse complement strand
AAAACCATTCACCAGACAAAACACAAAAGGACATACGTGTGTCCTGCTGAGCAGTTAGTCAACAGTCTGATTGCTGACTTTTCTTTGCACTTCTGCATATTACTTTGTCCATTTCTGTTTATTGGGCCATGTTTAAATGAGTATTTCCGTTCATCTACAAACATTTACACCACAAGCTGCTACCCCAATAAAAAGGTCACTTCTGCACTTCATCACTCTGAATCCCCATCTTCCTCCTCTTCGGGTGGTATAAATGGTGGCTCCTCGGATGTCTTCTGCTCCATCCCTTCAGCTTTCGTCTTCCCGAGATGCAGTTCTCTGACGGTGAGGATGCGGACGAGCATGCCCTCCATGGTGCTGTCGTCCAGAGGGGTGAAGGAGAACCACAGGGGGCTGTTGGGGACGCAGCAGCGCTCAGGGTGAAGGTAGAACAGGTTGGTGCGCTGCTTGACCGACTCCGAGCTGGATGGAAGACAGTTGGTAATGTCAACGTAGTGACTAGTGGATTGAGGAGAACAATATGCAGCACCAAGTTACATTATAGTCTTTGATAGAAACATGGTAAAGGAAATTAACTTGGCCAAACAGCCAACAGATTAAAATTCTTTCTCAAAAAATGGACGATATGGTCAATATCTGCCTCGGACAAAGTTACATTTTTACACACATTAAAGGGTAGTTTCACAATTTTTCAAGTCAGTCTTTAAACAGCAGCCAGTTTTTTGATCGCAGTAAGTAGTTCAGTGTGCTTCTATACTCACCACTTGGAGAGGTAAAACTCGTAGAGTCTGACTGGACAGCGGAGAGGGTTCTCCGTGTTCTCAATCATCTCTAGAATATCCTCTTTACTCTCCTCCTTACGCTTCTTCACAGGAACCTCTGGATCTGAGGATGACACAAACATTTACACCATTCCTACTATGAAACCAGTTCACTGCACATTTTAACAAAGAAGTGTCCGTTATAAATACTGTAAATTAACACGACATTTGAAAGTGCTTTCCTGTAAAGTGCATGTACAGTGCAAAAAAACAGAGGATCATATTTGTGAGTCTTCTGCTCTACTGCCTGGTGTAGAAGTTGCACTGCTTATGAGATTATAGATGTTAACACACCGAATTATAGAACGATAAAGTGATTAAATATCCCTGGTGAGAATAACAGTCATTACATCCATGTCGGTTTGGGCCAGAACTCTCAAAACTAGTCGGAATAATGGAGTGCCTTCAAAGTCGAGGGGTTAAACTGCAACGTCCTGTGTTTGATTCCAGTCCTGGGACTTTAGCTGCATGTCGTACCAGTCTCTCTCCCCGCATTTCCCCCGCATTTCTGTCTACACTGTCAAATAAAGGCAAATGTGCCAAAAACATTATCTTAAAAAAAACCATTGAACTACACAAATTAAGCATATGCTTCTGCATATGTATTTTAATGCAGATTTTATTTTCTATAAGTATCTTATAATAGCTCAGATAATGCAGATTTGACATAGATCTGAAATGATCATAAACGTAATATCATATAGTGTCAATGCTCTGGTGCAAAACATTCCTGCATGCCAACTGCTTGAGTTAACATTTCTATAAAAGCAGGATATTTGTGATTGTTAAAATACAGTTATTTAAATTTAAGAGGACTATTTCAATAGACCTATTCCTAATTATCTTAATTAGTGGTGCAACGGATCAGCACAAAAGGAGGACAATAGGGAGCAAATATAACTTTTAGAGATCCCTGATCACGTTTTTTTGCCGCTTAAGATAAGAGAATTCTCTATTAGTCCCACAGTGGGGAAATTTGCTTAACCTAATTGATGATCATCGATGATCCATATTGGTAGATGAAGATCAATGTTATCCTTTTACTTTGTTAATGGCATCTATAGCTCTACATGTTGTTACGCAACTAAACAGGTACTTCACTCTGACCCTCTGCCACATTGGTACCTGTCTCCGCTTCGTTTGTGGATATTGGCGGGTAGAAGCGCAGGAAGGTGGTCTTGGTGTTGTTCGGGGTGGTTTTGGTGCAGCGCATGACGTGGGCAAAGGACAGCTGGCGGTGCTGCTCCACCGTGGTGAAGCCAAAGTACTTGCAGCAGAAGAAGAGCAGAGTGTTGAGGAGGACGATGGGAGAGTACGCCCCCAGCTGTTTGCAGTCCCACAGAAACTCCTCCTCCACACGGGAGTGGATATAACCTGAAGAGAGAGGGAGTAGAAATCAGGAAAATGACAGGAAGACAAACTGATGGATTGACAGAATGAAATTGCATATGTATAACTCACCACTTGCTGTGATTGAGGGTTTGAAATCTCTTAGCATATTATTGAACTCAGTGGAGAACTTGTTGTAGAACCGATCCATGAATATGTTCTCCACACGACCGTTCTCAAACAGGTACTGCAGAGAGACGAAAGGTCACATATGCAATGTGAATAATGAGAACAGCTGTCATTTATCTCACTATAGTACATTTACTGCAAGTTACTGCTAATGCAAACCGTACCTTTCCTGCTGTAGCTGCTTCACATTAAAACTTTTCCACTGGTGAACTGGCCCTCCCCCCACGGAAAAACTCTACAATGTGCGCTAGCTGCGAAAGTGTACATATGTTCACACAGCACTGTAGGTCCTTCCTGTAGTGTGCATTTAGGGTCTGTGTGTGAAAAGTGTCTTGCCTGCTGAATGCCGAGGCAGAGGTAGAACAGGCTGTCGGGGGAGTACGGCTCTCCGTTGGGTCGTTTCACCTCAGCGATGAAGCAGCAGAGGCCATAGCTCAGCTCGGCGGTGGTGCAGCGAAGGACATCCTCCTTCAACTCCATGGGCCGAGCTGAAATCAAGACACGAGGAGTCCAAGTTATCAAAAGTAAAAAAAAATAAAAAGTTTGTTTTGATGCGTAATGTTAAAACTATGAATAGAAACTTCTTCCAAAACTCTTTTGAAGGAAGGAACATTTCCAACTAACTTTAAGAGGTTTGCATATTTATTCCCTTTTTGGTTTAATGGATTTGATTTTCCCTCTTTACTGTTCGGTGATTTAGATAAAAAATTATCCACCAGTATAATATAAGTACATGATGTTGGGTCAAGATCAGCTTAAGTGGTTGGATCTACTGTACATCTGGACTCACAACCGAAGCGTGGCTTCTCCAGGTTGGGTTGAGTTTGCCTCCATTGGATCCATCGCTTCCAGGCATCAACTCCATATTGACTCTTTAGTTTTGGGACTTCTGCAGCCATGGCCTTGTTGGCGGCGCTTCTTTGAGTCGACTCTTCGGCTGCCTTAGATGGCCGCTGTGACTTACGACCCTTACACGTCGGAGAGAGAGAAGGTTGCATCATGATGTGGTCAGGGTGAGACACCCCGACACATGGTAGGTATTCCCACTGTCCTAACTGCAGATTTCTTTTATTTTGCAAGTACAATCAGATGTAGTCTTAAATGCACAAGCAGTACCAGATCTCATTTACTAGACAGTTACCTTCTTTTCTCGGGCTTTCCTGTGAGCTTGTCGTCGTCGTCGTCGTCGCAAAGCTGCAGGCGGAGGGCTCGGGGATCGCCGGGACTGCTCTCTCCACTGGGCCATCCTCTCCAGAGTTTCTGGCGATGACATCACATGAAACATTCGACCAAGCGCTCAAAAGTATTTCTCTTTCCCGACGACACTCGCAACACTTAAACTAAACCTCTTCAAACACGGGTCGAAGACGAGAGAGAGAAGTCAAATGTTGTCAAGCGCTTCAGAAATCTGTACATCTCATCTCCTCACCAACAGCGAAGTCAGCTTCGACGTCCATGGGAGGCGGGGCTGGAGGCGTGGGTTCGGAGTCAGGTTCATTGGTCGCACCCGTGGGAATGTCCAGGATCGTGTTGAGCTTTTCCTGAGCGCACGGCCGGCCGGGAGACCGGAGACCCGCATCAGAGGAGCCGTCCTCCCAGTTGTTGAGGAAACTGGCCAAGTCGTCAGTGTCCAAGTCGTCGCTGAAGTTACTGCCGGGGTCTGTCACATAAACATGGGAGAAGCTTGTCATCCAGAGTAATAGAAAAAATTAAATAAAAACCTACAACATAAAAACATTTGTGGGAAATAATTTGATGCAACAATGAGAAAGTGAAAGGCCATATGAAGCGTTGATTTATTTCTGATGGCCCGCCATAATGTGAACATTGACGCCACATAATGGTGTTCTAAATTTTCTTCAAACTAGGTCAAATCTAGGGATGGTAACGATTAATGGACCATTGACTAATTGGTCGTTATGAATTTGATAAAGCGCAAGCGCAAGTTTAATCGGTTTACTATCAAGTAAAGATCTGAAATCTAAACGTCATGTGGACTTCTGTTACATTTGTGATTTTTCTTTTAAAAGTATGTTCCAATTACTCGCATCCGCAACCAGAGGGCGCTGGGAGAGGCGGTGGAGGTGGCCACCCCGAACCCACAGGCTGAAGGGCGACGCGCTTGTGAGAGACGCTCAGCCAACGGTGTCGGGGAGCTGCAGCCGTGCATCAGGCCTTCATCTTAACTAGGGCGGCAACTAACGATTATTTTAATAATCGATTAATCGGGTGATTATTTTTTCGATTAAATCGATTAAAAAAAACAAAAAAGCATTAATTTCCAACCCTTTATTCAAAAACAGAACTGATCTTCAGAGTGCATAAACAGGTTGCTCCTTGAACATCCCTGAGCTGTTAAAGTAATAATTAAACAAATGGACTAACACAAAAAACATACACATGTGCACAAAAATATGTATATTTTTGTTTAAAGGGACCTGAGCTGTCAGAACAATAAATAATTGACAAAAAATAAAGAAAAATACAAATCAGAAAACTTAACAGGATTTGTTTGAACGTCAAAACTTGTTCTCTACACTACACGCACAAACTGAATCATCACCGTGGTGCTCCCGTGCCATATCATGTCGCTTTTGCACATCTTGCAATGAACACACTCTTTCAATTTATTCAGTGTGAAATGCTCCCACACCTTGGACGACTTAGGTCGTACTGATTTCTCTGCCTCCGCCATGTTTCAGAACAACGTTACGGGTCCGATGCTCTTTCCTCTGTTGTAAATTGTTTGATCGCATGTTTACTTTTATTGTGAAGAGCATGAAAACGGAAGTGATTTTACTGTGAAGAGACAGGAAGTAGCATGATACGTGCTTATTCACGACAACAATGATAACGATAAGTGAAAAGCTAACGTATATGTTGTATATGTTCACTGTAACAGTTGTTAAACTGCAGTTTTCAGGAAGTAAAGTGTTCCGTTCAAAACCAGACGTGTCTTGGTCGTCATTAGAAGCTCCACTTCACAACAATTGCTGTGCTCCGCTCTTTTTTTTTTCTCAAACATCTCCGCGACTTATTGAGTGGCGTAATAATCGCGCGACACAACGAATCGATAATGAAATTTGATAATCGATAATGAAAACTATTTTAATAATCGATTATTATCGATTCGTTGTTGCAGCCCTAATCTTAACCGCTAACCCAACCCCGCATCCTTGGCTACAAACTGTCCGACAGACTGGTTAAGTCAACAATGTCAATGCCAGCAATGCCGTCCACCTTTACCACTTCCGGTATTCCCTGCCGGCCTCACCTAATTTTACCCTCCAGCTCTCATCCGCTAAAATGATACCTGGTTTGCCGTCTACCGTCTTGCCTGATAAGCTGGTCTATCTACACATGTCCTTAACACAACGCTGTCAATCTCTGGAACCAGACTCTTCAAATCAGTTATCAGCAAGCATGTACGAAACCTAGCGAGTAAGTTTAAGATAAGTTGGGTTGTCGTGGTGAGCACGCTGTACGCCGCCGCTTAGGAGAGTGAGCCGCCTACCTCTCTCTCACACACACACACACACACACACACACCATCTGGAGCCGCAGCATCACGTTTCTCTCTCTCCTTCGGTCCCTCATCTTTGTCATTGTTCTCATTCTGTTCTGCAACCATCTCGGCCATGAGGATGAGTTCTGCCTCAAAGGGGTCCGACGGGATCTTTTGCTTGATCTCCTGGATGGTTTCCATGATGCGCTCAGCGCTGTCCATGGTCACAGGAAGGAACATGGGTACAGGCACCTGTGGTAGTCAGAGTAAGAATATAACAGCCAATGGGGGACCGGTATGAGGACGAAGATGCCGTTGTCTAACATGGTAATCCTGATAATGAGATGATCCGATTCCACACTTCAGAGAATCAAACATTAAAAGGTGATGAGGTGGTTGTAGTGTGTGACATACCGGTAACGGCAGGCCCAGAGCTTTGGGAGTATACTGGCTGTACATGTTCATGGGTACGGGGATATACACCGGCACTGGCACAGGAACGACCATGATTTTAGGATAGAGATCGTCTACAAAGAAGGGAACAAATCATTTAAAAAGTTCTTCAGTGGTGAAGATTACAACCAACTTATGTTTTAGCGTCTTTAGTCGAGATGTGTAAATACAGAAAGCAGACTTAACGGGACACATTCAAAAGTCGTTCAAATCAGTGACTGAGGATATGACTGTGGACTCTAAAGAACAACACATTGCACAATATTTTCAAGCGGAAATTAGGAAAATATTGTATCTACCAACACGCACAGGGACGTGGTTACCATAGAAACACTTGTGTGGGTGTTTACCTGTCTGTGATTCGACGTCGGCGGTCTGTGTTTTACAGGAGACTCCTTTGTTCTGCACCAGCGGTCTGCAGAGCACGGCCTTGTTCTTCAGGATCTTTGGGCAGGACGGAGGATGGACTTTCACTGCATCCGTCTGAATGCTGATCTGAAGAAGAGTCAAAAGGACATAAAGAGTAATGATTCCAGAACAAATAAATTTAATGAACAAAAGAGATCCTCACAAATAGTCTCCAACGGCACCAGCTGCACCAAACACTGATCGTGTATCTGAGTTTCATCATTTTCTTCAGATTTGATGAGCTGAAATGTTGTGTGCAGGCCACAGCACGTACCTTTTCCTCTCGTCACCTTGAGCCAAAACATGACTAATACTTCAGATCTTTCAGGCTTTTAGGTTGTAGAAAGTCTCCTTTACAAATAGTTATTTTGTATGAAGGGTTTGCAAAAAGTGTCATATTTTGTTCATGCAGAATGCTGTAAAATGATGTAACCAGACTGACAACTGAAAGGACAAAAAGAGACAAAGAGGCTTCTGAGCAACAGTTAAGAGGATCAGAAGAAGTCACCATTCATTGGTAGAAAAACTGGAATCTTAGCATGAAAATGTGTGCAGATTTAAACAGTTACTGTTTTTGTGTCAAGTGCACATTAATGCATCTTATAACAAGGTGGATTATTAACAGTTGTGCTGCCTAAGTAACGCTGTTCTGAGAACATCACAATAGAAATAGGTTTCTTGCAATATCAGCTGAACAAACTCTGGACTAATATATCACAGTTTAAACCTCTTCAATTTACCCACTGAGTAGACCGCAGAGGGCACAAAGAGAAATGGATACCCAAAATATTTAGAGCCCTGATGCAAGCACCGTCGTGGTTCAATGATGAACTTGGTCACGTGAGGAAAAAATGGTTCCAACAGAAGTCCTTCCTGGCATTCATTCTTTAAAACGTCTTCTTTTGGGGCAAACACGACTTCAAATGTAAATAATATATTTTGGGTCTGAATTATACTCTTTTATTTCTCTGTTAAAATAGTCATTATTGAAGGAAAGAAAACCAATATAACAGGTGACCCCAAACTTTTGAAAGCGACTGTATATACATTATTGAACTTACATGTCCAGAGTTCTTTGACTGAAAGACTGTGCCTGTGGAGACAATGACAGAGGATGAAACCTTCAGTCAACATTGTTAACTGATTAAATGAGCATGCAGCACGTTTTTCTCTCATATATGTTTGACACATAGTTCATAAATACCTGTGTTTGTGCGTTGTTGCTGGGCGGCTCTGATGGAAGCGGTTGATTTCCTCGTCGTAGGGCCAGCAAGCGAGATGACGTTGGCGATGACAGGCGTGACCTCCCCTATACCTGCAGATCCAAGTAAACACAAGTAGAGTCAGAAGGACTATCGCTGATCGATTGTATAACATGTTAATGAACCCTTATGCATCACTAGGGACATGTTTGGCTCATTTGGGCTGTGGTAATGCATACATTTAAGTCAGGGAAGTTCAACCTCAGCTCCTATAAGTCTATAATAAAGACACTCAAACCCTTAAAGACAAACCCATTCAAGCACAATCTTTAATCCAACGGCCACAACAGCGCAAAATGATGCATTCTAACATATCAGGCTTTCAATCTACAGCCCTGAAACTTGAAATGGCAACCATAACACACACCTGTGACCACCTCGCCCTGCGTGGCCACTGTCTCACAGCAGAAGTGAAGCAGACAACTCAGATCGCAGAAGTGCTTGACTTCTCCCAGCATGGGAAGACTCTGCTTCAGTTTCCCTTTGTGGCCGCAGGTGTCACACTTTGCAACCTGAGAGGAAAACCGGCGAGAAAGCGTTTAGATCATCGCCACCGTCGTGTTTTATTTTTGGTCCAACTGTGATTTGAATTACTGCGCTGAGGCTTGCTTACGTGGCAGAAGAGCATGGTGTATTTGGACCTGCAATCCTCGGAGCAGAAGTCCTCCGTGGAGCCTCCGTACTGGGCCGTCACCAGCTTCTTGGACATGCTGTGGCAGTAGACGCAGGAGTGACAGTGTTTCCCCCAGTTTTTAGTCAGGTCGTGTCTGAAGAGGAGCTTACAGCCTGGGAGGAAGACGCAAGTGTGTTGTTTATTAAGATTTAACACTATTTGTTAATAACTAGATGCTTTAAAAGGTGTGCAAAGATTGTCATCTTTGTATTGCTGCCTCCTCACCGTCGCTGCAGAAGAAGCAGTCTCTGTTGTTAATCCTCTTAGCGTCTCTGGTGATCTTCTCGATCTTACAGTATTCACACAGGCTCGTCACGAAGTTGTCTTTCTTGAACTCGTGAGCGCAGTCCACACCACAGAAGAAAACCAACTTGTCCTTCACACACAGAGAGGTATAAGCAGGTATAAACATTAAACCAGTGCTGACCATTAAAATTGTGTTTTTTATTGTCATCGCGATTTGCAATGAACACGTCGCAAAAGACTGAAGCCTGAAACAAACGCAATGAATAACAAAAATTATTTCATTTAGGCATGGTTACCGAAACCCGGTGTTAAACGACTAAAAGTAGGTGCAATAAAGCCAATAACTGATCACTGCACATCTTCAACAAACATATGAAGTAAACATGTAGAAAAGAGAATTTCAATCTGCTGTTTGCAGTTTATCATCCGCCACCGCTATTTGTCACGAGCACAGCAGAAATGTCAGTAAGTACTTCATATTTTCTCATCTCTCAAGTCTAAGATAGATATTGTATAACAATGGCTGTTAGATAGCATTCTCCAGTAGAATGTGGATATCTTCCAGTTTACATCATTAATATTTGCAAAAACTTGTGGGTGTCTGCATTTAGAAAAAAAAAAAGAAATCATGGTTGATCCATGATCGGTACGGATCGGCACGCATGTGAATCGTGGATTAATGACACAGTACCTTAACCATCACAGTGTGAAATTAAGTTTTACTGACATCGTTATCCGCCAATAATCAGCATAATATGTGATCAGGACATCATTTAAGCTTTCTGTTCTCCGATTTCTGATAATGTTCCTTTGTAAACAACCAGTACGTGTTGAAAATGACCAGAGGAGAGCCGGTAAAGTTGCTAATGGGTAACGAACGAAGGTTCCGTCCAGTTACATTATGATACGTTCAGGCTCTGTTCAGTGAAAATGAGTACTGGGCGAAGCTAAATTACAACGTCATGATGTGTTAACATATGATCTCGTAAAATGTAGTTTTGGTGAGAAACTTGAATAAATCCAGATGTTTTCACAGCAACATAAATAGATATTAGAGATGAATTATGAGCCGTTTACACCAACTCTAAGCAGATTATAATACATCATTTAAACTACTAATGACAAGATTTGTTTTAACCAATAAAATTACATTATTTTATTTACTTATTTGAATTGTGTGCCTTTATGAAAAAACACTATAAATTAAAGCTGCGAGCAGCATTGACCGGGCCCTCGGGTAGTACAGCACCTGGAAATGGAAAAAAACACGAGAAACTCATCCAAAATTCAAAATGGCTGACTTCCGGTTGGGTTTAGAGCATGACTCCAAGAGACTTCTTTTTAAGTCTACATGTGATACATCTGTTTACCAAATGTTATACATCTAGGTGAAACATACTGCGAGGGCTGCTTCGTTGAAATTTTGTAGGGGGCGCTATTGAGCCGATTCGCCATTCTGAACCAATAAAATCATATTATATAACTACATTTTGGGCTTTAAATGTGTCTGCCAAGTTTGCTTATGTTTTGAGCATTTTTAGCCCCTCAAAAACACCTTGATATTTCATGGTGAAGAATGCGTCGCCACAGCAACAGCTTTTCACGAAACAACAAGCTTTGAGTAACTTTTCATCACAAAGGTCTTTAGACTGTACCGACTAAATTTGAAGTTGATCTGATTAATTCCCTAGGAGGAGTTTGTTAAAGTGCAGCGCCTGGAAATGACAAAAACGACATTAGAAATTCATAAAAAATTCAAAATGGCTGACTTCCGGTTGGGTTTAGAGCATGGCCCCAAGAGACTTTTATTTAAGTCCATATGTGATACATGTTTCTACCAAATTTCATACATCTAGGTCAAAACTACTGCGAGGGCTGCTTCGTCGAAATTTTGTAGGGGGCGCTATTGAGCCGATTTGCCACTCTGAACCAACAAAATCATATTGTATAACTACATTTCGGGCTTGTAATCTGCTTGCCAAGTTTGCTTATGTTTCCAGCATTTATAGCCTCTCAAAATGACCTTCGTTGTTAACGGCGAAGACTGCATTGCCACGGCAAAGGCGTTCGACGAAACATCAAAAGCTTCATGATCTGGCATTATGAACTTCTTATATTTGTGTGGAACAAATTTGATATTGATTTGATTTACCTACTAAGAGAAACAAGCCAAAGTATAAAGACTTTAACTTCCTGTTACCAGTAGGTGGCGCTATGACTATGATTCAAAATTGGCCTGCAGATGTCTTCAGGCCTGGAGTCTAATCAAACATGTGAAATCTGGTAAAGATCTGATGATGTGGAGTCGAGATACATCAGTTTACTCGTTCATGTCGAAGGATCGAAATTCGCCGAGCAGCCACGTCGCCGCCCTTCAGTAACTTCTTACAATCTTCACAATGAAGCATTATCAAGGTCTTAAGACTTTTCTGACAACATTTGAGAGGGATCTGATTAATCTGTGAGGAGCAGGATGTCAAAGTACACAACTTACAACTTCCGGTAGCAAAAATTCCAAGAGGATTTTTTGTGCGGCCCATCACGATCCACATTCCTACCAAATGTCATACAGCTAGGTTAAACCCGATGTTGGAGCTACTCAATAGGGGGCGATATCGAGCCAATATTTCATACCGCAGCTGGACACCCCAATCAGACTGCAATTTTCACAGATTCTGGCTTGCGTGCCAAATTTCACAAAATTGCCAGTATCCCAAGCACCTCCTTTTTGCGACGAAACACTAAAAATAATCAGAAAAAACAATAGGTCCTCCGCTCAGACTACGTCGGTGCTCGGGCCCTAATAAACATTCGAACAACAATAGGTCCTCCACTCAGACTACGTCGGTGCTCGGACCCTAATTACTATAAAGTAAAAGGATAACATTTAGAATCTTTGATGTTTACTGACTTCAGAGCAGTTGAAATGATTTTTGGGATGGATGGATCCTTGTAGACCAGCTGCTATAATCAAACAACAAAGGGATCTGTATGTGTCAATGTGGATCATCAATGATCTGCAATTAGTATCAGCTGCAGAAAAACGTGATCAGGGATCTCTAAAAGTTATATTTCCTCTCTTTTGTACTGATCCGATCCTCAACTCTGATCCGTAATCCGAACAGTGAGTTTTATGAACACTCCCTCCCTCCCTCCCTCCCTGACACCCCCCCTGCGTTACCTTGATCTGGAGGAGTTCGGGTTTAAAAGCTATGTTGCGGTTACACTGGGAGCAGTTCAGTTTCAGCTGTCCTTTGTGGGCATCTTGCAGGGTCTGGATGGGAGTGACGGTCTGGGTGGAGCCGGTTGGCAGCTTGGTAAAAACATTCACCTGTTTCTGGGACTTTCTGAACTTTTCCTATGGCACAGAAAAAAAAAAACAATACATAATGTCTTGATTCAAAAACCACTGCGAACAAGGTACAGTTTCTAGTGAGACACTAAAATGTGTGTTCTAGACAAAGGAGACTTTGATTTGATCTGTATTTACACCGAGTGCGACTGTTGGGATCGGAAACAAACACTCTGGATTTCTGATGTGGTCAGACAACACGTTGAACTAGCTGTGATCGAGCATTACCCAAAACCTTTACAGTCAGCGACCCTCATTACCTGAAAATCCATGACACAAGGTAAAGTGCAGAAGTTCCTGATGGAGGTATCAGACATGGCCAGGTGGTAGGCTGGGACTGTGTATTTCCCACAACTATCACAACTCAACCGAGCACCTGTGGAAGAGAAAAAAAGTTTCTCGATACATCAAAATAAATAAATAAATATATATATATATATATAGAATAGACACATTGTAAGGCAAGGCAAGTTTATTTGTATAGTACATTTCAACAACAATGTAATTCAAAGCGCTTCACATAAAACCATTAAAAGCATCAAAACATAAGGCAAAAGAAAAAGGAGATACAATAGATATTAAAACAATTAAGAACATTCATTGCATTAAAACATTAAAAAAAATGAAAAAAAAAATAAAAACAGAAATAAAATGCAGTGGTAAAATGCAGAAATGCAGGAAATTGATTAATATATTAATTGAATGTGGTTCAATTAAAGGCAGCAGCAAACAGAAAAGTCTTCAATCTTGATTTAAATGAGCTGAGGGTCTCAGCAGACCTGCAGCTTTCTGGGACTTTGTTCCAGATATGTGGAGCAGAAAAACTGAACGCTGCTTCTCCATGTTTAGTTCCGACTCTGGGAACAGAAAGTAGACCGGTCCCAGACGACCTGAGGGGTCGGGATGGTTCATAAGGTAGCAGCAGATCAGAGATGTATTTTGGCCATAAACCATTCAGTGCTTTGTAAACCAACAGCAGGATTTTAAAGTCAATTCTTTGTTGGACAGGAAGCCAATGCAAAGACCTCAGAACTGGAGTGATGTGATCCACCCTCCTGGTCTTAGTGAGGACTCGAACTGCAGCGTTCTGAATCAGCTGCAGCTTTCTGACAGACTTTTTACAGAGACCTGCAAACACACCGTTACAGTAGTCCAGTCTGCTGAAGATAAATGCGTGGACAAGTTTCTCCAAATCCTGTTGAGACATAAGTCCTCTAATCCTTGATATATTCTTCAGGTGATAGTAGGCTGATTTTGTAATTGTCTTGATGAGGCTGTTCAGGTTGAGGTCTGAATCCATAACTACACCTAGATTTCTGGCTTGGTTTGTGAGTTTTAACATCAGTGATTGAAGCTGAGCGGTGTTTTTCAATTGTTCGTCCTTGGTACCAAAAACAATTACTTCTGTTTTATCTTTGTTTAATTGAAGAAAATTCTGGCACATCCAGTTGTTGATCTGTTCAATGCAGTTACCCAGCCCTTGTATGGGATTATAGTCCCCTGGTGATATAGTTATGTAGATTTGTGTGTCGTCTGCATAATTATGATAACACACTTTGTTGTTTTCCATAATCTGAGCTAGTGGAAGCATGTAGATGTTGAACAGAAGAGGCCCCAGTATTGAACCTTGGGGAACACCACATGTCATTTTAGTCAGCTCTGATGTGTAATCAGCTACAGACACAAAGTATTCTCGGTCCTTCAAGTAGGATTCAAACCAGTTAAGTGCTGTGCCAGAGAGTAACTGCAGTTTTTAGGGCTTGTGGGAAGACACCTGAGAGAAGGGATGCGTTTACAATTTGTAAAAGATCAGTGGTCATGCAGTTTGAAATATTTGCAAATAAGGCGCGTGTATTGTTCTTGTTTTTGGTTATGTCAGAGAAGAATGACTGCCTTGCATTTCTAAGTTCCAAATTATAATTGCGAAGTCTCTCTTTATAGATGTCACAGTGAACCTGGAGATTTCCGACACTCTCTTCTCTATTTTGACCAGCGTAGCATTTCTCCAAGGAGATCTTTGCTGACCCGAGACAACCTTCACTTTAGTGGGTGTAATGGCATCAATAATATTTTTAACTTTAAAATTGAAGCCATCTACAAGCTCATTGACTGAGAGGCAAGAGAGGGCTGGTGTGGAGGAGAACTTCTGAATAAATAGTTCACTGGTGTTTTCAGAGATGTAACGCTTCGTCACAACCTCGGTTTGGACATTTGTGTGCAAGGAGATTGCACTCTCAAAGAAAACACAGAAATGATCAGAGAGTGCAATATCAGTCACAGCGACCTTGGAAATGTTTACACCTTTGGTGATGATTAGGTCCAGAGTGTGCCCCCTGTTGTGGGTGGGTCCTGTCACATGCTGAGTCAGATCATAGTTATCAAGGACACCACATAGTTCTAGAGACTCTATCCTGGGGATTATCAACATGGATATTAAAATCACCAACAATAACAACACAGTCAAAATCAATACAGATTACAGACAGCAGTTCAGTAAACTCATCAAAGAAGGTTGCACAGTATTTAGGCGGTCTGTAAATGTTTAGGAATAAAGCTTGAGTGGAATTCAGAGCCACATATTCAAAATAACTAAAATGACCAAAGGACATCTGCTTGCATTGAAGAGAATCATTAAATAAAATAGCAACTCCACCTCCTTTTTAATGCACTCTTGTTTCACTCATGAAACTGAAGTTGTGAGGTGTTGATTCAATAAGAACAGCTGCACCGTTATCTTGATTTAACAAAGTTTCAGTTAAAAACAAAATGTCCAGTTTGTGCCTAACAATAAAATCATTGATGAAAAATGTTTTTCCTGACAGAGACCTGACATTTAATAAAGCTAAGTTTAATGTGGTTAAAGCTTTCTTTGCCCAATTTATTTGGACAGGCTGACGAGGAATGTATGCTAAGTTTGATAAGTTTGCAGGTTTACTATTGTTTCTTCGCAGCCTCACCTTTCTTTTTCTATAAACTTGCAGGACAGGAATTGAGACAGCTAGCTGCATACAGGGCCCCGACTTTTCCTGGAGAGAGTCATTGGTGTCATTAGCCTTGTAGCCTGGACCCAGAAGATATCAATTATTTCCTTTATCAGGTAGGGGAGACAGAGGATGGTTGTGGAACCGTCGAGGAGTGGGGAGAGGAGTGTGTTTGGTTCCAGCAATGACCAGCTCTTTCATGTGGTCAGTAAACTCCAGGTGGGGGGAGGATGGGGAGAGTGTGAGAGAGGAAAGGGACCTGGATGGAATTTGGGGGGTGGAAGTAGGTGCTGGGGTGGGAGGTAAAGACTGCTTGTCTAGGAAGGATAGGGAAAGTGGGAGATCGGAGGCGGTCCCTGATGATGAGGTTGGAGACTCTTTTTGGCTGTCGTTAGGCGGGGGTATCCTTCCCGTAAGGTCTCCATGGCGATGCTGTGTGGTTATCTCTTGTTTAGACTCCTCTCTGGTCTTGTCCTTGGCAGTAGGGACAGACGGGTGACGCAGGGAGAAAAATAGGTTTGAGGTAAACAGTTTTACCCCTGACTTGTTCAGGCAAACTCCATGCGCTGTAAAAAGAGGTCTGCGCTCCCAGAAAAGGTCGAAATTGTTGATAAAATGTACTGAATGGTCAGTACATGCAGTTGACAGCCATTCGTTCAGTGCAAACAGCCTGCTGAATCCTTCATCTCCTCCTCTGACTGGAGGGAGAGGGCCACTGATGAACACCTCAGCCATGACAGAGCTGACTGTGTTTAACAGATCAATAAAGTCTCGCTTCAGAACTTCAGACTGTTTCACAATATCACAGCTTCCTGTATGCACGATGATGTTTTTCGCTGTGGGATGGTCAGCCACGATGTCCAGGATTTTGTCTCTCATGTCAGAGACCATATCTTTCGGAAAGCAGAGTATTTTGGTATTCTTGCTGCACAGTTTTCTGACATATTTTACAGCATAGTCACCAACAATCAGAGTCTCAGGCCCAGTCATTAGCTTTGACTGCGGCCTTTTACTCTCACATTGACTCTCAGTTCTTACCCCGCTTTGAGGAGACAGCTGCTTATCCAGGTCATCAGATGGAGATTTAGGATCCTGCGACAATGGAGCAAATCTGTTTTGAAGTTGTAGGCTTGGTTGTTGTGGCGGTGTTTTGCAAGTTTTACTTTTCTCAGCTGTCCTTGGCTTTGTCCGACTGGGTGCAGGGGTTGAGGAGGAGTTCTGCCTGTGTGCTAATGCAGGCCAGCCAGTCGCATCACAAATCTCAGGGCGCTGGGCTCTGCATGTTAGTTGTCCTCCCACATATTTTCTCTTCGGCTTTGCATCGAGAGAGTTCCAGGGAGGACTACCATTTGAAGATTCATTATCTGCTCTCTCCTCCTGTTTCTTGGTAGGCCTGGTTGTGCTAGTTAGCTGTGTCTTAGCTTGCGTTTGTCCAGTGTTTTGAGTCCATGGTAAATTGGTATCATTCCCTGTCCATTTACCGCCACGTTTACTTCTAGTCGGTGGATTTTTGTTTCCAAGACTGCAATCTTCTGTAGGAGCTTGTAGTAGTCGTCCGTGGTGAATGGAAGCCATTTTGCTGCTACTTAGCTTTAACTTAGCTGCTAGTTAGCATTAGCTAACAATCCAAATAGCTCGACGACTTTCTGGATTTGTCTTCACTCAAACGTTGAAGAGTGATATATCTGGCAAGATATGTGATATATCTGGCAAATTGAAGCAAGAAAATGCAAGCAGAGGCAAGAGCAAGCAGCAAAGCGACTGCACTCTCTCATCAAGGTCGTCAAGCCTTGTAAAGTAATGAATGCCAACAGCGTCAGTCATGAAAACTACCTGTACCTATTAGGTATAAAAAAGAAAAGTACCTGTACCTGATGCACTGACAGTCTGGACCTTGAATGCCATCACACAGCTGCTGCTACAGAAGAGGTTCACAGAGTCATCACTGTTTTTGTTGTCAACCATTTCTACCAGCAACCGGGTAGTGCGACACATCGTACAAGGCTTGGTTATCTTCGTATTCTATTGTGAGATAAAAAAACAAATACAGAATGTAGAGTTTCTTTGAGTTTTCATTTTAATAATCGTGTACACTGCGTTAACTGAACGTTTAAATCTGATGCCCAACTGACCGTTAACTAAGTCCCGCCCCTTTAACGCAGACTGGCCAATCCTAGCGTAGCATCAGCCAGCTCTTACTGGGGTTCCGACAAATATCAGCCTCTTATGCAATCTTCTGAGATTTTCAGGCTGGTGTTGTAGATTAGGAAAGGGTGGCAAAAACGTGTTTTGTGAAGTCACAGCGACCTTTGACTATCAAATCAGTTCATCCTTTCAATGAGTGCCCTTTACAGCGGTGGTTCTCAACTGGTCTGGCTGCAGGACCCACCATCACCCCTTAATGACAAGCCGGGACCCACTACCCAAATTTTTATATTTTTATTTATTTATTTATTTATATATATATATATATATATATATATATATATATATAAAATTTAGGTATATCTATATTCAAGAATTCTAGTAGTAGTAACATCTCTGTGTAACTGTCAAATCAAATAAAGAAAGTACACATCAATTATATTTTAACAAATAGTATTCTCATTTTTCAAATTTAACTGGATGGATTATAAATAATACATAGAAATACATGTTCTTCTCATTTCAAGTAAAATAACGGCTGGATTAAAAAAAGAATTACGTAACGAAATTCAATTTAGAAAAATTATTTTCACTGAATTGTCCTGCAGCTTTAAATTCAGTTCATTCAGGGTGAAGTGAAAAAGCCACAATATTGTATTTTTCTCATCTTCTAAAAAGAGAAATTAGTGTTTGAAGAATTCACCTCTATGAGTCTGTCCAGTCAGAGTCTAATGACTCTGGTCTCTCTGGACATTTCTCTCTTTTGGAGATCATCTTATGATTTGACTTTCACATCTCACACTACAACAGTCCTGCTCTGCCTTCTGTATCCTCGTCTCTCCCCGTGTGTCACGGTGTTTGTACATCTCACTCAAGTCAGGAAACTTGTCAGAATACTCATATATATATTCACGTGATGTGATTCACAACGCATTGGTCAGTGTTTTTCTGAATAATTCCGCTGCATAAAAAAAATGCCCTTCAAAATAAAATCACAACTTTAAATTTTTTTTTTTTTTTTTTTTTTTTAAAAAAGGCCCAGTGAAAACGGGTCCGCGACCCACCAGTTGAGAAACACTGCTTTACAGGGTCATCAGCACCAGTCTGACCCAAACAACATCCTGTTTGTTTTTTTATTCTTTTACTTTCCTACCTCTTTGTACTTAGCCAGACACTCTGGATTGCACAGAGTTTTGTTGCAGTCTTCCATCTTCAGCATGAGCGGCTTGCTGTGGCAGAAGGAGCCGCAGTTGGCGCAGCCGGCCATGGACAGGTTGTTCACCGTGCGGAAGCGGTTAAAGCAGGCGTCGCTGCAGATCTTGTGGACGGCACCGCTCAGGATCACCTCGTGTTTACTCTGCGGGAGGGATGACAAAACAACGTGGTGTGTTATTTCAGAGGTCGATCGTTTCACGAAGAAAGTGTAGTTTACAGGGGCAGCGAGGGGAAAAGGTTGCGTGTACTACTTCTGTTCTGCTTCATACTTTATGTACTGTAATGCGACGGTGCAGGACTAGTACAAGACACATTTTGACTGCATCCTTCAGCCCAGGTAAAAAAGGAATTCTGATGCATCAAATGCTTTTGAAAAGGATAAAAAAAAAAAAAAAAAAAAATCTTATTTACTGCCTGTAAGTGGCACACTGTTTTCAATAGCTTTACAAATGAGGTTAATAACTGGGTATATTATTATTATGTGGAAGAAGTTGTTATTTTTAGATTTCATTTCAGAGCTCAAATAATTATAACGATTTTGATAATCGATTAATCCTTTTAGTAATTCTTCACATCCCCTGATTTTCTGCTTTTCCATCTTTTATATCACTGTAAACTGAATGTCTTCAGGTCTTCTACTTTTGGTCGGCAAAACAAAACGCTGAAGATGTCACCTTGATATCTGAAAATTTCAACTTAAATCAATATTTTATGACATTTTAGGGACAAAACGATGATTCAGTGAATCCAGAAAACAATTGGCAAATTAATCTATGATGAAAGTAAACGTAAGTGGCATCCCCCTTGTGTTTGACTTACCACGCAGTATCTTGCACACATGCTGCAGAGCGACTGTGGTGCTATTGGTTGCGGTGTTATTTTGGTGGCAGCAGATATCCGGTGGCTGGAGAGGTTTTTCTTGTAGTTGGAGGAGGTCAGGCAGTTCTGGCTGCAGAATTCCTTCATGGAGCCTTTACCATCTGGAGCCAGAATGACGTCCTGAGGCCGAATTATCAACCTGGGATGACATCAACAACAGGTCCAAATTCAGTAAAAAGTATATTTGGGGTCATGAACTTTTAACAAAATTGTAATTTTCTACAGTAAATTACTCTTAGGTAATCTTAATTGGCTGAATATTGGGGCTGAGTATCGTTTACAGAATTACGACACCAGTACCCTCAAAATGATACTGATACCAATAGAGTACTTCATTCGATACCCATCACATGTGTTTGAGTCCCACTGGCGAGCTAAACTCAGCTGCACTGCACAGCGCTCATACAGCGGTTAATTAACCATCCGGTGCTCCTCCTGGTTAAAACTGTTCGTTCTTTCAGCACAGTTGCCATTGTTTAGCGCCATTAGCTGCTAACCGCCGGATCAGACATCTCCGCGTTCAGAGCCGTGTGCAGGCAGGCCAATCACAGGTCGCATTAAATGGAAGAACGATTGCAGGTATCGTCTGACTGGAGAAGTTTCGAGACTACTACTCGGCAGTGGTTGTATTTACCTTGATAAGCTACCCAGCCCTCCTCAACGTTGACGCAAGTTTGGAAAGACGACACCGTTTTCTGTTGAACTCACTTTTGGCAGTTGTGGCAGATCCTGGTGACTCCTTTGACTGCGGGGAGAGATGCGGTGAGGCAGGTGGTGGAGCAGAAGAGTGCTGGCGAGCCCTTCCGCTGGAACGCCGTCTGGCCTTTTAACAGGCCCTTCTTGCAGTTGGAACAGGACATGTGCGGCAACGAGGGGTTGACGACGGGTAGCGGCTGCATTTCAGCGGCTGGGGGCACAGAGAAGACCGATCCGATCCTCAAGTCCTCCTGCAAATAACAGAACGCAGAGACAGGGTTGAAGAGGTGCTTCACTGATTCTGGATCCATCATATCCTGATTAAAGGACTTTCTTTCTAGATATCATATTTGAGAGGAGTCAGATTTTATTGTGGTTGAAAGAGTTTTATATATTTAACCTCTCTGCTGTGGTCGCATCACGAGGGAAAGTTGGTTAAATAGCTTAAAATTGGCTCTTTATATTTTTTTGTGAAGATTGAGATAATACTTTACTACAGTAAATCAAATCAAATAAATCTGATCTAGCAACAGTATCGTTAATACATGTTACTTGATCAGACCTAGTAAAATTGTCGTTGTGACTTTTGACGTCATTCAGACCGAGATGTCAAACTTGCCGTCAGATTAACGTAAAGTGGTTCGTGTCTGAAAGGAGCTTAGTTTATGAAAAGGTGTGCGTGTGTGTGTCCCACCTCTGCAGTGTCGGGCTCATCTTTCACGCTCGCTGTAAATGCAGAAGATATCAGTGCTTGGTCATACTCTTCATCTATGGGCTCATCTTTCACCTTGACCAAAGGCGGCGAAGGAGACGACTTGACTGGCCGAGCAGCAGCATTTACGCTTTTCTACAACAGAAAAGAAATGTTGTTGTTGTGTTGACTTTCCAGATTTATAAGTAGATTTCAAACAACATATTTCTCTGTACTCGTTTTACTTTTCACGCTGACGCAGGTTGTCCTACTTACAGTGTCTAATCTTGGAATTGACAGCTTAACTACTTTCATCCCATTCATCATGGTCGCTGGTGATGCGCTGTCCCTTCCTACAGGAACATAAGCAACGTGTGAACTGGTTAACTGTGAAGGAGGGTGCAAAGTAAATAATGAAGACCGTGCATGCAGAAAATAATCAGCGTTGCAACAGTGACATAAAAATGAAAGATGTAAATCACGCTGTCTGTGATTGGACAGCAATTTAAACAAAATCGAACCGTAACCGGAGAGTTTAAAAACATTTACTTTTAATTGATGGATGTGAGGAAGCATTAAGATACTTCGAAAGTGCCAGTGATGTCTAGTGTCCTGGATTAGAAAACACACTATATACTACAGCAGTTAAGATCTCAGCATTTAATGATAATAATGACGATGATGATGATGTGCACCAGGCAAAATCTGGGAGGTTTATGTCTTATCTTAAGAGATTTCCTTTAGGAAACTGATCATCTAAAATAGTGCAAGTGGGACATCAGAGGTCCCTCACCTGTGCTGGCCGTGGCTTCAGACGACGTAGACGAGCTGGACTGCACTGAGTCTAAAGCCACTTTCACGTACTCCGCTTGCTCCTCCTCCGCAGGTGGTGGCAATACCGTGGGCTTCACATCAGCGTCCTCCTCCGCAGAGTTACTGTCCTCCGTCACTGAGGCTGTGAGGGAACATTTGAAATACAGAGATGAATGGTGGCGCTTTGTTTACCTTCACAGAGAGATGAAGCCAGCAATGTTATTCTACGTTTCAAATGTCAACTTTGTGCTCCTCTTTTCCTACAAGAACACGACGACTTTTGCTTCCCGCCAATTAACTCTCGCTGGTTGAAAATGTTTCTCTGCAACACAAAACCTTGGTGATTGAACTTTACCTGTGTTTAAAATGGAAGGCGAACGGCTGCAGTCCATGTCCATCACACTATTCTGCTGCTCCTCATTCATCTGAGCTTCCTGCTCCACCTGATCCACCGTGCCGATGTCCATCATCTCATCGAGGTCGTCCGCTGTAGAAACCCTCAATTTACCGCCAGCAGCCTCCTCCTCCTCCTCCTCCTCCTGCTGCTGCTGTGTGTCGACACACTCCTTAGTGTCCATGTTTGCTAGCTCCTCAGAAGTCTTGTGCATAATTGTGTCCTCGCTGGCATCAGGTCCTGCAGGACTGTCCTCTAAGCGATCGTCCTTTACGGCCACATTTTCTTCGTTCGACTCAAACTCCTCTTCGGTTTTCACCTCAAACTCCTCTTCGGTTTTCACCTCAAACTCCTCTTCGGTTTTCACCTCAAACTCTTCCTCAGTTGTCTCTTCAAACTCCTCCTCGGTTTTCACCTCAACTCTCTCTTCTTTTTCAGAATCCGAGGTGCTCCCTTGCTCACCACTGTGGACCAAAACAGTCTCTTCTTCTTCAGGTCCTTTATGTTCAGTTTCTTTACTTTCCACTTCTTTTTCAGCTGCTACAGGGTAATCCTTCTCTCTGTGCTCTGAGGGACTCGAAGAAGCTTTGCGAACACGCTCCGGGTCTCCAACATCCACCGATGCTCCCGGCTCTGAAACAGCTTCCATGGACTCTCCGTCTGTGCCCTCTGTTACCTGTGTAAGACAATACACAATTGACATTATGTACAATGCCAGGGCTCTGGCTTTTTTTTTGTGTGTGCTATTGAAAAACACTCCTACAAATACAACCCCCAAAGCTCAGTATGGAATTTAGAAATGTAAAAACCTTCAACGTGTATTCATGCCGATACTCCTGCTGCTACTGAAGGTGACTTCTCTGCCATATTTCACGATCACGGCATGCTAAAACGCTTTTTATAACATTTGGATATGTTCATTTTCTTGCCCACTGTTTTCATCAATGATAGTATAAAGAGACTTGTTTCAGGTTCATGTTTGGAAATATAAGTCTCATCGTCTTATATTTCTCCAGACTTTGGACACTTTATTAAATACACCTCTTACATTCTAATGCAATGCAAATTACCTTCTTATTAACCCCTTGTGCTTACACAAATGACTCATGTAAACAAACCTAGCATGATTGTTGTATGTGTATATAAAGACCTGACAATTTTCTTAAAACAAATCTAATTTCCGAAAACTATTTCAGACACTTTTTTTGGAAATGAACACACATTTCCATTTCAATGGTCCACACCACTGCAGAGCTGATGCACTACTTCACCCGGTGAACATTCAATACTAATCAGACGCAATGGCTGATTGTTCATGGGACTACTAGAAGGGTGCTGGTAAGCCCTCTCAGCTTGATGGATCCCAAGATTTCACTGAACCTCAAAACACAGTATGGGTTTAAAATAACATCAATAAAACAGGCCAGCACTGTGCCTGTCTCCCTGTGAAGTATAGTTTTAAGTTCAAGTTATTTACGCTCATGTGCACATTAACTACAAAGAAGTCTTCACTCTCAGGCTCCCTCTGACAGTGCACATTAAATATATAGACATGCTGCAACAATAAGAGACGCAAGCTCTGTGGACATTTTTAAATGCCAATTGAAAACATATTTATTCAGCATTGCCTTTAACTGTCACTCTGCCTTTGTTTTGAATCTTTTTTTATCTTTGTCTTATTGTCCTATGTCTTCCTTTGTTTGATCTATACCTTTTTACATATTCAATTGTTCTACACATACGTGCAGTGTTTGCATTAGTTTGAATATGCCTGTTTTTATTTCTTGTCATGGTTCTTCACTTTATTGTAAATCACTGTGAACACCACCACTTTCTGAAAAAACTATATAAATAGCTATTATGTATATAAGGAAATATAAAAGTATTTTAAAAAAAAGATCCTAAGACATCAAATTTAGAAGGAAAAAAAAAGTTAAAAAGTAGGCGAATGTATATCGAATAATTAGCTGATAGTTGGAGAGTTAATTAGAAGTATTTGAGTAGGTTTACGTCTCATTTTACATGCCCATTAGGACCGAGTACTTACCTTTAATAAGTTAGCTAGCTGTGGTATAATCAAAGCTGTAGATAGATAATGTTTCAGTAAAACACTGGTTGCAAAAAACATAAACAGTATAAGTCAGTATTTTACCCGTGCATTCCTTCAAAACAAACACATGCGTTAGCTTGTTGCTGATATAGCAACACTGCTCATGCAACGTAAACACAACTAGCGTCACTACTGAACAGCGGTTTAGCAAACTGCTACAATGTAACGATAGGTTAGAAATTAGAGTTTTGATTACCTCCGTCTGAGTCGCGTCCTTGGGTTCAGCCGTGTTATGATGACATGTAGACTAATTACATGTCCTGTAAACAAGAGAATAACTAACGTTAGCTCACCATTTGCTAAGCTAACACTAGCTTGCTTACAAGTCTGCACAACTCTCTGCCTGTCCCGTTAGCTCGCTACGGTTAGCGCGCCTTTATCGCGTCAATATCTCCACACGACAAAATAACTAACCACTTTGCTAAATTAATAACTTTTGTATTTGTTAGATATGCCAATGTCTTCACTTAGCGACGAAATGTAATTAACCGTCACAAACGTGCAGAACATTACCGCGCCAGCGACTTGGACAGGCAGCACTTGATTGGTGGCCAGCCGTTGGTGTCCGTCGCCAGTTTCCGTCGTGGCCGCCATGTTTGCTCCAAAATCTGATGCACGAGTTTTGCAAATAAAATTCGACTTGGTGCTTTTAAAATACACTCTACAACCGTGAAATGCTTTTAATACAGACCCAAACTATATCCTTTGCTTCCAGTCTATCTTGTTGCAGGGCTTGCAGACTGGAGTGTTTGTCTACTTCTTCTTCTTTAGTGTTTTTTTTGGAGGTCGGCATAGCATTTGAGAGGAGCATTGCCGCCACCAACTGGGCTGGGGTGTGGAACAACTGATTATGCAGGAAGATAAAAAGACGTCTAGATTTTTTCAGTTAATAATGTCACAGTATATCTTGCTAGGTGTTTTCAACAAGAGACCTGACAATGAAAAGTCATGGGGGTTCGCCTTAATTGTTGACTGAAGAAGGGGCCTTCTCTTGATATTGTATTTTCTAAAATGTAGTATGTATTCCACGCTTCTGGCTGGCTACAGAGTTTATTTTAAGGTTGGGTGCTTGCCTTTCTTATATAATCTATGGTTGACATATTCTCAGACCAGTGATGATAACGTTTCCAGTCCTCCAGAACCAATTTATTTTAGTTGTGTGCTTTAATTATTGTCTTTGTATGTGTATGTATGTACGTATGCCATTGCGGTGCATACACTTAACTTTCACACTGTGCCCTTCTGCATCAATGATGACACCTGGGTATGCTTCATTATCGTAATTAACAGCGCACCACTCTCCAATGTGCTTTACCTCAATCATTTCTGGTCTCCTTAGGTTATCTGGTGTCTTTCCACATGCTGGGGACCCATCAGATGAAACAGGAACATTAGCTAGAGTGACCTATTGAAGGTTAAAGCAGGGGCAGTCCAAAACACCTCCCTCCCTTTTACACAGACATGAGATGTCTTGGTATTTCATCTGGCCGAGTGTCAGACTGATAGCTTGGTGGATTCTCATAGTTTCAGGAGTTTAAGGAGCTGCAGGGGAGTTGGGTGGTGTCTCTGACTGTAGCAAAGCACTGGCCATGTTTCTGGCTCTGGCTTGACTTTTTGCCTCTCTCCAGTTCTTTCTTTTTGGCCTCTTCTCTCTCTCACTGAGCTCATTGACACCCTTCTTCTTTCCAGTCTCTCTGTCTTTATTCCATTTGTCCCTCTCTTTCTCAAGGTACTTTCTTCTTCTGTCCGGGTCAGCATCACAACGATATCTCCTTGCTATCTCAGCTCCTTCTAAGATCATTCCTTGAAAAAGACAATTCAAAATGTTCCCTTACACACTTTAATTGGCGGTCCAGGTAAACTAGGTTTGCCTAATCAAACTAGGCTTGCTGATACCGATATCGCCAAAAAAGTTCATATTGTCCACTCCTGCTATGTATAGCATGTTATAAAGTGTGTAATAACTGTTATAATATGTGTAACATTACCAGCATGTGGCATAAACGATGCGCATGTCCTTCCTGTCACGAACCATGTCCACCCTGTCATGGAAGGCTTGCTGACAGGGTGGACAATGACAGGGTGGACATTTTTGGCTAATGTTAGCATTTAATGAGCACATCGTGGACCTTCAGTTAGCAACATGATTCAGTTAGCAAGGTGACAATTTCAGGGACACATGCAAAATGTTCAATGTATCATTATGAAAATAGAATATACGTGATCAAAATGACTCGTTTTATCAAATAACTTCTTGTGGACAATAAAATCATACAACATTTTTTTTGATTTAGTATAATTTAACCACTTATTACACACACACTAGTTAGCAGAGCAGTGTGTGGGACACGCCAAAATCACGTACATCCAATGAAAAAAGTATAAAATTAAGGAAACACATTTCAAGAGACTTATTGTACTGATATGTGTGTAAATGTTTGTCCATTTATAATAAGACCTCAGAGTTTCATTATCCTGCTACATTTTCATGATTCTGATGAGGACACCAAAGGCACTTCATAGTGATATTGACCCACGTATGTATGTATGTAAATATGTGTGTATTTTATTATGTGTCAAGCACTTCGTAACTGTGTGTTTTAAAAAAGTGTAATATAAATAATATATTGTCATTACATCATTACTGATGCAAAGTGTATATTTTCATGAATATTTAGATTGAAGAAGTGTTCAGATTAAAAAAAGAACCATGACCCTCTCACTCACGTTTCCACCGTTGTCTTCCGGCAACAAGTCACGCCTCGCGAGATCAGAACGGGACTTCCTCTTTAGCGAGACTTGGTTAGACACAAACAGACAGGGCCAAGAACACTTAGTGGAGGGTATATATATATATATATATATACACATATACATACATATGTGTATGTAGATTTCACCCTGTTACTGTTGTTAATAATAACAACAGCACTCATAAACAGTTTTATAAAGGTTGATTTATTACTTGTTATTACTTATTACTGGTATATGTATTTACATAAACACATGCTTTAATACTGAAGATAATACACCATCATACCAAAAATTATATTTGTTTTGTGGAAACTCAAAAACATATTTTTCGTTTGTTAGATATGAAACATGGAGTCTTTAACCCTCTTAAAGCGAGAAAGTGTTTTGTTTTTGAATAAGAAACCATTCATATTTACAGTATACTGGCATATAAAAACATAATGTTTTGTAACTAGCTTATTAATCTGTGTGACTTCCATGTTTTTAATTTGTCTCCCAGGTTCAATGCATTTAGCTGGGTTTAAACACGTACACTATATGGCCCAAACATAACACATGTCATCTAACATTTAATTCCAAGACAATGGGCTTCAACAAGCGGCAACAACAGTCCCTGCTCTTCAGGTTTCAGACTTTACACCAGATTTTGGAGCCTGTCTGCAGGAATTTGCTCTGATTCAGACACAAGAGCATTGGTGGACTAGATAAAGCATGATAAAATGCCCTCTAGGGTGCCTTTCCATTTGAGAAAACAGCTGCCACACAGTTGGAGGAACACTAATGTCTAAAATATACTTTTTTTCCTGTAGCATTAAGATTTGCCTACATCTGATCAAAGCGATATAGCACAGATCATAAAAAACAGCCCCAGACCCCAAATACATGAACAGGGCTGTCCATATACCTTTGGCCATATGGTGCTCAAATCGGGGACATATTACTGGTAGGTGTGTGTCATTGGCATTCTCTGCTGGAGCTTCAGAGAAGTTAGCCTACTGTCCAACTCGTCCATGAAGCCTTCGTCCACTAACTCGCTGTCCACCTCCTCTCCCTCAGCCTCTGTGGGCAGGAACACATGAAGCTGAGTGCGAGCTGGACCGGTGGCGGCAGCGGAAGCAGCAGCAGCCAGAGCGGGGCGTTCACTGCAGCCCGGGAGACAAGGCCTCCCAACGACAGACAAAGGCTCTCCCTGAGACGACGAGTTGCGATACTGTGTCACCAAAGGCCGGAGGTCACCCTGCACCATCTCTGAGCTCAGGGAGGGGTTGTGCGAATGGCGCCTCACTCTCGGCTTTGAGCCGGGCTGGATGGCCTGGGAGAAGTGAATATAGGCCGGTCTGCTGCAGCTTTGGACCTGCTGGCGGTTCTGCTGCTGACGAGGCTGGCTGGTCACGGGTGGGCGGTAGGTCTTGCAGGGGAGCGGGACTGATGACTTGTAAAATGGAGGAGGCGGGGGTCTCTTTTGTACAACACTGGGGCGACGGTCGCCAGAGAATCCCTCGAATAAGACGTTCTCATCTGGGGTGAGGAGGGACGGCTCACTGAGGCTGGGGAGACAGCAATGGGGTTTTTTTTTTGTTATAAAAAACATTTTCAGGAATATTATGTTGATAAAAAGCCATGCCAGCAGCTCTGTGAGGCTGTACTTAGGCCCAGCAGTGCTTACAAGGTATGCAGGAGTTTGCTAAAACAATGCTGCATAAAAAACCACAAATGTCAACCTCATGGTGATGTTGGAGGAAAAAGTCTGGGGATCCCCAAAGTCAGAGAGATTCATCCTCTGTGAACCATGAATATCTGTACCAAATTCAGATTTTTAAAGCCAATCCATTCAATAGATGTTTTGTCTTCCTCTTCCTCCTCATCTATGTGATGGTTATTCAAAACCTGCTCTCCTTGGGTGAGCGGGTTTGTGTGTGTGTTTAAGAGCCTCAAACGTGTGTGTTAGTGTCTGCGTCTCACTCGGGTTTCTCACCCCCCCCGAGTGAAGCCAGTGTGGGTGCTGCATCAGGCGACAGATCGGCTTCCACACCTGAGATTTATGACACACTGGTCGACGGCCTTCTGTCGTCAAAGCAAACCAGCAGGGGGGGGGAGCTGCGTAGAAGTGGCCTACATTATGCTGTCAAATTTTGGACGTGTCAGAGAGGAAACAATTACACTGTAATTCCAGTCAAGTGTTGAACCTTTGACAGGCACTTTTGCTGAAATGAACAGAGAGACGGTGGACGACGGGAGAGCGGAGATGACATACAGGTGATTAATCACATTCAAACGTGCGGTGACGAGGATGCACGGTCAGCACCTGGTGTCCTTTATCGTGAACACACTGATGTGACGCAGGCCTTTGTTTGGTGTTGTTTCTTAAAGACGGTTTTATTTTGCCAGTTTATGTTTGTTATGACATTTAATACACATTGCACATAAATATAATATAAATGTACTCAGTGAAACCAGGTCTGCTTATTTTTATAGCCCAAAATCACAAATGTGCCTCAAGAGTGCTCTTCAGTCTGTACCCATCACAACACCCTTCATTCTTATACACTCCGTTTGGATAGGGAGATGCTCCAGACGAAGAAATAATGAATACAATAATAACAAGAGAGTAATAAAGTAGTCTTTAATAATGAAAGGTCCTGTTTGATACTTAAGATCTTCTCTAAAATCGTCCTCTATGAACTCAAACAGCCACAGTTTGTGGAAAGTTTTAGAAGTTTTATTTTCAGGCTTAACATTAGTTACAGCGCTGCGGGTCTTGCTCTCTCTCTCACACATCAAATTTACTTTAAAAGCAACACTTACACATAAAGGTTTACTAGATTATGGGTCCATAAATGTGGTCAACACACATCTCTCACTCGTTCCCTCTCGGTTTCTTTGTCTGTTCTCATCGTAGCTCTGGTGGCTTAACTATCTGTCCTACTGGAGAGCATTTACTGATTTAGTTTCTTTACATTTTATCTGTGGACTTCACAATAATTGTGCAGAATAAGCATGAATAAGGACAGTAAAGTCCTCCGTTTTGTGTCCATTGTCCTCCCTAAAGCCGCTCAGCTAAAGTTTGCAAAAGATTTATGTCACGGTTAAAGAAAAAAAGACAGGATGGATAAGCACTCACAGCTGTGCAACATGTATGAAGCTGGAAACAGCAGTGGGAACAGAAAGCCTTGCACCAGCACCTCTAAAGCAACAACAGTGCTGTGTGTGTTGAGCCTAAAGCCAGGTTTCCATGTTATGAAGGCGGTTCTCTTTTAACTATTAAATAAAACACCAAGTGATAGTTGAAAAAACCCAATTTGTTGTCGAACAAAACTGCATATTTTTGCTAATTTAAACAAAGATAGGAGCTGGAAATTACTTATGTCTGTGTGGAATTTTCACGATGTCAAACGAAATGTAAGTGTTACATCAGTTATATTTGTCTGTGTTGATGTTACATTACATGTTACATTATATTATGTTACATTATATATATTACATTTCTATAGAAAAAGAAAACATGATTATAGTTTTGGAAGTGAAATACAGTTGGAACTGGAGAAACAAATGTTTTCACCCAGATCGTTTGAAGAGTCTTTGAGGCGTCTGGAGATGAACTTAACAACAGCAGTACGTGTTGTGAATAACAGGTGATGTTCAAAAAGAAGCCAAGAAGAAAAGGACTTTTCCAAAGAAACAGGCGCTTGGCTCAGTGACTCCGATGTAAACCAGGGCTCCATATGAGGTGAGCCCACCTGGTTCTTCAGCTAAATTGTGATGTGCAGCTCACCTGAGACGAGCCGTGCTGCTCCGCCTGCGAGGCCCCTCGGCTGTAGCTACCAGCGAGGGCAGCCTCACAGGGGTCCTGGTCCCCCTGGCTCCTCCTGCTGCGGGTGGAGGGTGCACAGAGCTGGGGAGCGGGTAGGTCTGAACCAAAGCTCTGCCCTTCTGGACGGCCCTCCCATGCCACCTTCCACTGATGTCCAAACCCAGGCAGAGCACGGCCGTCGGGGGCGCAGCCCCAGCGGTGCCACTCATTGGTCTCTGTGCCACACCTGTAGGGGGCTGGGGGGGGGGGGGGTGGAGAAGTTACCTGAAAATGTCCTCCGACAGTTAAACTAGAAACTGGTTTATCCTGCCACACATGGACGGCCCCCGACAAAAGACGAGACGAGAGATAGCGAGCAAAGTGGACAAAGATCTAGATCTGTTTGAGTCTGTAGACATGCAGGGGGTCGGATGCTTCGGGGATTATACCGCTCCACCTGTGGGCAGCTGACGCCATCAATGATGCATCTCCATGAATGATGCATGGCTGGAGCTGGTCAGGTGAACACCACCTACTTTGCCTCCTCTCCCCCAGGTCAGCTTACAGCCGCAGGGAGCAGGTGGTAAACAGGGCACAGCGAGCGTTGGGCTGAGCAGGAAAAGCAGATGTGATACAATGACTTTCAAATAAAATAAACTATATTATTTATTTTTGTCAAATGTGGGTAACTTTTGGGGTACAGTACAGGGGGAACAAAACAGTTACCTTTCTGTACCTCCCACAGTTTTGATCGCATGTTAGAACTGCAGATAAATACTTGATGAATTGTGCAGAATATCAGTGTTATCATTTTAACCCAAAACCTTGTTTTTTCGGTACTATACACTGTCACACGGTTATCAAGCGTTATGGTCCCCTTACAGGAGAGAACACCTTGTTACTGTAATGCCAAATAAGCATATGTTTACTTCCATTTTGACTCTCAGGTACCATTGGAAGTATTTGTATTCTAAAATCCATAAACCAAAATACTTTAGACCGTGTGATCGTGATAAACTTGGAATCATAAGATGGGATAAGCCTTTATTTTGTCCTAGAACGAGAAGTTATTCAAATCGCATTGGGACTTAACACAATTTTAGACTATTTCAAGGAACTGATATCAAAAGCTTTCAGACAATGAAGAGCAGCAAGACTGGCAGTCCTAATAAATCCAGATATTTATAAAGCTAACTTTCAGTCAGTGCATAAACCTTTTAATAATTAACCTTTATTGCTATATGACAATCAGTTTCTATTGGCCGGAAGCCAACATGAGTGGGAGTAACGGACACTGGGCTGGTTTTACTGGTGCAATTCGTCATCATTTGTAGATGTGCACTTTTTAATAACATAATCATTTCTAGCACATTATTTTGCATATGTATGAGGGAGTGGCACTTAGAGAATCACTGCGCTAAGTCACCAGTGTTAATACAAATACCATTTAGTAACGAGTTTACAGGTTTAGTGTGTTGCTGACAAACTGTTTACAGAGTGTTGTAGTACTGAGTGCCGCTCAGGTCAGACGACACCAAATTGGCCCACATTCAGCCTCCTTCAGTCGGGCTCCTCCGTATCACCTTCCTGCATCCGGGGCTGGACCTCCTCCAGGGTTGACAGCCAAAACCTGTGAGTGTGACCCAGCAGCAGACACATTGCACCTTTCCCCTTAATTGCAGCTGGACTGGTTTCAGAGCAGAGCACTTAAACCAGTCAGCTGGCTCAGGTGTTTGCTTTTTTGAATGGACTGCTCAGTGCTATATATATATATATATATATATATATATATAATAAGTATAATAAGCAGCGGTTTGTCCTGAGCCAGTAAAACTGTCTTCATGTTTTCTTGATATACTCTGCACATGCTGTAACTTAAATTTGATTATGTAAAATGTTAAAGTGTAGTTCTACTTTAAACTCTTAGAAACGTCTCAACGCAATAACCGATAAAAAAAAACTCTTAACCCAAATAATTAGGTGATCATCCACATTGTAAGAAATACAAACAACAAAAGGTCAGTTTCATATATCATTTATTATTCGAAACAAAACAGTGCGTCCCTCCTCTGGACTGCGAGCTGCTTGTCCTCCTGCTGGACTCCGCCTGGTACTGAGTCTTCTCCACAACGTGCAGCTCTGAGAAGAAGAAGCAGGAAAGAAACATCATTAGTGGAGATCACTGAACTCAAATGATTCAACAGTCAAACAGCCAGTGTGGTGTTAAATACAACATGCATCACATTTTTATGCAGTTCAAAGCGTTTTCCATTTTATTATCTCCAGATATTTATACAGTACATTTCACATCCATATCTGAATATAAACTGCGGAGGGAACTCACATGGAGGTCGTCCCTGGCATCGCCACAGTGCAGTCGACGGGTCTCCTGCAGCTCTGGCATTTTTATCAGACGTCTTCATTTTACCTGCGAAACAGGAGGAAACAAAAAAGAAACCACGAGCTGTTATTTAACTTCTCAACTGTTAACGGTGGAATTGCATTGTGGGCGATGAGAAAAAATGCATGAAAAAAAAATGAGACACACACATATATATGTCCATCTTGGCCTGACAAGGATACAGGAGTGCAAAGCTAAAAATAAGGCCACGCGGTACTTTCTGCTGACCGCTGTGGTTCTTACCCGGTTTAGCGTCGAGGCTGCTCAGCCTCCTCCGACGAGTCGAGGATCCTGTGGCGAGAGACAAACAATGAGAGTCTGGCAGTGAACTGTTCAGCAGGTTTCTACCGTCACTTTTTTCGTTTGATTATATTTACCATTACTATTTTGAGGCTGCTACCTCCAATAAATAAACATGACTATGCGTGTGTTTTGTGTGTGCGAGGGCAGTGACTGATTACTCAAAAGAAAACCAAACGTCTTTTAACTGGAAATACAGGTCATGATGTTATAATGCCAACATGCATTACAATGTAGATGTGAGAAGTACAAATGTGTTATGTGATCGTGTTGAAAATGCAGGTTTTTAGAGAGGCGTCTCGGCACCCTGAAGTAGATTGAGACGGGACAAACTCATGACAACGTTCGGATCATTTGCAAACCTCGGGGAAGGTAATTCTGTTACAAAGCCATGTGAAGCTGGACGTCGTACTGACACATCAGGGATGTCGCTGCAAAAAAACAGCCCAAACAGAGCTGGGAGCTGCAGCATGAAGCTCGTAGAGAAGTAGACCTGCTCATTTTCTGTGTCAGTCGTGCAGACTTTGGGCAGTGCCCTTTTTAGACGAGGCCATCGAGAGGCCAAAAGGGTTGTTCTGGCATCACACTTAGAGGCGGGACATAAGAGAATGTCACTGTGGCCAATCAGGACTGAGGACTTGGTTAGAAAATGGATCACAGTGCAGACGGATACATCTCGCTATGCCTCCAGGGCTGGACTCATGGCATCGACTGGACACGGTGTGGTTCCCTCTTGATGGAGGAGAACCACCACGGTCCCTTACAGCTACGTACGAGGTGGAATAGAGGACAATGCCACAGTGGTGATGTGCTGTGTTTTCACAATGACTGGCTGGTCACTGGTAGGACAGACCGTGTAGGTTCAAACAGGAAGAAAGAGTAAATATGGAGCAGCGAGAGGTACTGAGAGGAGAGAGGAAAGCAGTTAAGAGTCCGGCACTGCTGCAAAATGTTTTTCTCACAGAACTACATGTCTCTCCCTTTCCCTCCTTCCTTTCTCGAGGATGTGAAACAACCAGGGCCTAAAAGTGTCGATGTAGTTCTGCCATTTCCTGCTAACCACTTCAGCCAAAAATCAACAACCAGCATTTAGATCAAGAGTTTTCAAAGTTTATAGGTTTTATATTTTCACTGTGGTGCTCTACCCAAAAGGACAGTATTCTAGAAGCCCTGTTAAGGCTTTACACAACGGGCTGGGCTGTCTTTGGCAAGGTTTAAAAAGATTAGAAAGTTTGCTGTCTTGGTTTGGATCACTGAGCTTAGAGGCCTTTTCACCACAGAATATACAATAAAAGTACTCCTGACAAAGTAAAACTAAAAAAGGTATTCAGAAAAACAACCACCCCGGTGTGTAAAGGCCTTTACAGCATCAATAAATATATTGATAGTGCACCAAAAAAAAAAAAAAAAGAGATTGACTTTCACTCTGATTATTCTTCTCTGTCTCACTGCTTCCGAGGTCAGATCATCATTGAGCAAAGCGAAGGAACCACAGTCCCCATGAGGCTTTGGTGGCTGTTAACCGGCCGTATAATGTTTAGATTTGGTAAGTTTGGATGCAGGCGGCAACTTGAGCCCTTGCTTACATTTTGGATGATTGGCACCATTAGGAGTACACTGATTAAGCCATTAGCAGCTTCAGTGATACTGAAGAAAACTTTAAAATGTGATAATTCTCAGGCAAGTTGTTGAGTTTTAAGGAACACCTTTGACTGTGACTTCTAAACAAATGTATGGACGTTAAATTGCGATGAACATCAAAGGAGATGTTCTTTGGAAGTGTAAGACGCACTAAATCTAAAAAATATATCATGTCTGTGTGTTGAGACCGTGACTAAGTTTGGACTCCAAGAAAGTGTGATTCTTACTAAAATGACCAACTTTACATGTTCAGAGAAGACTTGTTGTAAATTATGCGCTGGTGAAGCCACTTCAGGTGATGTAGGAATTCAAAGTTTATGGTTAGAAGTAGTTCGTAAAGTGTTCCTCGTAATGTGGGAATATTTGCATTTTTCAAGAGAAAGAAAAAAATATAAACTAAACTCCATCTATACAAAGTCAGTAAGTCACAAAGGCTGTGATGTAGGGATCACACTGCAGACTGCTTTGAGCAGTGGATTACAACAGGATGTCTGACATAGGGATTTACGTTTCCTACAATCCCACCCAGAGCAACCCGAGCAGTATGTGACCCGTTTCACGTGAAAGTCCCAACCCAGTCCCACAACATATTCATGTTTATAGTTTCACAAACAGTCAGAATTATAACAAATCTAATAATTGATTTTTGTACCGTTTTTTTTTTTTTTTTTTAATTCAGACAGCACTACATGATTGTTAAAGATATTAAGAGGTGCAGCACAAAGACAAAACTACGGGAAAGAGCTGTCTTACAGCATTACAGTGGACAACGCCATCTTTTTGAGTTTGATACACTTTTCTGTTCCTCGTTGCACACAGCTTGCCTAATACCAAAGCTAATAACCATTATATTAATTATATATACACTAATGTCTAAAAAAAGATTTCAGCAAACATCCCTAAAGACATCAACACAAACTAAGGGAAGAGAACCAAAGTATTTTGCACAGCTTTACAAGATTTGAGCTTTCTAACGCTTTAAAAATGCCTAAATTCAGTTTTCCATCTTGCATGAATGCCTCATGTTCATAAAATGACAGCAGCACTGCATCCCACAACACTCAGTGTTGAACCAGTGACTCAGCCGTCCACACACAGGTACCTTTCGTGCATGCATACAGAGAAGCCAAAGTACTACAACCACACACACACACTGCACGGGCTAGAACGCTTAGTCACATTCCACACACACAGGTTTGAAGAAAGGGAACCTGCACTGTGATGCCATTCTTTGCCAGTGTGATGCCAGAAGCCCTGTAGAGCGTCACTGTAGAGCAGTGACGCGGCGCAAGAGAGGATAGAGAGAAGAGTTAAGTCATGGGAGAAGAACTGTGCATCTTGTATAATAAAACATGATGGGACACTTACCTTGCTCGTCTGTGTAAGCATACCTCTGGCTGCAGTGCAAACAAGTCCGGGCTTTACTGTCCACTGACTTCTGCAGAACTACTCATCGCCAATGTAACCCAACTGCAGAGAAGAGGCTCTATTGTGGACTGGGGCGGCTAACGCACCCTCTCATTTACCCAAAGGACATGAAACACGCACACACACATAACCACACGGGCACAACACGCCATCCTCTCTTCTGCCGGTTAGGGCGCATGGGGCTTCCTGCCTCAGGTAGGTTGGTGAATAGGAGGTCGGTCAGGTCTACTAGTGCGGTTTTCACCAACAGCTTTCAGGGGTCAGGAATGTTCCACAAAGAGAGAATTATAAGTGGTGAGGCCTTTCAACAAATCTTGACTAGGAACTTCTCTTTAGGTATGATGGCGTCAAGGCGTTGGTATCTATTACCCCCATGACACATGGTCAAAATGAGTTGCAACAGGGGACACCCCTGATCCGAACCTCTATATTAGAGTTACTTTACAGTCTGTTAACGAAGTTCTCTTAAAAAAAAAAAAAGTCAAAGCGTTGCTGTAATCCAGTGATGCCTTCACAGTTTGTTGGTTAAAAGGGGCATCACTGTTCTGAACATCCAATATAGTTACTGTGTAGTCTGTCAAGAACCTGCCTTTCAATAAACCTCGGCATAGAACTGAAAAATACGTTTAAACAACGTTTACTCACACAATGCCATCAAATGTGCTGCAATAGGTCTTGTTCTGAACTTCTAAAATAGTGACTGTTCAGTGTGCTTGTTGCCACCTTTATGACTCTCGACTGGTCTTTAACACTATTTTGAGGTGTGCTTGGCGCCACCTTAAAACAAATCTTGACTCGGATCTAGTCTTTAACAATGTCGGCGTCACAGCTTTGGTTACCATTTTTTACTTTAATAAGTCAAAATGCTTTTGCAATACCTATTTGGACCTTTTTAATAATGTTGCTAAATAGTTTAGCTTTTGATACAAATCCTGACAAAAGGCATCCGTTTAAAAAGGGTCAAAGATGAGAGTAAAATGTCTAAATGTGTTGGCCATGGGGGACACCACCGTCCCAAACTCAAGCAACTGTGTAGGTAAATAATGTGCTTGCAGCTTTCTTTAGACAAATCTCGATTAAAAACTCAAAAAATGTTAAAGGTTTGGTTTCCATTTTTAACTTAACAGTCTTGTGCAAGACAAATGGCCAACTTCACAAGCTATGGAGCCAGAACCTATTGTGATCAGAAATAAATGTTTAAAAAAAAGATGGTATCTGGTCCACAAGAATGAGTGCGTTTCATTAATACAAGCGAAGAAGCTACAGACTTTGAATTTCTTGGTTTGGAACGTTCCTTCTCATAGTCCAACACCTTTAAAGATGGCCAAACCTGTTAAAGAAAAACAAATTGTACACAACACAGACATAACATTACAAGTTTTAAAAGTTAGACTTCGGTCACGTCAATAAGCAATTGCACTATTTTGCAGGATGTTCAGACGCCGTGTGGAGAACATCCGTCTGAGTAGCAAAGCCCTCAATACTTGTGTAATACACTATACACAAAAGGACATAGCTGATTTAAGATTTTTTAAGCTGCATATTCAACTTTCAATTTCTTTTTAACACTTCATAATATCAAATTGTATTACTACAAGTATATTGTCATTCGCTATGTGACAAAATACCTTCCAGAGGTAATGCAGTGAAACATCTACAAAAGAGCACTGAATATGAATCCAAAGGGGCTTTGTTATTGCATTTATTTCTCCTTGTAAATCGTCATTAAGTGAGAAAAGTCACTACAAGGATGGACTACTATTAAAAAAAGAAACGCCAGCATTGTTCCACAAACAATGGTTGTAAACTGGTTCCAGGACAGGGATATCACAAGAACCGAGAATTTGGTACATAGTCGATGCCAAAATTCTGAAAACTTGACTGTACTTGTTTGTCTACAGTACCGGATGTCCCCAGATCAGGGCTCAAGATTAATGTCATCCCAGGGACGATAGAAAATGTCCCTGAAAATGCTACATTGTAAACAACAAATCCGTGATGAAATCGACAGAAGAGCGAGCTAACGTTAGCCGTTAGCAGTCGGTGGGCGGCACAGCCCCGCTTAGCTAAATAACGGCGCTAACAGCTAACGTACAGAGATTGCACCGAGTTACGCCGATGCGCTCAAGCTCAATTTAGTAAAATGGGTATTGGGCAAAAGGTTAATTATAACGTTACGTGCTCAAATGCGATCTTGTCAAATTTTGGATTTGAAGAGAAACTTGAGGCGGATCAAGCAGGATTTTGAATAAATTTGAAAAAATAAAAATAAAAACACACTAGGCAAACCGTAATAAAGGAGTGGATGTTGAAGTATGAGTTTGCTTATTACCGTGGGGTCAAATTCGGTATTGCAGAATTTCACCGCATTGGTATCGACCATTACATTTTTAGTATGGTGAGATCCCTAGTCCAAACTTATTTATGAATGTTTTCTTCAGAAAATCTGATTTAACCAACCAACACTAATCTGGTGTTAATCTAATCTTCCATTCCCACAACAGAAGTGCAATGATGCAATTACAGCATGCCTTCAAAGATATCAGATACATTGTGAAATAGATGACTGCAGTATACTTGAAAGTTTTAGGCACTCGCTGAAGCCAACCACTTTCAGAAAAGTAAATACCTAAGTATTTCAGGTCCATGAACTGAGGTGACATTTCTCAGGGAATTTTAGGGATCTCCTTTTTTTTAACAATAAGTAGGCTACACTTAACTATTAGGAAACGTTTTTTTTAAATCCAGTGAGTTGCAATTTAGTCATGTTCTTGTCTCTCCGAAAAGCCACAAAGCTAGATCAGCATCATTCCTGAGTCCACGCTATACAGCCAACCTGTTAAAGAAAAAATGTACATAACACAAACACACGTATCATTACAGATGAACACTCCATGACATCCATTTCTGTTACCAAGTATCTGGAGTCCTCTTTTTCACAGCCATTGCAGATGTGTTTTTCAGGGTTCTCTGATGCCACATGAAGGAGATGACTTACTTAAGCTACTTTATATAACAAAGCAAGAATGCGAAGGACACAAGGTAGCCAAATATTAGAAATGATTATTGTCCTATGGGAGAAATAGAAGTGTGGCAGCCCTGAAAAGTACTTGGGAAAGGGATTTGGGCATTTCATTTGATGAAAAGGCTCAAAGCTGTAGCAATTCTCGTACAATGACAAGGGACTTGTGGTTAAGAGTGATACAATGTAACATTCTGCATTGATACTATTGGACCTGAACAGGTTACATAGACTTGGCTTTAAGGATTCTGTGACTTGTAGGTGGGATGAGGGCACTAGTAATGATAGAGCAAAAATATTCTCAGGAACTGTAAAGAACCCTGAACTGCTTTTTAGCATTGAGTAACTGGAATGGGAAAGGTTGCTACGCATTTAAGAATATCATACAGGATTAGTAAAAGGGCAGCTAAAGTGGGAAAGTTATGTTGCTGTTTAAGTGGTCTGGATCACTTGTTCTTAAAAGTCTTTACTGAGGATCAATGCATCTATTATTTAATGTACTTATATTGTATTTCTACCATGTCTCATTATTGAATTGTTTTTGGGATAACAGGGTGGGGAGGGAGCAATGAGTAGGGATATGATATGCATTTGTACAGTTTTTTTTAGTCATGAGCATAAAAAAAAATCAAAGTTGAATTCATACGGTTATATTTTTTTAGTTATTGTGCAGGTACATTATCATATTGTGCACAAGAAGAATGCTACAAGTCATAAAGTTTTTTTGACTTCTGGCATACTTCAATGTTTTGGAAGCTATTAGATAAATGAAAAGACCATAGGATGCATTGTGATCATTTAGTTATAGGTCCACATGTTCTCCAGAGACAGCCAATGGACACATGTATGAGCACTATACTGATACAAGTGTCTCCACTTATTGTTCTTGCTCATCTCAAAAATGTAAGCTTACTAAAAGAAGTAGCAAAATCTGTGCTGTTGCAAGGAACTACATGTAAATACACCTTCAACAGCCCAGAGAATTTCCATTGAGCTAGTGCCAGGAAACAAATGAATAAGTGCTCCATCCATAGAAAGAAAATAAGAGTAGAACGGACATTGAACTGCTTCATTGTCATTTGACGAGAACAAAAGAAAAATGGGGATTGTTGTTAGTTATGGTGACAACACACGTCAGTAGGGCCGTAGTGTCTCTTTGCAACGAACACAGCTTCAGAGATGGTAGGCTGGCTAGGCAGCTCGTCATTATCCAGAGCGGCGAGGAATAAGGCGGAGGGGCCGTTAACTCCCGGCGCTGCTGCTGGCCACCAGCCCAGAGTAGCATCAAAATGTGGTGGAATTAGCACGCTAGCTAGTGGACAGCTAGTTAGCGTGCTAATTCCCCCACACTTTGATGCTACACCAGTTACAGAAAACGAGCCGAACAAAGCCGTCGCTCATCTGGCGATAGCAATGTGCTGTCCTACGCTGTGGCAGGAGTGTGTGGAGAAATCATTAGTTTTTAAAATGTTAAATGTCTACGCTTTTAACATTAGACATACCCCACTGCAAAACATAATCTCAGTTAGCTCCCTTCAATGATACACATAAAAGGAGCCACCGCTCTGACCATCCTGCTACATTGATTTAAAGTGGAATGTCCGATCTACTCCTATTTCTCTGGCTTCATCTTTATATTCTCCATTTCCATAAAAAAAAATAAAAAAAATAAAAAAATAATAATATATCACAGTCAAGTGAAACTATTGTTCTTAAAGGTTAAGTGAAATGTGCTAAATCTGCAAAGTTGTAATTAATACAAGAATACTTACACTCATTTTTATAGCCCATCCCATCTTCTCCTACCACAACTCTGAGAAATGCTTGCAGAGACAAGCCAGTGTCCATTTGACGCCAAACTGAAGTAAGGAAACCTCAGAGCAGGTACTTATTCATTCATTCGATTCATGGGGAGTGGGCAGCAGAGTAAAAAATAAAGTGAATTTCAATTCCAGGGTTTAGACTTCTTTTCTTTGATACATGTTGATAATTTGCAATTTTCTTGAATTAGCAGGTCGCAATTTACAGAATTCAGTTGAAATCTGTGATTCAAATGTCAAAAGGACTAAAAGGCTCTGCATCCTGGGCAAAAGGTAGCCATGAGAGGTATAATTAGGTAGGTAATTGTTCTGTATATTTTTGATAGTTTTAGGCCATTTGTTTCTTGTAATATCGCCACAGATTACATTCATGCAACTACAGCTAACACATGAAATGATGTCTCCTGAAATGCAGAAAAAGGTGATGTCAATGTGCTCCTGTGGAATGCAACCCACTTAATGATATGAAGCAGTGTGAGAACACCAAACTGAAGCTAGATCTGAGCAAGATAATAACATGAAAGCACTGTACCTGAGTAACACAGTAAAGCTCGTCCATTACCGTCAATTAACTAGAAAGAGAACTTATTCCAGCCATGTTGTTTATGCATCCAGCCACATGAGAATGCATCAGTGCAACACAATTAGAATTCAGAGTGTAAAACAGATCGGTCTTCCTTTTGTGAAATGACATAAAATGGAATTCACAATCTGGAAGATGTGAAATGTCCGCATGTCTCGACAGTTAAAAAAGAAAAAAGAAAGAAAAGGGTGAGGCAGACGGGCCACATATCCCACTGCAGTATGAGCCACATCAATGCAGTTTACCTCTTAGGACAAACCCTGGATTTCTTGTCGTCTTACAGGTCCAGCACAACGAACGCTTCGTCACAGTACAACTTGTGCACGTGAGGGATTTACATCTTTTTACTTTGTTTGCTGGCTCATGATACACTAATATCATGCTCGATAAAATTCATGAATGCATAAATAGTTTTGATTTAAACAAGAACTGAAAATAGTTGGTCATACTGACTTTATTTTAAGTAAAATATGTAAGGGTTGTAATTTTCATCTATAGATTGAACACATTTGATATAGGTACGCTCGAGTTTCTGGTGGGTACGACTATAAAACTGACCCCAATGCATGTTTGCAAGTCCAACTGAGCCCTTTGCCAGTCATGCAAAGGCAAGTTTACTCTTGCCAACAAATACTGCAACTAAAGTATGGTCATTCGATTCTAATAGTTTGAATTCAATTTAATTATTCAATTGAATAAAGACTTCCTTTTGTGTTCATGTAACATACAAGCCGTTTACAGCAGTTGTACCCAAAATTAAGTCGGTAACTGAACATGACTACGTTTACATGCAGGTTTGGAAAGGATCATCTGTCTAAGGCACGGGGAAACAACGTCATGTCCTCAATCTGTGAACATGTGGCAAAAACAATAAAGATGGCGGACTACCAGCATTGTAAGGCGACGCCAAGCAGCAACTCAACCTCGCCGCCCGTCCACGCAAGTCACGCTTTGGTTTTGCCAAATCACCTTGGGCACGCCTTGCTAAGCATCTCCCAGAACAAACGTGGCTCACCAGAGTAGATTGTTTTTCTTCCGTGTGGGTTGCCTTGTTGAGCGCATTATATTTCCCAGTTTAAGCTTCTGCATTTTCCAAATGCAATAGTATTATTCAAACTTATTGTTCGGTTCGTAATGCCTACCGAATCCTGAGCCTCGTACCGAACAGTTAAATACGAATATTATTACACCCCTACTGGCAAAATAAAAAAGCTCACATCGCAGACGCATCGTTAACATGGCTTTTATCACCACCTTCTGGCTCTGGCAAGTAGTTTTAGCTGCCAAGCATGGATGGAGGTATTTTGTTAACGAAAGGTTGTTTTAACATTTTCTTTTTGAATTGAGGGGGGGGGGGGGGGGAGAATGAGCTTTTGAAAATATCAGTACATGTGTAGACACGGCCTAAGTCTTTACACAGTAGCTGGGTACCAACTAACAAGCTAGTCGTTTATACTGCATATACATAACCGCTTAGGCCAAAGGAGTTATGGGCTTCTTATTTGCTCAACTACAACAGTCAGTGCCATTTCCATTTCATTGCCGGCCTGTACACTCTGAAGTACAAGGGTCAGTCTTATGTACATTCTCATTCGTCTCACTGCCAACAGCAGAACTTAGACTTAAAGCTTAATAATGTCTAATGACACATCATTGGGAAATATGAACACAAACAGGCTCATCAAAAGCCTAATATACAACTTACGCGCTGGACTGCGTTTTGAAATTGTGATGAGCTATTGATTGATAAAAGCAACAACCCATTTGCTACAAAGAAGCCGCAACAAGAATTGGCGATTTTGCTAATCTATATTGGACTGCATGTAAACGTAGTCAACACTCTTCAAACGCACACACAAGACACAAAAGTGTGGACCGTGTGTCACTGACAGACAGAGTACGTCATATGAGAAGAATGTGCCCACTTGGCCACACCCACACACACTCTCTCCATAGGCGTTCTTAAAGGATCTATGTATTGTATTTCTGCTTTCCTGAAGCGTGACTGCAAAAGCAGAGTTACCGAATGCCAATGAATGAAAGTTGGTTAACAACTCAGTCCAGCCATTTCAGTAGGAATTATTGCTTTATCATGTTTCAAAGGGGATGGGGGAGACCTCCATTTCCACTGAGCAGTGTTTGTGGAAAATAATAGCAAAGTTGAGAATTAATGGCGTCACCTGGATGGTTCAACATTTCTGAGTGCTGACTTATATTTTATAGAGAATGCTGACTGACGGTGTCTGGTCATCTGAAAATGAGGGGCATTTGCAGCAAGCAAACAAGTATTTTTAGATTGCGTTATACACATCGCAGAACGAAAGTCAGGACTGCAGCAGAGACAACACATTGACCCTTTAAGACCTAATGTGGCAGATGTATCCACATTACTTACAAATAGTTGGCATTTGGTTGCTTTTACTGTACGTCTCAACTGTGGAATGAATGCTAACGTTTGCCCCGATACAACCAATGTCTCTTTATTATAATACATGCTTAATCCAAGTGTATGGCACAAAACATAGCCATAGAAGGTAGAGAGAATTGTTACAGTCATCAGTTCACGGCGACTCACAGAGCATAATACATCTAGAAAAGAAAATGATACATGATCAGAAAGAACTAAAGATCACACGAGGGTGTCCTATCTTTCCAAACTACTGACAATACAAAATAAAAAAGGGGAAAATATCAACTTTGTCATAAAATTAGTAAATTGTCAGGCTAAAACGTAGCAACAATTTGAACTTAAATACAAGAAATGCCTCTCAACATGTTTGTTGTGGAGAATTTATACAAAATGGTGCTGCTGCGAGCATCAAAGGGCTGCATTTTTAAAAGCGGGGTTTCTTAGCAGGACCATCAAACTCCTCGCGGACCCTGCCGAACCCGGGGTTACCAGGACCCATTCCCCTAGGACCGCCCTGGGCGAAGCGCTCGTTGCGCTGTGGGGGGTCAATTTGCCAGGCAGGCAGATAGGAAGGGAGGGGGGCACGGAATGGGTTCAGTGCGCAAGCACACAGTTCATGTCCATATGGAAGGGTATTTAAAAAGGTACGGCAATAGAGGTGATTAGTTTTATATTGTGAGATTTACAACACAACCAGCAGGAGACACATCCGGAGAAACCGTTCGTTCCAATATGAAGGTCCACAGGTGCCACAGGTTACATACGGAAAAGGAAGAGAGGGTAATGCTTTCGTTAGTCAGTGCCTACCTAGTATGGTCTCTCCAGTGCATGCCAAGACTAGCCTCACTTTTTCTTAGATCTAGCAAATGCTGCCCATATTTACCTCCTCAAGATCATTGCCTATAGCAACAGACTAACCTCTCGAAGGAGGCATTTAGAATATAAAAATATAAATTACATTAATAAATGCTAAAGAAAAATTGTATATTCTTTGTGCAGGCAGAAGTCTTGTTTGCTTAAAAAAAGAAAGAAAAAAAAAAGATATATATAAATGCTGTGCCATCGTAACAAATTCTGACTGAATTAAGTGAGTTCAAACGTTTCTTGGGCAGAAATGATGGCGTGTCGCTCAACTGTCCAGCTATCACAGCATCTATTATGGCACTGCATTGCTAAAACTCAACTAATGGTCCCAAATGGGACATGGATTTGAAATATAGGGACTGGTCCAGGAATACATGTGTAGAATATATGAGCACAGTATGAAGTAAACATTGCACAACATTCAGCATAACCATTTCTCCAACAAGAAAGCAATTTGGTCACCACAAAGTACATTTTATGCCAATCCAGCTCTGTGAAACTAGAACAGTGTGAAAGTCTCAAAGAACATAATCTCCATCAGAGGAGGCGGCTTTGATGTACGAAACTACAGTGGTAGTACAATATATAAGAACATACAAAATAATGTACTTGTATGAATATATCCTGAACAGGATCGACATTAGGGCCGCACAATATTTATTTATAGTCACCGCGGTGTCAACTTACTTGATTAACACATCGTGAAAGACTGCAATGTTGCACTCAGCTACATTTTAGTACCGTTTCCTACGGACACTTTCACTTAACTGGAAAAATACCTGTATCTTTTTTTCAAATCTGTTCTCTTTGTGTTCAATTAAAAGATCAATTTGTAAGTGTGGGGGGAAAAAAATAAAATTTCAGCGTAGGATTGGCTATAGGACTATTTTGAGTAGAAATATAGTATCTATATACAAACGTCAAGTATTGACCTTTTATTCTAAAAACTATTATATTTACAATATAAATGTAACTAGCTTTTTTACTATTGTTTTTTTCTGGTGCGTAAATCAGCGGGATCGGCAGGAAGTTGGTCAAAACAAAGCTGGAGTGTTGGTCAGTCTTTCTGAATGACAATCAATTTTGCAGCTAGAAAAGTGATTGAATTGAAATGAACAGAGTAAAACTTGACAGATTCCATAATCTGAATTTGAAAAAAATTTAAGAAAAAGAAAACGACTTGCAATAAATCGTGTCTTGATTTAAATAATCTGGGACCTCTGCTGATTCCCACCTGCATTACATTTTTCAATAAAAGAATGTTGGTAATAAATTCCTGTAACTATTTTAACTTCAACAAGCAATTTGTTCCATCTTAGCAGAATGCTGAAAGCAGCAGAACAGAGTATACTTTAATATTAGTTTATTTATTAGTAATATCAGTCTTCAGAGAACGTGATCACATAATCTCCTATCGCGCAGCCATAATCTACATTAATCTGCTCAGCCTTTTTTTTTAACTGAGCTTTACATTTAGACGTGACTGCGGTGTGTCATGGTGCACACTCTATAGATTGAGAAAATTATGCACCGCCAACAAGAACACTGCCAACAAACTCGAACCTAAAATTATTGTCAGTTCACAAAAAAGCCTTTTCTACAATGACATTAAGGGGAAATGGTGCTTTATATGCAAAGCAGGACTAAATAATTAGGGCATGCTATGATTAGCATAAATAAAGTTTGATTTGTCAAAAGTGAAGCGCACCATTTTTCAAATACAAAACATAGTCCAGTAAGTTGAAGCATGTGTTGTAATGCAAATACAAACTTGTATAGAACTTCAACGCTTGATTAACAAGTTAAGTATTCTGGAAATGCTTTTCATTCATTTCACCTTCAATGTTAACACATGTTTAACCGGTAAACTGTAACCCAGCAACCAACATAAGACTGGTACTACAAATCTGCCAAGGCAGATAATAGCCCAGTGTTCACCAATATCATCCTCATCACCGGTGGGCACAAAGCTTTGCCTGCCCCCGTCAATTAATCCTGCTGTATTAGTTAATTTACAATATTGTTTTCAAGATTGAATGCTTTTTACCGTCAGCCTGCACTAAAAGCATTATAAATGCTCAGTTACAAAAGAAGATGTTGAGAAGGTAAAGGCTGCTGGTCCAGAAGATGAACTACACCACTACTTCAGGTCTCAAATTGGCTTGTAGCACAAGAGGAGCTTTACACAGGATTTCACACTACCACCCAAAAATACAACTTCCTTCTTCTCATGACAGATGATACATCGAGCTGCTAGCACAGCATGAAACAAAAAGGTAAAACTAGATGAGAACATTGTTAAGGGGGGGGGGGAGGGGAAACCTCAAGAAATAGTGCCTGTCCAGCTCACGTGAGACAGGTCTTGCAATAGCAGTCCACTACGCCAACGGTGTTATAAGAGTGAGCAGAGCCACTGAAGTCTGTCTACAGCTGTCAGAGCAATCGCTTATGGTTTAGTGCAGGTTGACGGTTTCTGAACAATAACACTCAGCTGAAGGTAACTGAGGGGGCATGGCTAACCATTCAAAGAAACACTATCAGGCAGGCAGCATGTCTGTATCATTCAACAACCAGCAAGCCACCCGAAGACAGCTGGGAGCACAAATTATTCATCATTTCCCATCCGGCTTGGCCAGCTGGCCTCCAAGTTAAAAGATCAGCTGGGAGTCTCTCCAACAAACAGGAAAGTCGATCATGAACTACGTCAACTACTGATTGATCCACAAAGTGGGATACATTACCATTTCGTTGCCCATCAGGCCTCCTGCGGCTGATCCCATTCCCTTCTGCCCCTCAAAGCCCAGTCCGCCCATGGGGAACTTCTGGTTGGCTCCACCGAAGGGCATATCTGACAGAAACATCATAACAAGTCAAATATAGGTACGGCACTTGAAATCAACGTACCGGTATTAGACTAATTCCTAATGTGGTCTGTTCGTCAGACAAGATATAGAATTGGGATGCATCGCTACAGGTATCGGGCCGATAGCGACTACAATTGATCGATCTGGTTTTGGTAAAAACATGGGGGATGTAATTAATTCAAGTCTGTGTTGTGTACTACCGCACTTTCCGGACTATAGAACGCACCTGCTAATTTTTAAAAGGAAAAACAAGTTGTACATAGATAAGCCGCACGGGTCTATAAGCCGCAGGTGTCCCCGTTGACCGGCAAGATGCTTTTAACAGTACTAAAGTTGTCTTCTCTGAACATCATAACATGTCCGACTCGCTAGCTTCTAAGCTAATTTTAACATTACCGCCAATGGGGAAAAGCTAACCGCAATTAGCATTAGTGAATATACCGGTAATATATCTTCGTACATCTTTTCATGCTTAATACAGACACTTACATTACAGACTAAGGTCTATCAAGGCTACCAAACGGAAGAAGTAAAACAAAGCAGCGTGTCTTCTCATTCGAATCTAAAAGCAACGAGGCAATAACTGTTGTTGCTTGTAGCTCGTAGCTCGGAATAGCATTGATGGCTAACTGGCTTGGCCAGTTGCTGCTAGCACAACGAGCTCCAATAACAGCAGATTCCTCCACAGAAATGCAGACTTTTACTGGACTGTAAAAGTCTGCGGAGGAATCAGTATTTACATAGAAAAAAGGAGACCTGAAAATCTCACAATTTACAATATGAGACCTTTATTAAAAAAAATGTATAACGGTTATATAACATTTGAATTGTAATAGGTGTTCATTTAGATGTTCTTTCTAACAAGTGACTGGTGTATAATGTATTAGAATAATCAGTAACAACTTAGTATGTTTCACACCGGTGTATATATTTGTTACATTTTATCTTACAATATTAAGAAAGCAATGGTTAAGTCAAGCCTGCTGTTGTCTTGCAAATAAAAGAATGACCCAGTATTTTCCACACAGTGAGGCCCACAGCTTATTGACTTAACACTGGTGTTGGATCGGTGCTCTGTATCGGCTGACATCCAAGGCCTGGGTATTTCCATCGGGAATGAAAAAGTAGGTGGATCCCTAATATATTTACTTAAACTAATGCACTCTAATAAAGCCCTGCAAAAAATCCTACATTCATAATGTTTTCTTAACTGTTTGAGAGGTTCTGGTTAAACTTTCGTTCATGTTGGGCACTGAAGTTTGTGGTGCTGTTGAATTGAATTATTCTGATATACACGGGGCTCATCTTAATGCCTCTATAGTCTTTCTAAATAAGCAACCTCAATGAAATTACTTAAAAGAACTTACCACCACTCATTCCCAAAGCACCACCGGGATTCATTCTCATTTCTCTGTCCCTCTGTAATAACAAAAGACAGACGAGAAAATAAATATTGAACCGGACGAATATTTATGAAATATCTTCCTATAATGCATATCATAGTCTTGTATTATGTGGTTAAGTTGAACTCGCATCCATGAAGTTGCCCATCCTGTAGTTCTCATCACGCTGGCGGCGCATCTGTTCTTCCATATCCCTCTTGCGAATCATCTCCTCTTCCCGCCGGCGGCGCTCTTCCTCTTGTCTGTTTACAAAAAACAAAACATTAATCATGTGATCCCGGTGTTGCATTGATAAGTTTGTGTTTGACAGGACGCCTGAATGACCAACAGCCGCTTCAATTGACAACCAAACAGAATTCTAATGAACATAAATACCTGATCTGCATCTCCTTTCTCTTTTGCATCTCCTGACTGTGCATCTCCTCCATGCGTCTCAGTTCCTCCTGTCTCCTCAGCAGATCTGAAAGGAAACCAGCACATTTAATTGAGGCACTTGAAGACGAAGCTATCCAGTGAGTGACAACTTTTCTCAAGTGATAAATATCAGAAAAATACAATCAAACCGCTGCAGGGTCTTTTTTTATTTTGTAAACCCAGCAACAATACGACTAAACTTGCCTTGTCTGAGCAGGTTGGCCTGGTGCTCGTGGAACGCGTCCTCCATCTCGCTCTCCAGCTTCTCGCGGGCCTCGCGCATGTTCTTCTCCACCTGCTGCCTCTGCTGCTTCTCCATGTCATCCAGGGACTTCCAGCGCTTGGAGTACTCGTATTCGAAGGTGCCGGGACGAGCAAAACGAGGAGGTTCCTCACGCTCTCTATGGAGGTAATATACAGAGTGTTAGATTAAGATGATTGTATCCACACCATAGACCCGTGGAGTTCTGCCCTGTGGTGGAAATACTACCAAACATTTCAGAATTAACTAGGAACATTTTGAGGGAATAAATGTTCAAACACCATTCTTTTGAAAGGGGCCAATAATTTGTTTTGAACTTGTGTATAGTAGTCAACTTAATACAGTGAGCAACATGGGTATCGGTGCTAATTGCCAGTGAGGGGATTCATATGCAGCAGGAAACATCCTTGCCTTGATTTACACAGATTACCATCTGCCACTCCACGCCGATTGATTTTTAACAGCTGCAACCCCCGAACCTAACCCCTCACACACCATCTGCTGCTCACAACACAATGACTTGTAGCAAATTTGCATAATGAAACAGCTAAACTTATCCCTACAGAAGGCAAATGGATGGGACAAAGAGTGATTGGCTTACGCTTGATATCTGGGGTTCTTCTGTGCCAGCTTTTCTGGAAGACCATCTTCATCATCAAACTGCTCCAGAGGCTCGACAACGACGGGCCGGGGTGACCTGAAAGGGTGAAACGAGCAAAGGCAAATAAGCAACGGATTTAAGGCACATTTTATGGAGGTGTATTGGCTCATTATGCACGCAGGGCTTTTTAAACTTCAACTTTACGTAGTAAGCAGGAAGACGCCCTCGTTGCACCGATCCAGGGCCTTTCTGGCCGCAGGTTTGGACGCAAACTCGACAATGCCCTTGCCTGTGGCGCGGCCACGGTCGTCTACGATGACGATGGATCTCTCGACCATTCCGAACTGCGAGAAAGCTTCTTCCAGGAGCTCGTTGGACACAAACGGTGACAGATTCTTCACGGACAGAGCAGCGGAGTGTGTGGCAAAACGGACGCGCAGGGGTCGGCTTTTCATCGGCGTATCGTCCAACTCGGCTTTTGCTATCTCTGCAAGAGCACGCGACTCCTACGAGAAACCAAATTAACCATTACTCTTTTAACCCTCAGATCAATATAATTATTTTAACAAATTTCCCCCTGGGGTTGAATAAAGTATCAATCTCTTTATTTCTTTTTACACAAACTATTGACTTTTCTTACACCGTTTAATCAGAAAATATCAAATCACTGTTGGCTGCATCGTCAAACTGGACCTCAAATTCTTGCACAATAACTACGAAACAGGTATATTTAAGAATGCGGTGTCTTACCAATCGGATGAAACCAAAGCCTTTGGTCTTGTTGATGAAGACCTCGCTGGGCTCTCCATATTTGGCGAACAGCCTTTTGAAATCTTCCTCAGTGATGTCGTTGGGCAGGTTTCCGATGAACAGACGACACCGCTGCGTGTACGTCTTCTCGCCGGGTTTCAGCAGCATCGAGAGCGTTGCCTTGAATGTCTGCCGAATGACAACGATGTAACGTTAACACCTTCAAATCTGTGCTACAGCACACAATACATTTATGATATACTGAGACGACAAATAACAAAAAATACATACAAGAACTGTTTAAAAAAAAAGTAAAGCAAGCCAATGATCAAATATGATTAACGTAACGATGGCCTGCCTCGGTCGGCGCTAGCTGCTATTGGCCTGTCTCGAACGATTCCGTCGTGACGCCCTTTCCGGTCATTACGTCATTTTCTTCGGCGAACGCCAACCAAACGTAAGTAACATTAATTCATACACATCAAATAATCTACGTGTCAAATTTCATGAATATATATGGACGTTTATATGTCTAAATACTATAGGAAAGTGACTTTGATGAGAGGAAGCAGAAAGAACGCTCGGGCGACGCTTAAACGGCTCAAACGGAAATGAAGGAGCTTTTATTGCATCATTTGGAGTTGTTGAAGCGTGATATCTTATTGTGAAGGACAGAACTACGGTCCCGGATGTGTTGACAGCATTGATGGTCATTTCTGTGACCCTGGAACAAGCGAATATCCCAGAAAAACCAGCAGCAGCCAGTGTTTACAACGAGGATAGAAATCCCTACGGATTAGGCCAATTGCAGTGCACGGCTAATTCACCGGCGGTATCATCGTTTTAACGACTCTGGTAAAGGCAAAGCTAACTGTAATAATTACAAAAATATTTCGTTTGAAAGGTACGAAGTTTAACTTCAGTTTAACACCATTAAATCAACTATAAACATTACACGATCATTTTATCAACATTGTAAGTGAATTTTATTGAAACATTAGCTAAAAACTGTCCGGTTTGGGGTACAACTCAGTTACGTCTTTGTAGCATGCACAGGCACGTCACACACTCAAATCTTCCTCCGCCCATCCCCCATTCGATGTGCTGTAAATATAAGCCTAGCCTTTATATTCAAACGTCAATTTTCGACAAACTAGCGTACACGAGGTATGTCAAAAAGCAAGTGAGAAATTATTTAAAAACAAACGACACTACATGTTCCTTGTAGTACCAGTAAACATCTTTCATTCATACGTCCGTGTGGATTTTAGACAAGATGGCGGATAGCTTCAGCGAAAAGAAAGGGGATACGCGCGATTTCAGTCACCGCTTGTGCCGCCATAGTCAGCGGTCGAACGATGAGCTGAAAGCCGTTCAGGGAAAGCAGGGAAACTCCGCCCGCTCAGGACACATTGCATTTCAAATCGAACGTAATGCTAGTATTGCATAAACGTTAGCGAACAATAATGAGTGTCGACGCAATTCACGACAGAATTAATACGAATAAAACAGACCTTTTCCTGACTCCCATCTGACCCAGATGTATCATTCTTTGTGGTAATTTTATCTTGCTCCTGTCTGGGCTTCATTGGCGGTGGCCCCATCCTCTGTCCTTGATAAGGGTTTGTTCTCATTCCTTGGTGTGGCCCAGTCTTCTGGCCCTGATGAGGGCCTGTCTTCTGGCCTTGATGTGGCCCTGTATTCTGGCCTTGATGCGGGCCTGTCTTCTGGCCTTGATGTGGCCCTGTATTCTGGCCTGTCTTCTGGCCTTGATGTGGCCCTGTATTCTGGCCTTGATGAGGGCCTGTCTTCTGGCCTTGTTGGGGGACTGACTTGGGGCTTGGTTGTGGAGGCGGCTTCTGCTCGTTAGCATTTGCTACCGGGGACTTCAGCTGCTGGTTCTGGTCCTTGTTTGGCTGGCTAGGTGGAGGGGAGGCAATGATGGGTTTTGGAGGGGGTGACTGAATCTTCGGCTGAGGCGCTGGGGTTGTCGGTTTCGGCTGCTGCTGTGCCGGTGTCGGTGTCGGTGCCGTTGCCGTTGCCGTTGCCATTGCCATTGCCTGTTTCTCCTGCTGCTGCTGTATCGGGCCTTTCATGGTGAGAGCCGGACCAGGACTTGGCGGAGGCAGAATTGGCAGCGACTGGTTCAGTTGTGGCTTCTGGGGAGTCTGTGGTCCTTGATTAAGCGGTCTGTTGAAGTTATTGTTTGGTCCCCTCCGATTTTGGTTCTGATTCTGAAATGGATGGTTCCTGAAATGTGGGTTTCCCATTAGCCCACCCCGCATCGGCCCGCCGGGCCCAATGCCCCCGAATGCGCCTCTCCGTTGCTGGAAATTATTCATCCCGAAGCCCCCGCGATTATTGTTGAATCGAGACATTGATCCTTATATCAGTGAAAACTATAGTTAAAATGACAAAAGCGTTATAAATTGCTGCGCAACAACGGTCTCCTCCCGGTGTTTGCAGGTCGAGCTCTTTAAAATGGCGACTAACGGTTGTGTTTAAAGGAGTCTTTCTTTCTCCGGAAAAGTCAGCAACACCCCGATCCGCTCATTGGTCCGCTACTTAGTAGGAGTCACGTGGGGCGTTCAGGGTCTTTTGAACGATGCACTACGTTTTGTCTTTTCTTTCCCTACAAACACACAATCAGGTCTCAATAAAATTATTTTGGAAAATATAATGCCGTGGCTGTGAATGTCATTTCAGTGTACAAACGTTACGGATGGAAAAACCTTTAAATAACATCAGAAAACATTAGACGACGAATTGAAAAGTAGTTTTAGTCCCTGTATTAAATATCTATTCCATTCTTGTGTAAATTACCCTTCCTTTTGTTGATATTAAGACTGCTCTTTTTGGCTGATTCCTTAGTAATTCTTCTAGATGCATTTTTTTTATTGAAACAAATTGTAAAAAACAACTCTTTGTCAACATATTGATTGCCAAGAAAGATCTGTTTGAGATAAACAATTGTTCAAAAAGAGCTATTTGGTCCACCACTTCCCCACAACATGAAGAGTTTACCCATTTAAACTCATCCACCTTTGCTAACCTTTTGTATGAATGTTGAAATGAAGTCTGCAGAGATAAGATTATATGTAAATAAAAAAAAAAGGTAGGGAACATCTGACCTCCTGTTAGTGGACATTGTAAGGACACGAGTCACAAATTTGACAACTTCAGGACTGACAAAATAAATGACTGACTTCATGAGCACTTCAACCTTTTGGGAATAACTTTGATTACAACTCAACACAAATGTGTTTATATTTTTCTAGTTTGGCAACATTTCTTTGCAAATCCTTTGGTGTTAACGTGTCAAAGTGGCACTGAAGAACAAATAATTAATATGAAATAAACATTAAGACTTTCGCTGCTTTGTCTGTCAAAGTGCTTTGTAAACTTGGTTTTTAAACATGCTATATAAATAAAGTTATTACTTGATGCCAGGATTTTTTTGTGATTTCTAAAACAATGACTTGTTCCTACCTTTGTCAAAAGGCTTACAAATTAAATTAAAACTGATTGTTTTTCCATGAGAGGACATTTGTGGTGGTCACTTAACTTTAAATTTTATAAATACGTTTACATTTTTATATAGCTTATACACATTTTTTACCAAATGAAAGACACTCAACTCACGGACTTTTTTTCATTTATTCCGCATGGAGGTGTTTTGGAAACAAAAAAAGCAGAGACCACCAAGTCTCCCCTAAACATGTTTTTTTTAATGCTCATTATAAACAGACACAAAAAAAGGATGAGATGACAACAGTGAGAAAACAACAAACATAAGTCCAATACAAACAAAACAAAAACACACAAAAGTAAAAAGCATAACCAATGACAACATACAACCCAGGAGAAAACAAGACAGTGCAACGTCGTCACACAGGCGGGAAATGTTGGAATACCCAAAAAAATGACAAGGGTGTCAAAGAGGAGAAAAACAGGACATAAAGAGAAGCAGGGCTGCATCAGAGATTCAGTGATGGGAAAACATAAAAGGACTCGAGGAAGTAAGAGACATTCATCGATTTGTCCACAACAATCAAAACGGATGTCTTTCCTCCTTTTTTTTTTTTCTCCAATCAGGGTTGAGAACAGCAATACAGAACAAGTAATCATAAGAGCAAAATTAACATTCACAAAGGAAAATGCAGAACACCTGATATATATTTTTTAAGCACACACGACTCAGCAGTTACACTCCTATGTTCAAGGATCACACGTTGTTCAAGATTAACTTCTTTATTATTTGTAAAATCACTCTTCAGTTATGTTGGAACAGCTTCTTGCCAAAGCCCTCCAAGTGTATCGCCATTTCATTTTTAAGTAGTGAACTATTATAGCATTGGGTTTCACTTTAAATCTGACCTTTCACCTTCTATTAGTGGGTTACAGTAAGCAATTCTTTTCTGACGTTTTTGTGGGGAATAAACGGTCTGAAGTTTAAAACTCAGGACTGCTGTGGTGTCATGGAAGAAGATACAGAAGCAGCAGGTTTTATCCCAGAGTTTCAAAACAAACAAAACCAGTGAAAATCAACTGGGATTAATGGAGAAGAGGGTGTTTCATGGGGTGCTGAAACAGGAACACTTGAATGGGGAAAATGTTTAAAGAGGAAAAGTCGGTGGGAGGAACAGTGAAGCGACTCGTGTGTACAGTCTGTGCAGGCCTGCAAACACAGTGTTTTAATTTCATGCAACTCATACCCGTCATTCATCTTTAAGCCTACACTCTTGTATATATATAAAAAAAAAAAGAATCCAACTGAGGTAATTTTAAATAAAGAACGACAAAGCATAATCATGCAGGCGAGGAAGTTTTGAAATAAACAGCACAGGGTGGCAAAAGCATCGATTGGTTAGTTTTCTTTTATTTCAATTGAATTTTCTTCGTGTACTTTTATCACACTTGTTAAAAAAAAGAAAGAAATGTGAGGCCCTTGTTGATGTTGGTACTTTAATAAAAAATGGTCGTCTGTAGGCAGATAACCGATGCGAGACCCGGACAGGCTGCAGTTTACGCGTCATGGGGTGGCATGCGACGGGGTGGATGGATTGGTAGGAAACCAGCACTCGCTGCACCCGAGTCAGACACTGTGGGGCTCCAGTGCTGGAGTGAAGCCGCAGTCAGACTGAATTTAAACCTGGTGCGGTGTGGCAAAAAAATCAGGAGGGCACAGGAAATAGCGAGCGCAGGGTTATATTTCACTGCGCAGTTAGAAAGCAAGACTATGAAACAACCAAGATTTCCTGAATGCCTTCGTTTTTTAACAAACTGGTAGATCGGAGAGCGTCAATTTCACATGTCAAAGTTCAATCGGATAATTAATCAAAGCAGGCAGCTCAAATCAAATGATTGGGAAATTAAATCCGGTCTGACTGTGCCTTAGTATGCTGGCTGACAGTATCAGGTAGGTGTCAACCTGATTATTGGTTTCCCACCAAATGTCCTACGGACTGACGATGAAAGAGGAAAAGGCGTGGCAGTGGAAGCGTTAGAGCATGAGACAGCAAAACGAAACAACAGTGGAGAAAAGCGGAGGTCGGAGGCTCTTTAAATAAAACCAAAGGGAATGTATCGCGTGAATCAGTGATGCTCCCTCCGAAAGGCTAAGACTTGTGAGTGCGAGCACTTAATTATTTTAGAAATAAACCAGTTTGGGGTTTTTTCTTGGTATGAGCGTTGACAGACTGCGTGGAGAAGCATGTGTTTTGTTTGGCTCTGTGGGTAGAATTTTTCAGATTATCAAATGTGTGAGTGTTTTCATGCTTGTGTTTGCTAACTTGCCGATGTGTGTGGGAAGAAGGGACGGGGGGGACGGGGGGAGCTCATGGCTGTTTCCTGTGGGAGAATGGCAGATCGAGGGTGAGAAGTCAGTGTCTCAGGTGGGGTTACAGTGGGGACGAGGCGAGGTCAGATTCGGGGCAAATACTTCTCGATGAAGTCCTTTACAGTCGCCATCTCCTGCAAGAGAACAAAGTGGATGTTAAGTAGTGAACTATTATAGCATTGGTTTCATGTTATATTAGTGGGTTACAGTAGGTGAATATTTTCTGACATGAATAAACGGTCTGAAGTTTAAAACTCAGGACTGCTAAGTTGATACTGTTGTCTGAAAAAAATACTGAGCCTACTTTAAACTGAGAATAAAAACAACTGGTGTTCTACAAAAGTATGAAAGAAATACCCTTAAATGTCAAAATGAAAACAACTCTTACAAAGTGCTCTCTCACACACACACACACACACACACGCGCGCACACACACACACACACACACACACACACACACACACACACACACACACACACACACACACACACACACGGTACCTGAGGACAGGAGCTGTGAGAGAGCCCTGGGTAGGTTTTGAAGGTGATCATCTGAGGGTTAACTATGCCTTTGAGTTTTTCTGCCGTCATGATGCCAAACTGCACCGGGATCATGGCGTCCATCTCACCGTGACAATGCAGGATCGGGATGTTCTTGTGGCCGCTGGACGCCTGCAGAACAGACACGACACCGACTTCAATAAAGTCCACTTCGCTGAAAGGTTTCGGAGAGAGCTTAGTGGAACTATTTCAATAGTAAAAAAAAATAAAGCAGCCCATTTGACATTTGAACAACACATATAACTTCTCCCCGGTGAGACTGTGACTGTACCATTGGGAAACTCCTGTGGAGTGGTAGCCAGCAACTGAGGGCCACAACGCCAGCCAACTGATGCTGGCAGGTCAAGGCGGTATACAAGGACAAGGCCCCGCCCTGAGGAGGCAGAGACAGAGCAGGCAGAGACAGAGGGAGACAAGTTTAATGGCTGCATTCTTTCACTTTTATTGTGTTCATATTTCTCTTGTGGAATGCAACACGATGCTAAATTATGAAGTCCAACCTGAGAGAAGCCACCGAGCATTATGCGGTGTGGGGGGATCCCGTTTTTGACCTCGTGTTCGATTATGGCCTTGACTGGAGGAAAGCAAGAATAAATGTGTTACTCAACATTAGCTTCATATTTCTACTCTTAGTTTAAAGGCGTTGTTTAGTTCTCTGACCACCAAGAGGCGCCCCATGTCTTCAATACATTTCTGGCTGTCAGGAGCTCAAAGTTCAAAAGTAAAGGCCTGGGTTTGCCTGAATGGAATTAGTTTGTTCGTGGTGTCAACAGTCTAAAGGTGAAAGTGTAAATATAGTTAAAAAAAGAACAATCATGTGAATATGAATGTAACGGTGCACACATTCACTCACTGCTGTCTGCCGCCTTCTTGATTCCACACTCGTCCTCCGGGCAGTCGGGGCTGAGACCCATGAGGTCAAACCTGCACACACGCAGAAACGAGGCGTTTAAGGGAAATCAATAGATACAAGCACAGTATTGTCGATGCCGGGACGGGAGCCTATTCGCCGTTTCCAGGGAAACAATGGCCTCCAGTGTTGAGCTTAAAAAAAAAAAAGGCTGTTTGTTTCATGGCGCCAACTTACCACGCGGGCATCATGGACTTCATATTGAGAGTGACGGGGATCGGGGGCCTGCGGGGAGATGAAAACGTGACATGTCAGCGTAGGAAGATCAGTACCAGCAGCCAAATGTCAGCGTATTAATTTATTCACTCAACAAGACTACAGATAAATGATTGCTTCAAAGATGATTTTGCATTCTGACATGCTTAAGAAAATAAAGAGCGCAAGAGACAGTTTGTTCACAGGTTACTCCACTCCAGCACACCAAGAAGAAGACATTCGTTTTCCTCCCCTGCTGACAAGCGACAGTCTTCGGAGGAACAAAACGTGAGAGGAGGAATCGGAGAAACAGAAAAAGACTTACGCGTGGGGGCAGATGAATTTGACGTGAGGCAGCTGGATCTCCGTCAGGGAGGCTGCCCACCCATGCCTGACAGGAAACAGAGAGAAAGAAACTCTTTGTTTCTCATCCAGCTTCAGCAAAACGACAAATATGCAGCGTGCCAAAAACCCACATGGATTACAACTAAAGACTGTGTTGTGTAAAGTGAGAGTATGTGGCCTTGACTGGAGGTACAATTAGGTACTCGAGAGGATAAACACCCACCAAAGGGGACATCTTTGATCTCTACTGACACAATTTAACAGCCGATTTAGTGACTCAGCCGACAAGTGTTGGTTTGAGAGCTTTTTGAATTAGCCATTCATCGTGTTGTCAGCGGTGTATTATGAAATTATACTACATGAATGAGAATATCAATTAGCTGCGTTTACACTCCACCACTTCAGGCAGTTGAAACAGCTTTCGGATATTTCAAAAAATAAAGCCAAATGTAAATTTAACACGGCTGTAGCCAGGATTTCAGAAATACTCAGGTCATGAATGCACAAGCAGCAAAGACACATTTCAAAAGAGGCAAAAAACAAAACTGTGTAAAACGTATTAAAAAGAGTATTCAATGTTCATGTTTGCGTTAACAGTCCCCCTCCACTCAAAGGTCTGTTTTGCTTATTGTTACTTCATTGATTGAGCTTCGCTGTGCAGAATGACTTTATGTGTAGAGTTTGACACTCGCAGACGTTCACGATCATCTGCCAAAGAAGGAAAGTCTCCCCGTGTGCAAGTACACAACCACCGACAGTGATCACGTCTGTCCGGGTCCAACTGATCTTCACAAGCCGATGATTATTAGAAACAACTTGTTTTTCTTTATTTCTCATGCAGATTACCATCTAATTGACATTTGTGTATTTATAACATAGATATAAGGTAATGGAACAGACAGCTTTGCTAGTTACTAAATTCTATTGGATGTTTCTAAACAGTGCAGCTGTCTCAACCACAGTTGCTTTCCCTGTGCGCATTCATTTTCTGTCTCCATCGCGAGCGGCCATGACTGTTTCTCGTTGTTTCAGTCGACAACACAGGGTCGCCTGAGAAACAATACGTTTCATTGCTGCATCTCTTGGGCTCATTTTTGGCAGTTTGTCATAAGCTTCAAGGAGACTACTCTTCTCATTTAGAGAAAAGGACTTTCTTTATCCTGTCAAGTATTTCGTGTGCACGCAGCACCAGCTCAGAGGCAAAGCATCAATGAACACTGTAAGCGGAGCACTTTATTACTGTTAGCAACAGTATTTTAACGACATTTCTATAGGTAGGCTGGTGTTCCAATGGTGTTTATACCCTTACTTTGAAAAATACAAACATTGTCCTCCATTAACCTGTGTTTTAAATATATAAACACAGGCAGCCTTAGAAGAACTTTTCCTGAATGAGATAATCTGTTCTTGTTTACCAAAACCAGGAACACATTTCAGCCTGAGTGTAACCCTCTGATCCAGAGTAATACTTCTTGAATATGCAAATGACATAGACAATCACGGACTGCTTATTACTATAAAAGAAGATGGCACATGTACCACAAAGGTCCCGAGGTTCTGCATCATGAAAAGCTTCTGTTGTAATATCTGAAGCAGGAAATTCATTTTCAAGTATGAAGCCATCAAACCTATGTAGAAAGTACAGGTGTGCTTCTGCTCTGATGTTTAAATATACGTTCAAAGTGTGACAACTAATGAATGCAGAACACATGTAAACAGGCTAATGAAATCTTTAAGAGGTCTGCATGGAAATACAACATGAATAAAGAGTAAAACATCACTCACCCTGCGTCTCCTAACCCATGAAGGAAGATCACCTGCAGCGCAGATACACAAAAAAAAGAAGAAAAGCTGGTTAGAACCATCTCTTCAGAATTCTTTAAATATTCACATTTTACCCAAAGAAACCAAATGCAGAGACAATAATATTTGAAATGTTCTGATAGCCATCAATCACATTGGTCACACTAATTGCCAGAGGGAAAAAGCCACAACTGGAAGACATCTGGTCCCATTGCGTCGGTCTTGTAGTACAGAAAGTACTACAGATAAGTGTTGCGTACTTGTTCCACAACAGGGAATAACAGGTGCCAATCTCAAAATTCTGGCCAAGATAAGCTCTCACTGCCAGTCTGCACACACGCCGCTCCCCGCAGAGAATCCATGAAAGGGAAGAACGACAATCTAGAAAGCTGGCGATTCGCAGTTCGCTGGCTGGAAATCAAGAGGCTCAGCTGTCTTTGCAGAGATCAAAACACACGCAGAGATCCATGTAGGGTTTGCCGGGAGCTGGGACCAGCGACTGTCAGCTTCGATCCGGCTGTTTAAAAAATGCCTGCACTGCACCCGACAGCTCCTTTCAATTTTATTCTACTGTACCTGTTACACGTCCTGCTACAGGTGAGGCCTCTCATCATAAAGGAATAGTGGTTACTTGGACACTTTACTGTGATTTTGTTATATGTACTGAACGTAGAGCTGAATATTTCTACATCCTTGTTAAAGGGTGAAGTTGGTGTTCATTGCGTCTTGACGTGCATGGTAATGGTTAGGACTCTGTATCTTTAGAATTTTTAAATATCTTCCACAAATCATTTTCTACAAACCCTCTTTTTTCAATAAAAAAAAAGTGTTGACTACACAAAAGCAGCAGAATAACATTGCATGAAACAGAGCATCTTCACTTAAATTAGGAATGATCTAACAAAAGAATAAATAAGTAAAGCAAATTAGGAAGGATGTTGCCAGCTGTCAATATTCCACATTTATTAAAACTCTGATCTATGAACATGTTCTTGCGAATACATCCGTTTGAGTTTAATGCTCACAAAATCCAGCACAAGGACACTAAAACATCTTAATTAAAAGAAAACTAATTCCATTCGAGTTATTAAATAATAAACCCTGTGTGTTGTTCAACAATGGTAAATGTGATGTTAAACAAATGTTAAAGTGTTCCTCAAACTGTTTTCATAAATTATTTTGTCAGCATTTGAATGCAACTCAGTTCGTTTTTTCAAACTTATTGCCTATGTACCACAATATAATTTCACTTAAATGAGTTTAATCCATGACATTATGCTGGAAGGCAAATAAACGGATTTGACAAGTCAAAACAGCTCTGTGGAGATTAGGAAAGGCTGCTCCTGCCTCTGACATCCTCTTCTTGGGAGAATCAGAAGCCAAAAGTAAAGATCCAGCAGATGGGAGGTATTTTGGTTTTCACATACTTTAATCAAGCACTCGCTGTCTGATCTAGTTTTAATGGAGCATGGCTATTACTGGAGAGCAAGTCCCTGTTCCTACAAGAAACATTGCTACAGGGAACCTTCCATCATGAAAAGTGACCATTAAACGCTCTGAACACATATACTGAATACATATACGAGTACATATGCGAGGCTTTCGCAGTTTCACTCACCACAGCAGTCTCCTTCTCCTTCCCGGATACCGTCACAGCTTCAGCGAGCAGCGGCACAGACATGTTGTTGCCACACATACACTGTGAGAGGTGCTGGAGACAGGATAGTAAAAATAAACAGTCAGCCGAGTGCAGAAGTACATGAAATATGCCGTCATGTGCGTTGGGGCCAAACAAAGAGCATTATTTAACTCAATTTAAGCAATTTGCAAAAACGTCCGCGAGTTTCCAGAGCCTTGGTATTAACCATTCACATGACAGAAGAGGAATATTCAGAAATCTACTCAGGGTTCAAACTTAACATCTGTTATTCCTGTGGTTGAAGAGAGATTAGTAGATCTGATAAATGTTTTTAATAACACAAATGAATATTAGTTTACCCAAATAATCAGGAGTCATTTGATTACATCATATTAACTTGTTTTCTCTAGTTTCTTCACCTGCAGGACAAGTGAACTGCGCAAGCTCAACAAACACATGATTTCCACTTTTTAAATCACATTTTGGCATTTTTGGTTTGATGTAAACACAAAAAAACGTTTGAAAAAATGCCCGGACTGCGAAAATCCAGATGAGAAAAGAGAATTTTCTTCCAATGATCAGAGCCGTCCTTATGACTCAGAGCACTAAACTTTACGAGCAGCGACGGTGAGAGCTTTGTGGAATGAATGGGATTTTAAGCGGGGTTAGTGAATTATTAATGTAGTACCATTAGGGTCGCAACCAGGGCAGGAAATTTACATATTTTTTGAGGGCAATTTTTGCCTCCACTGACTGAAACCCAGGGACATTTTCAAAATATTGGGGGCACTTTTTGAAACTTATGAAATAACATTTAACCTTTGTTCAAAATAATAAATATACTTATTTAGGCTTACAATATATGAGCAATTGTCATCAAATGGCAATAACAAGACTATTAGGCAGTAGTCTACAGATTCAAAGTGTTTTTAGATTATTTTTGAACAAAAAACAAACACAAATCAGACAATCGTATTCAATTTTATTATTATTTCTTTGTGGTTATTTCGTGTTATTATTAAGTCAACAATGCCTTGATTACATATACATCAGTCATTGTATAGCACCTCAAATATTGTGATATTACCCATTTCTGTCCTGAACTTATGCATTAGTCATTGTGTGGAATTTTTGAGAAAAACATTTTTATAGCACCTTAAAAAAATGTGCCATTTGAAGGTACAAATTCAGTTCAGAGTTTTTGCTGAGTAAAATATCTTAATTGACTGTCAGTCAGGTATTATTCATTTCCAGCAACCCTCAAATCAAAGAATAAAGACACTTTACGCACAATTTAGGTGTATTTTCCCTTTAACTCACGAGATGCAGGTAGCATGTTTCATACTTAATGTGAATATAATTCATTTAATCTAATTTCCATTATGCAATATGTATACTCTGTTGGCATCTTATTCTGAAAACCGGATGTTCGTCTGAAGAAACCGGATGTTGTCTCACGTTAATCTTTCCGTTAACTTTCAAAGTCCTTCGCTCACTCCCGATCTGCACCGTTTGAATGAGTTTACCGTGAATTTCAGCATATAGGTGCACTAAGATTTAAGTGTCTGCTGAGTTGACCGCAGTCTCAGGTCTGATTAAGAAGCGCTCCATTTATTTATTCATTTAGAAAGTTCAGGGGCATTTTTTGCCCCTCTCCTAGTGATATCGGGGGCAAAATTATATTTCTTAGGGGCAGTTTTGCCCTCGTGTATTTCAGACGCTGGTCGCAACTAAGAATTACTTTTATTATCAAATAATCCGCCATTTATTTTCTCAGTTAATCCTTCGATCTGTGAAATAATAAAAATGTAGAAATGCAGCATATTGCAGAAATCTCAAATTACGTTTGAGGTTATTTTGAAACAGTGTACAGATTTGTACCTTCTCTACCATCTTCAGAAAAAAAATCTAAGTGATCCGTATTAGGGGTCGACCGAAAGTTGATTTTTAAAGACAGATATAAGGACAATAGCTTGGATGAGGAAAAAGCTGATAGCAGACTATACCATACATTACATTTGATAGAATGATAGAAATGTATATAATATAGGAAATAGCAGGGTTACCTTAAGAACAATAACTGTAATGTAACAAATTCTCTTTTGTTGAAGTATAAAAAAATGTTATTACAATTCTCTTCCTTCAAACAAACCTGTTCACAAAAGTAAAAAATAAAAATGAACGTTCGTTCAAACTCTGGAACACGTGGAGCTTATTAAAAAGAGGTTACATGCAGACAAGTAATGGACAGTTGTATGTGTCATGTTGTTTTGGAGGACTAAACGTTTGTTTAACATCAGCAATGACAATGAACAGCCCTCTACGACGGTTATACCTCCTGCTGGTTAACAGGGCTGCCATTCAGTCCAGGCAGGAACAACAAAGCTCAACATACCACTTATACGCAAAACACACATAATGAAGCTGCTGCTGAACCTAAAAACAGCAGTCATGAGCTATGTGTGTTTTTGTGTGTGTCAGCAAATCACCAGACTCATTAACTAAATGAAACGCACCCCCCTCCCCTCTACTGTACTTTGCAACCCGGCTGCAGACGTCCATCCCCTCTGTGAGTCAGCCATCGATAGCGAGCATGAAACATGACATCAGATTTACAGTAACGTCGAGCAGTAAAAGCCTTAATGCCCTTCAGCTTTCCGTCGATGTGGGAAAGAATGAGCCAGGGCGGGTCAAGACGAAGCGCTGCCTGATTGGTAAACAGGCGATGGGGAGATGAGGAAATGACCGAAAGACAAAGGTTAATGTTTAAACCTTGGGCGGGATTATACTCTACGGGTGTTAAAATTCCCCCGCCGTTACGGCCGAGCAGCTAAAATGCTGCTGCTCGGCTTTGTGGGTTTGCTCTTTGGCAGGTGACAAATTGTCGTCTGAAGGTCATACGCACAGCTAGGGTTGGGTATTGTTTGGGTTTTTTCCGATACCGGTGCTAAAACGATAATGAACAATATATTAACTGTTTAAAGTATACTATAAATATAAATAAATACAAAACACTTGGCTTCAAACTACAGCTTCACACTTTTTAACTATGAACAATATGTTAACTGTTAACAGTTTACAGTATACTTAAATAAATATAAAACACACACACACTGTACACGCACTGCAGCTTCAAACTTCAGCAATTATTTTGCAGAAATATGAGCATAATTTCCTTCTCTGGCAAAATACGACACGTCTCATGACTTATTTTATTTTACCAGTTGGTGGCGGTAATGCACCAATTCGTCGTTTGCCAACCACCAGTACACCTCGAAGGAGGAGAAGAAGCAGCTTTCGCGTGCCTGTGTTGTTGTGCTTATGAGCGGCAGCGCTAAGTACCCCGTTGTAATAATACTATGAGTGAGGAGCGGAGGACCGAGTCCTGCTGCCAGGACGGAGTCATCAGAGTAGTGTAAAAAAAGTATTTCAAATCGGGTCAGGCACCGAAAGGAAGCACCGGACGTATAGGAACCGGTGCCATATTGGCACCGAGTTTCGGTACCCAACCCTACTCACAGCTAAAACACGTGGAAGTGGACGGTAAATGTGCGATTCAAGCATCCAAAGTGTGGACAAAAGGTTATTTTTGCCTTGATAAATGAGTAATGGTTCAATAATAACTGGGTGTAGGCAGCAGGAAGTGGTCTATTCCAGTGCTGTACTCAGTAGCAAGGACATTTTCCACATGTTTAATGTTTACTCAAGTCAGTTTAAGTACAATTCTTGTATTTCCATGTTATGCTAATTTATGAGTCTACTTCAACAAATTTCAGAGACAAACATTGTACTTTTTACTGCACTACATTTATCTAAGAGCTATACAAATCTACTTTTCAGAGTTAGATTTCACATTTAAAACACAGACACTTATGAATTGCAATGTATCGTTAAAGCTTAAACCAATTGCTGTGTCACATTTCAGATGTCTGATGACCCCCTCTGATGGTTTAATTAATTTAATTTCAACTGTTTGCGGATCTAAAAAAAACAAGAGGAAATTACCCAATAGGTCAAAAACTAAAAAATAGCATGCATGTATTAGAACTTCTCTTCTTCTTTCCTCTCCATTAGTCATCTCATGAGCCCCATATTTATCTTGTGACCCGTAAGAGGGGTCCGGGCCCTAGGTTGGGCATCACTGGAATATAAAGAAGTTCAAACTACCGGTAGCTCCAACTCCAGCAGCTGCAACACCAAAATGCACTTGATCCATCAGTATTAATAATATCAGATATAATAATACATCAGTAAGATGAGCTATTTTTTTGCAGGACGAATATTTTTACTTTTATTACGAGTACATTTTGCTGATAATACTTCTGTACTTTTACTTAAGTGGGATTTTAAACGCACTTTTACTTGTAATTATGTATTCGGTAACCGTTGGATTACACCTTAAGTTAAGAGATGTCAGCTCTCATTCCACCATCTGAATAATTTGACACGAACAAAATGTGATGTGATGAAAATGTGCATCACAAGACAGGCATTCATTGTCAACCATCTTCTAATTCAGTATTAAAAACATTTTTATTTTTAGCTAATGTAATTTAGCTGCAATATGGCCCAGAGTGGGAACAGACTGTGCCACAAGATAAAATGACTAAAAGCAGGTCTCACAAGAAGACCATTGCTGAAAACAAAGAGATGAGAAGAAAGGGTGGAGAAGAGGATCGAGAGTGCAGGAACATCAGATAATCTGTTCCAACAAGCTCTTGAAACATGGTAGCATACGCAAAGAGGTGATTAATCACATTTACACTCTTTTTCCCCTCCAACCGCTATCGTTAAGCAGATTCACAGCGACCTGTAACCAAGAGCACCAGCAGAAAAAAACAAAACGTGTGGGTTTTCAATGCTCCAAGAAACAATGGCTCGCTCTCTATGCTTCTGGAGGAGGCTGCTGGTTAAAAATAGCATCACGCTGTGTACAAGCATCTTGTTCAGTTCAGATTGGGTCTAAAAAACAACTGAAATCAGGACTTGTTCCACACATTCAATTGAATCTATAACGTGGGGTTTCTAACGGACCGTGCACTCTAACAACTGAAAGGGTGCAGAAAAACCCTGTATTTTCCACTACCCTTTGCTAGTAATGGTAAATATTTACACTGTGGATGAAAATGCACCAACTATACATTTAACGCTAGAGAAGCCCTCACAACGTCTTTGTGGAACTGATGAATATTGTTGATTTGATGTTGTAATATCTTGAGTCTTCTCCTGATATCAAAAGCTGTATTAAGGCTTGTACTGTGATAATTATGTATATTTTCTGATCATTATGTTTGCGATAAATGCTTTCTTTGTACATTTAACAATATAGTTAAGTTATGGCGTCAATTTCGACAGGCGTGTCCAGGCTGGAAACTGTTGTTCCAAGCCATCCCCCATCTCTCTGCCCCTTCATTCCATGCCACCTTTATTCTAAAAAGGCATACAATTCCCCAAAATACTTTCGAACCAGATTGATTAAGTAGCTGACTGATACAAAATATATACTGTAGTGGATAACATCTTGCATTTTGGTCAATAAACTAAAATCCAAGTCCATAGCAACTGCTCAATATTACTTTTAGGTGACACAAACCACAAAAGACGCCGCCTGTGTTGCAGCCAACTTAAAGCACATCACGAGTTCCCATCCTGCATGACTCCAATTATATTTAAGTCTAACGTAAGACGAAAAAATGAGTCGTGCTGCAGCCAGTTTGTGTGTGTGGACGTCACACGACTGAACGCACAAACACCAGGCTGCTGCATTCAGACAGCTCTTTGCTCAATGGCTACGGATGGCTGGCAAACAACAGGATAATATGCGGCAATGAGTGACAGGCAGGACCCCCCCCCCCCCACCCCACCCACATCCTCCTCACACACCATCCACCAGCAGCCAACTCTGCTCTCCGCCTGCTGCTGATGGAGGTTAATAGCTCGGAGTGGCCAATGGTAAGCCACTATTGTTCAGCGGTATATACCGATGACGACAGTGGCATACCACTCCGGGGATCAGTATGTACTGCTGAACAATAGTGCTACTCGGCGCTACTGATAGCTCGGCTACTAGCTAACCTAGCTAATGTAGAAACACACCGCAGCCGAGGGAGAAAGGTGCAATCAGTGACGTTTAAAAAGGTTGTATAAAAATAGAAAATATTGGAGGTTGAAGCGGGTGGTGGTGTGTCGAAGAGGAAGGAGACAATGAATGGTTGAAGCTTAGCCAAGTTATTCGACCCATCATCCTCAGTAGTGATGGCATTCAGCGGTGCAAAGCTTATGTTGCCCTAAAAATGGCAAACTCCCATCCCTCGAGCACGGCTTTAATCTCGGTTTAGCTGGGCACAAGCGCGCACACACACAGACATACACACAGCTACACATTAACCGGGGCTAACGGTAGTCGTAGAGATGCTAGCTAACGTTAATGTTGGGCGCGCGCGCGCGCGCACACTCACACATTGTATTGTCTTCTGCCGGTGTCTCTCTACGTCTATCTCAGGTTAACGCTGTGATTCAAATTCGGACCTCTAACCCAGGTCGTTTTTTAGAATACACCTTAAGCGAACAAAATCTCTAATAACAATTAGTTTGGATCGGGATAAAGTGGTAAAATGTACACTCACGGCCCGCTAGCTAATAAAGAAGCACTGCACTTACCGCTTGCAGTCCCAGTTCGCGACGGAACGGAACTTCCGGTACTAGCAGCACACCAGCAGGGGGCGGAGACAGCGCGTGGAGACGTCATCACAAAGCACCGCCCTTCCGTAATCATAGATGTAAGTTATAACATCTTATTCTCTTATCACGATTTTCCTCCTTCATAAATTAAAAATATAACAACAAATATAGATATGCAATAGTAAAATATATTTACTCATTAACTATATGCTACTTGCTACATTAATTGAAGGTTACTTTTCAGATTAAGATTATACTAACTATACCATAGAAATGTTTCGTTTTTTGTTTATTAAACCATCGGTCAAGGAAGTATGCCACACATGGAAACTGTACTGCCAAACGTTAGTTTAATTGTTTCGTCTGAGGTGCTGACAGCACTGAAACATGATATTAATGACTTCAGTAGATGATCATATTTGGGTAAAATGGGACCCTACAAGAGATGGGCTACTGTGTTTTCCACATATAACTTGTTAATACTTTGAGCAGCAAAAATATTTATATACCACCAGAGGATAGTAAGGATTAACATAATTGTGTGAACTGATCCTTTAAAGCAGGGGTCTTCAACGTTTTTCAGGCCAAGGACCCCCAAACTTATAGAGAGCTGGAGCAGGGACCCCCGACTATATATATTGTATAAAATTGTGCAAAGTTTTATATTAAACTGGGCCTAGTACCATGTATAAACATACCTCTTTATTGTGCATTCAATACTAAGCTATTCAAATAATACACAGGTTCATATATTCATGTTTTTATGCTTTAAAGACAATAACATGTATATGACTGTAAAAAATATTTGCTTCTAAAAAAATCTGAGATTAATCAGATTGACTGAAATTGACTGAAAAAATCAGGGTGACTGCACGATGACACTGCATCACTAACAATGAAATCAAGAATGACATAACCCCTTTGTGGAGAGAAAATAGGTAAAAGGATGGTTTTAAGGAGTTCACACTTTGATTTAAAATTGCAACATGTTTGTATTTAAGTGTTATTGTGGAGGACTCACACCTCAGTCTGTTTGCCTCTACGACAGGAAGCTTTGGATTTAGTCCAAGCCTGAGTCTCAATACTTCCTACAGACTTCCAATCAATCCCTCCACTCCCCTCGCTCTCCCTCGGATGACGGCAAATTTACTTAACTATGTGAACGCACCATGCAGCCCCTGGGGACTCATCTCGTCACAGAGATAAACCAAGGAAAGACAAATAGAGCTTATCAGCCTATTGAGGGAGACCCACTAAGATCCAATAGTCACATAATAAACCACTAGGTGGCAGAAAATATCCAGCACTTGTTAACAATGTTAGCTTTACAAAAAGCAAATAATGTAGTTTCATTGGAAATATATTAATTTATAGGCTTAAAAGCAGCTGTCAGTTTATTGAAGTGGTGGATATCTTTAGACATGAATCAGAGTATGCAGCTTTAACTGATAACAGACTTTATTTGATTATCAAATGTTTCATGCATTTATTATTAAGCTGTTTGCCCACATTGAGCCTTCACTCTTTATTGCCATAGAAAACAGAGCAACAACATGGCACTTCCAGACACACCTGGAGCTCTCTGGTCTTCAGAGTACAGTGCTCAAGTCACCGGTCGAGGCTCAACCAGCCTGCCGCTACGCAGCGTTGAACTCCTCTGAAGACTTTTTGCATCAATGACAGCCAGCAGACGCCAAAGAAACCTCTCTTCCCGCCTGTTTTCCTTCCGACTCTCTGACGCTTCTTCAGGAAATGAAGTTGGTTTGGGGGATGATGCTCTCCACTTTGTGATCTGCAGGGTTGGCTGATGCCTCGTAGTTACAGATCGTCACTTCATGTCTGTGAGCCTAAAGAGCGCACGGAGAGAAAGACAGGCCAACTTACCGTACGGGCAAACATTCAGTGTTTCAGGTTCAATCTATTAAATATAAAGAAAGGCAGGGCTAAAGAGGAGAAAACAGTTGGTTATATACTGTGGTCTTTAGTGTAAATGATACCATGTCGACTTCATTCATTCAAAACACAATCGCCTAAGACGTCTTATTCAGCTTTCGATTGTACGTAGCTCAACCCTCTTGTGTTGCAACTTCTGATTGCAAAAAAAAAAAAAAAAAAAAAAAGAGGCAAACTCAAGGCCTAGAACCCATTGGTGACGTCACGCTGACTACGTCTACTTCATATATACAGGTACAGTCTATGGCTGCAACCAACTAACTAACTAGATTATACGACAGACTATTTTTCCAATCAAGCGTTTGGGCTACACAATGACAGATAATAGTGACAAAATGAATAAAAAACGAAATAACTGACTAAATAATGACTTGAACCATATCAAGTGAAACTGTGATCTCTCTGAGAGGGCCAGACAACAAAGACTCAAAGACCTAAATTGGACCAGCTGAACCGACTGTATGGCCGCATGCTTGCAACGTGCATGATCGTTGCTATTCAGAGCTCGAAGGGAAAAGTGGTAACCCATGATTTAATCACGCATGAACACAGATTTAACATTCAATAAATAACAGGGGTGGAACTCTCATGTTTTGACAAAGCTACAGTCCACGAGGAGCGTTTGGCGTTACTTAAAAATAAGGACTTTGTGAAGAACTAACACAGCTCGTCACCACAACAGCATCATACCAACGGACGGACACGCGGGTCTCTTTGGATTACGGAGGGGGAAAGTGGAGTCACAGCAGACAAATACCTAAATATTTTGGGAAAGAATCTGCTGCCCTCGGGATGGAAGAGGAGTCTAAATAATGTCTCCTTTCAATGTAGTTGCGATCTGACGCACACAGACAAACAAACCATCGGACAACTGAGGAAAACAAAACACAGATCTTTATCGGTTTATCCGTGCTGGAAACACATTCCTACATGTGGGAACGTGAAGAAGAATAATAACACCAGCCAGTTTATTAGGTCCACCTAGCTAAAACTAATACAACAGCCCTGCAATAAACCCTCCCTTCATGAAGACTTTTATTGATACTGTTTTAGAGAGGTCTTAACGGTCATTTAGGAGGATGTCACTTCCCTCATCGAAATCGACAGCATTTGAGATGACGAGACAAAAAGAATAAAAGAGGTTGTAACTCCAACTGACCTGTGAGTATTCTCCCCTCAGACCGATGTAGTAGACCCTGGTGCTCTCTGCTCCGAAGTTCTTCGAGATGTGGATGGAGAGGTGGTGCACGTTGGAAAAACGAGCGATCCTGGGAAATCATCACACAACAGGAGAGACACCTCGGTGTGAGACAGCAGCATTCACACGAAATTGGAGGCGATGCTTAACCGCAAAGCGGCAAGCAGAAACTCATAAAAGCGGAGGCAAGCGTGACGCATGGAGGCGAACAGAAAGGGAAAAACCAAAAAGAGTTGCTTCCACTTGTGTTTTGAATGCTTCACCGCGTCGTGTCATCAAGCATCACGCTTACAAGCTACATTGCATTATCACTTCTTTATCTTCATCTCTCGACTTATCAATCAGGAGCAAATCTGAAATCCTTGGAAAAAAGGTACAACAGCGTATTTGGACATACCGACGACTAAACGTAACAGCAAACTAGAGGACAAGCATGCAGTAATTGTAAAATTCTTAAACTGCAGATTTCTTGAATGCACCGCTAACTGGCATCTTATAAGGCAGGTGGAAAGTGTTGATTTGGGAACCTGACGGGACTAACGGTTCCTGCGTGAAGGCACAAAGTTACTCAGGGGATTAAAAAAACAAATCGGTTCATGCTCTCACTTCGTCGGGTACTCCAGCTCAGCGACAGGGTCTCTGTTGAGTCTGAAGGCCTGCTCAGGTTCTCTGCCGGTGTCGTCGAAGGACATGTGGGGGATGTTCTTGTACCTGGAACGACAAGAATGAAGTTCATGCGGTCGCTGCTCTCTAGCGAGGGGAAGGATAGAAGCACTTTAACCGCAGACCAGTTTAATTATGGTTTTAATAGGACATAAAAAATCTGTCCAACGTGAGAGGCAGTGAGCGGACACTCACAGTCGGATCTCAGCTGGATGAGAGTCGTCATTTTCCCCAGAGATGATGATGCCCTTCAGCTTCACGCTGCCTGTAAAACTGAAAGAGATGACACAGAGTTTGTTCGCCGCTATCTTTGATGAGATGGGGCGAAATGACAAAGAGATGCTTTCAAGACAAAAAACAACAACAACAGGGTGTTGTGAACGGCACGAAGCCGTCATGAGAGATGAACGGTGAATTATAAAAAAAACAAAAATTAAATCAGAGTTTTGGTCTGAAATTACAGGATAAAAGCATAAGGCAGCAGAGCATACAGTTTGTTCATTCAGGAGAAAAGGTTAAATTTCAGGCCCATCATGATGAGGATTTTAGGACTTACGGGATGTTGAACAGCAGCTCTTCATCAGTGTCACTCTCGACATACTAAAAGAAAATAGACAAACAGATGTGAACTCCCTCTGAGTAATCAGCAATAAAGCAAACACTATAATCTGCCCTGAGACATTATCAGTTCGGGTTACTGGTTTGACTGGTTTCTGGGCCACAAAGATGCTAATATGAGCAAACACAACTGGGCAATATTTTCCACTATTTCCCGACATTTTGTAAAGAAAATGATTCGTCAGTGAATCAAGAAAATAACCTGCCAATGAATCAATATCAAATATAATTATTACGAACATCAGTTCAGTTATTTGAATGTAGTTTTGCCACCATTTGCAATTTTGTGACACACCAGTATGTCAATAATATGGTGTTTTTTCCATTCTTATTTTGAAAAGTAACTAGTAAATGTCTAATAAATGTAGTGAAGCAACAGTACAATATTTAACTGTAGCATTACAAAATAAAAAGTACATGCATCTCAAACATGTAGGCCAACTTAAGTAAAGAAGCTGCTACTAACGTTATTTGAGTAAAAAAATGTTTTCCATCCCTGGATTTCAACCATATTGCTCAGCACCAATCAGTAAAGTTAATTACAGGACTGCATCCCTCATGCAATTGGGCAGCCACAGTAATATCAATAAAGTTGTGTTTGATTTACTAACTGCGCAGCTCCACAGCGAGGCTCCGCTCCGCATCCCCTGCACTCTCAAGAGAAACACACACTTCTATAGATCTATGGAGACACGGACATGACAGCTGACCAGGGTAGAGGCTCTGTATCGTCGTTACCGTGTCCCGCTCGTTCCGACGATCCCACGGTTTGAATACCATCTTCCCATCCCCGTCTCTGCTCTCGTTCAGGCACTGCAGCTTCTCCAGGTCGATCCGCTGGTACAGTCCGTACTCCAGGCCTCTCTCCGCGGGCTCGTGCTCCCCCTCGCATCCATGCCCGTGGCCATGACCGTGCCCGGACATCGTGGAGCTTGAAACGCTGCTTTCCGTTACAGTGAGCTCGGACAAAAACAACAACAACCTGCCGCTCGTTCAGTGTGTTTACAAAAAGTGAACCAACTCTATCAGGAAGTTTCACTTCTGTCTGTCAAGCGAGCAGACATTATAAAGGTATTTCCGGTTTGAGATTTTTAGAATAAAATAAGCTGTTTGTCAAAAAAATGGTAAGGTCAATGCTGAGAGTGCTAACATTGCGTTTACATTAAATTAAGTAGTACTAATATGGGTCAATCATATAATTGTCTGAAATGAGATAAAGGCACAATAGCATTAGGAAATAAAACTATTATTGGGAAAATGTTGTGAAAGGAAAAACTGATTTTGAGACATTTTAAAATAATTTATTTTTCAAATTGTCATGGTTGTTTTAATAAATGTGCTTTTATAGTTCATAAGTTCGTGTTTGTTTAATAACTGATATATAACACTTTGAGTCTCCATAGTAATGAGAACTTAGCATATATGTTCATGATATTTGACAGTTAAACGTATCAGAGTGGCATGAAAAATAAAACAATTTACCGACAGTAACAAAAAAATGACCCTTCATTTAAAGCTTTTTACTTTAGCGCTAAATCTGCTATCTGCTAAAAACTGTAAACTCAACATTCACTTCCTAGTTTTTCCGGCGCTTAAAACTGTATCCCACTCTGATCCTCCTACAGTGCAGGCAGGTATTTTATTTTGAAGGGGAAGGAAATCATCCTCTACGATGTTATGGCCTCTTTACTCTGGGGAGGGGCATGTTTCTACAGTAGCCCATGACGGACAAACTGGCTCTGGAGAGGGCTTTCGCGTTTGGTGTATATATATATATAAATATATATTTAGATACAAAATACGTACTTGCAAAGAGGCCCCAGTAGCAAAATATTGATATAATTAGGATGAATGTGTGGGTTAAGGAGAAGCCACTATATAAATGTATATATTCCTCCTTGAAAGGAAGTAATTTGTATCAAAAAAGCGTGATTTTGGGGAAAAAACTTCTAATATGAAGAGTGAAATAAAAGAAAAACTCTGCCGCGATGTAACCTGTCAAAAGATAGACACTGCTTCAAGTCGGTTTAGCTCCTTCAAAATTACCGCCGAGTGCAATGAAGTTGGCGAAATGAATGAGCCACAGCTTTTGCCAGAAGGGACTTTTGTGCGGTGTTTCTATGAAGCCCGCAAGGCTGCGGCTGTAGGGTCACTGGGTGTAAAAACACCTGTTGTTGGACATGCCTGAGGCTGGGACATCCGCTGCCATGCAGATATGATCGTGAAACATGAGTGTTAGAGTTGTGTCTTATAACTCGCGTGGCTTGCGCCTGGGACAGAACGCTAGGGACAGAGCGAGACGCATTGTTATTGACACACATGGAGAGCGCAATAATGATTTTCATGGGGCAGGGGAATCCACAACAGATCTAAGCAAGGGAATAGTGCGTGGCAGAATAATTTGTAATTTTAAATGTTTACACTCCTTATGAAAGTACTCAAAACGAGGATGAATACCTTCATAGGCTCACTTTTATGAGTTAATTTATCAAAGAGAGTGCATATACAAGCATATTTGTTGTGGGGGATATGAACGCTGATATCTCAGATAATAACTCCCTGTTTGGTCAACACCTCATGCAATTTTGTCAAGATAGCAAGTTGGTTCTTTCCAGCAAAGTTATGTTGCCAGTAAATAGCTACACATACACCAGTGAAGCGCATACAACCTCTTGGCTGGATCACTGTATATGTACAGCTGATGCTCATGACTGTCTCGAGGATGTTGCAATCCTGTATGAGCTGGCTACAACAGATCACATACCTGTCTCTATGACATCACATGTTGAGAGTCTACCTGAATTGACCAGTGATGATAACCATGAACAAAACGTTAAAGTAGATTGGTCAAAGCTCACAGAAGATGATTTCTTGCATTACAACTCACAAACTGATAAGAGCCTAAGTAATATTGAATTACCACTTGATGCAATTCTATGTGGCAACATTAACTGTAAAAACCAAAACCACAATAGTGATCTATGCATAATGTATGATAAAAATTGTGAATTGTCTAAATAATGTTAGTGAATCATTCTGCAAAAAAAGGGCTAAACAACATCATCTTAGGCCAGGATGGAATGAATATGTATCTTAACTCCATCTAGAGGCTAAAGAAGCTTTTAAAAACTGGGTTTTATCAGGAAAAGCAAGACATGGTCCAGAGGGTGAACACAAGAAACATACAAATGCCAGATTTAAATATGCTGTGCGCTTTATTAAAAGAAATGAACAGGCCATTAGGGCAAACTCTATGGCCCAAAAGCTTCAGCAGAATAATGTCTCTGATTTCTGGAAAGAAGTTAAGGTTGCCAATAACACTAAGATGCCCTGGCCATCCAACATTGATGGGGCTACTGGTTCGGACAGTATTGCAGATCTGTGGAGTGTAAAGAGTGATACTTTTAATATTGGTGATGTTCCAAATGATGCTGGTGTGTGTATTAGACCTGATGATGTGCTGTATGCCATTGAGAAATTGGCAGTGAACAAAGCATGTGGCCTTGACCAAATAACAGCAGAACATCTGAAGCATGCTAGCCATAGAATTTCAGTTTTACTTGCAGTGTTTTTCTGGATTGTTAATGCATGGCGTACTTCCTGACTCTATGCTGACTGTTTTGTTAGTGCCAGCAATCAAAGATAAAACCGGTAAAATATCCAGCATTGAAAATTACCGACCAATTGCATGGCTAGTGTACTCTCTAAAGTATTAGAACGAATTCTCTTAGATAGGCTTCAAGAATACATAATAAACACTGACAATCAATTTGGTTTTAAAAGTAAACGTAGCACAGACTTATGCAGACGCACTGAAGGAAGTTGTTAGTAAGTACAGGAGACATAACACTACAATATTTGTGTGTTTCCTGGATGCATCTAAAGCTTTTGATCGAATTAATCATGGTAAATTGTTTATCAAACTACAAGAGCGAGGGGTCCCTCCATACTTGACTAGGATTTAGGTATTCACATCAAACCATGCGAGCTAGATGGGGTAAGAGTGTATCTGCACCCTTCCTAGTGACCAATGGCGTCCGACAAGGTGGAATACTGTCACCTGCTCTTTTTAATCTATATAATCTATATGGGGCGACCGTGGCTCACTGGGTTAAGAGGGTTGTCTGGTAACTGCAAGGTCAACGGGTCGATCCTCCCCGGGCGCCTGTCATCGGCAGCCCACTGCTCCCTATATATAGGGATGGATCAAATGCAGGGACAAATTTCCCCCTTCAAGGGATCAATATAGTATAATTAAATAAAAAAATATATGGATGATCTTTTGAAAAAACTAAGAGTGTAAGACAGGATTCAACTCTAAAAAGAGTAGGAAAAGAGGAGGATCAGAAGCTACATTTTCCCTCATTTTTATGGGAGGTCAAGCGCTAAATGTGGTGCACAAAATGAAATATTTGGGTCACATCATCAGGAATGACCTAAGTGATGATGACGATGTGCAGCGGCAGTGTTGCAAATTGTATGCTCAAGCTAATATGCTGGCACGTAAATTTCATACGTGTACAGATGACGTTAAAACAGCTCTCTGCAGAGCCGACTGTACTCCACTGTATACAGCCCACCTGTGGTGCAGCTGTAGTAAAGCCAACATGAAAAAGATTCAGGTGGCATTTAAGATGGACAAGTGCTGGCCACATGTTTGTGAGACGTAATGTTCCCACCTTCCATGCTGTGTTGAGGAATTTTATTTACAAATTGAAATGTCGGTTAAATGACTCAGAAAATGTAATTATAAAAGCCTTAACTGATCCAACACAGTGACACAAGATATTCTTCTTGTTTCTGGAAACATTGGAACAAATGTCTGTATGTTTTTAACAACGAGTGACTTTTTAACTGCAATGATTACACTTGTGTCTTGGTGTCCTCGTATTGTATTTTATATATTGTATGTGTTTTTTTTGATACTATGGACTCATGAGTCTGAAATAAAAGTTGATTATATCTAAAAAAAAAAAGCATCATTTTGGGGAAAAGACTTCTAATATGAAGAGTGAAATATTACAGCCAAAAGCCCCGACTCTGTCAGAAATAGAGATGAACTCATATTGCTGCACTCTGCTTGTAAAAATGTCTCTGTGGGTTAAAATCACATGCGAATGATGAACTTTATGAGTTCTGAAAATGAATAGTAAAGTGACACAACAACCTCCACATGGTGGAAATACTGTAAAAAAAAACCTTCAAACTGGCCGTCTGCTGCTTTTTTCATTTAAAAAAAAAAAATGGATTTCTGGGTTACAGTTTCTTAAATATCATTCGTGACATTTTAAGAGAGGACAGCATTTATCTGATGCAGCAGTAACAAGGAACTTCGGGGAAAACTCTCTGTTACACCCGGTCAGATTGATTGGAACACATGTTGAGCCCTGAGGTGAAGCGAAGTCTGAACACTAGTCTGATCTCAGTGACAGGGATCAGGCGCCCGTTCCATGAAGCAAGCAAGAAAAGTGAGGCTTAATATCCAAAACCTGACTTAAACGAACATAACAAATCTGGCAGGGCTAAAGCAGGTCCCTAAAGATCAATTCAAGTTCACACAATCAGACCGAATCAGTAGTTAAGATAATAGATAGTGCACACTATCCTTAAGCAGCCCGAGAGCAGTCCACTTCAGATGACGTGAACACTGTGATTGGCTTATAGAAATCCAATCAAATACATTTGGGTGGAGTCAGATGACAGTAATCATAGATTAAAATGTAATAAAATATTTTTGATACAATTAAATCTTGGGCACAATATACCTTCAATACCTGAGGGCTGCAAATGTATATTTGTTTACTCAAAGGAAACAGAATATATATATATATATACACACACACATATATATATATACACACACATATATATATATATATATATATATATATATATACATACACACATACACACATACATACACACACACACATATACATATAACATACACACACATATATATATACATACAACACACCTGACTCTTTTACCTTCAACTTTCGATAGAAAGTGTTCCAACTCTTACAACCGTAACATTTCTCAGATTGAGCAAATGTGAATTAGGACACATTAATTTCAATGGAAATTACAACCATTAAAAAGGTTACCGTCTATTTAGATCGTGGATGTTAATGACGAGATATTTGAAACAAAGGAAAAACACAAAATTTAGGTTTAATAGGGAATAAATGCCACAATACATGATTTAAGGAGAACATTGAATGTAAACAATATACCAGTACCTCTTTATTAAGGCCAACAGAATATTCTCAAGGGACAGTTTTTCCATATTACTTCACAACCTCCTCTGCAGACCTTTGGACTTTTTTGTTCCGTCATTTAGAGAGAAAATATTGACACAAAGTGATGCGCCTTTCTCATGTTTAAGGATTTGTTTGTTTTGCTGGATAAAATACCGCCACACAAAAAAAGATTTCTTCACACACAGTCTTTAAGGGCAAAACGTCAATTTTAATAAAAATGACCATATAACATTTATTAAAATCTAATAAAATTACAATTTTTTTATCTACTTCATTTGGGGCCCGTGTTGTGGGGTGCCAGGTCCCAGTGTTGAAAATAAATACATCTCATTGTTGTAGACTGAAACTGCAAACGTCCTATTAACTTCCTTCCTTATTGTCGTATTTCCGAATTCCTTTTCGTCTCTTTAGCATTCACTCACAGTGAAGCAGATATAAACGGGGACACACACACATTCAACAGCAGAAAAAACATGACCTGAAGCCACAGGAGGGTTAAAATAAGTCTACAAAGAGTTTGTGTGCATGTTGTTCACTGATATCATTTTCAGCCCTACACATTAAAAAAATGAATGTCTAGATATGCATGTGTGTGTTTGTATTTTTTAAAAAGCACAGTCTTTAACCAACCAGTTGATGTCTTGGCTGACGTGCACCATGCAAGCCATTATGGTAAAAGAAAAAGTGTGTAAAGGTTTTCCTCATGTAGTGCATCAGTTGCTCTTAAGTAAAAAGCGATAAAATAAAATTGTAAAAAATAATCAGAATTTTCTGTCCCATGAAGAGAAAGTTCAATATTTTTGTTTGAGAGGTATGCTTGTTAGGTTTCTTGCCAAGAGTTAGATGAGAAGATGACACCACTCTCATGTCGGTAGACTAAATATGAAGCTACAGACAGCAGCCGGCTAACCTAGCATAACATAGCATCGCATAGAAACTGGAAACGGCTAGCATGGTAGCAAAATCCACCAACCACCACATTTAAATCTCACTGAGTAACATGTTGAGTCTTAAGTTAGTTAATATGTACAAAACAAATTGTAGTTTTCTGTGTAAAACTGGTCTTGGCTGAAAACTAGCGTGTTCCATAACCACCACCCCCCATAAAAAGACCAAATTGTTGTTTTTACACACAATGTAACACTGTTTTTGTACTCTTTAAGAAAACAAGACAGAACATATTAATGAGCTTTAGAGGTTACCTTTGGCCAGATCCAGGCTAGCTGTCTTTATGCTATGCTATGCTAACTGTCTCCAGCTTTATATTTAGCGAACAGAGGTGACGGTGTCTAACTCTCTGTAAGTAAGCAAAAAAAAAGACCCTTTCCTTTTAAAATGTCTGCTATAAAACAAGAGAAAGTAACAGACTGTGTGTTTGCAGGTGTGTGTGTCCTTTGCGTCTTGTAAAATGTTAATTTTCTTAACACAGATGTCACACCCAGAACCCGTCATTTATGATTTAAATACTTATTCCCCCCCCCCCAAAAAAAAACAAAAAACAGATGCCGCCACTTAAATAAAAGTTGTTTAAAAAAATCGACCATTTTCCCACCAATACTGAAAAGATATGTTTGGTGGTAAAGTTGATGGTGTGTGTGTGCAGGGATGATGGGGTCTCCAGTAAAATTAGCTAAAAACTTAAATTAAAAACACAGTTGGAATCCATAAAATACATTCAGTCTCTTTCACACTATCGGCGGGAGAATCTGTTCTTGAAAGCTTTGATAGTTTTGGCCATCATGGGGGCGATTTCTGCGAGAAGGAACAAATGGTTTGTTTGAGATTTAAAGAAAACCCAACGTCAAACATAATTGTGGATCTCTTTCTGATCGTTCACACACACACACACACACACACACACACACACACACACACACACACACACACACACACACACACACACACACACACACACACACACACACACACACACACACACACACTTACTTTTGACCAGTGGTTTGTCGCGGGCGGCAGGTCCTCCTCCTCCTCCTCCTCCTGCTGCTGCAGCTCCACCACCTGGTGCAGAGGAGCGAGACGAGCCAGGAGAAGGGTCGAGTTGGGAGGAAAAGGAGCGACTCAATTCACCAGAGTAGTCTGTGGTAGCTGGTCGTATTCTGAAGGACACAGGGGGAGAGAAAAAAAAAGAGTAACTGTACTTAAAGCAAAAAAGAGAAATTAACTCCCCTGACGGACTGCAAGTACACTCCTGGATAAACCCCGTGCACACATAAATAAAACTTATTCATCTGTATTTTCCATGTTTATTCCATCTCAACATTTCCACTTCAACACCAAACTCAAGTCCTAAACCCTCGATGTCAAGTATGTCAATGTGCTGGATGTGATACTGACTTGATGGGAGCAGCAGCTGCGGTGGAGCTGGCTGACGAGCCACTGATGGTGCCGAACTTCTCCTGTCGGCGGCGGACGTCGCGTGGCGGCTTGGCGACAGAATTCACAAATGCCATCTTGACCTGGCGCCCTGCCAGGACAAACGCAACGCTCAAACTAAAAATGCCAACGCTCAAAACGCCTTGATGCATAAACCTCAAATCTGTGACTTTTGTGTAGAAATGAATGTCCATCTCTCGTCACCTTCTCTGTGCTCATTAATGAGAAACCGATAGTGACTCGATGCCTCGCCTACCCTTTGGCTTGTTGGCGTGGGCGGAGGAGATGTTCTGGGTGAGCATCCTCAGTCGCTCTTCACGCTCGTCGTGCAGCCTCAGGTACATCTCCCTCCACGACTCGTACTCCTGAGGCGTCTCGCGCTTGAAGTCCCGCTGACAATGGCGCATCCACAGCTCGTCAGATTCCTCCGTAAACCACTGAAAGAAGAGAGGAGCGAAATCAACAAGGAGCACCATCAGTGTTCATACATATTGTCCTCGTTATTCTGCACTTTCTTCCTCTCTTCTTGTCAATTTTAGTAAAGTAAAGTAAAGTATAGTATAGCTTTTCTAGTCTTCTGACCACTCAAAGTGCTTTCACACTACACGTCATCATTCATCCATTCATACACTGATGGCAGGAGCTACCATGCAAGGTGCCACCTGCCCATCAGGACTCTAACATTCACACAACATTCAGCAATTTGGCATTAGCCAAGGACACATCGACATGGACTAGCCATGTCGATGCCAGGGATCGAACCGCCGGTCCTCTGATTGAAGAGCGACCTGCTCTACCACTGAGCCACAGTGGAGGCAAGTTGTTGTAACTTGGTTTCTGGTTATATTTGTATACATCACTAGTTTAAATTGTTTATTTGTTATCTTGCCCACGCTGAAGTCAATTCTAAGCTCCCTCTACTGTTGTGTCTCGACCGCCCACAGACGAACAGAAGACTGTTATGCTGATGAGGGTCCTCACAGGCACAGAGAGAAATGCGAGCGTCACCTGGTTGCTCTGCTCGATGCGGTACAGCTGCTCTGGTGTGCACCGCTCCAGCACCGGCTCCAGGATCTCGAACGGCACCCCTCCGACCTCGGCGATGGCTGAAAGAGCACAGTTTGTTTTAGCCACCTTAAGATAACAGGGTGGGGCTGGAGTACATGTTGACTCTCCAACATTTTGTCCAGGGACTGTGACTGTTTATCTTGTATGCTTTGTGGTGAGCCCCACCCCTCTGGCACCTCCATTACTGTAGTAGCATTAAATACATCGTAAAATAATTTGTACTCATGTGCCATATTAATGTCATGTTTTGGGGTTAAAATATCTTAATTTGGGCAAATATTGATTGCTCCACTCACAGTCAATGTTGTTCTGCAGCACACGGATGCACTGCTCGTACAGAGTCATCATCTTGGGCAAGTAGGCGGTCTTTGATCCTGAGTAGACCACCATCTTGGAGTTGAACCGCTTCCCCGTGAACCCGGTATCCTCCTCGTCGTTGCAGACGGGAACTGAAAGCAAAGAAAGGGAGCGTGTCAGTCAGTCAGGACGACACGGAGCAGGACAGGACGAACTTTTACAGATACGCTGACAAGAAAGAAGAAAGAAGAAGAAGAAAAAAAATGCAGTTGTTTGAACATGTCAAAGAAACAGTTTGGTATTTGACACCTAAATCCTGAGTGGAACAGAAGCCCCCAGGCCTCTGAGCTTCACAGCTCACACACGGTTACAGTTATGTGTTCACAGTCACTTTCAGCACTGAAATGGCCAAAGCAATTGGTCAACTTGCAGGAAAAAAACTAAAAACATTTACACATGTGCTCACCTCCCTCAGTACATTCACATAGACACAAGATTCCAGCAGACACCTGGTTGAATGCGTTAACATCCACTTTATGTACCTGGTTACAGTAAATCTGCATATAGGAGGAGGTCAGGCTCGCTTATTTAATGTGTATTTATAGAGATCTCTGTTTGTACTGTTGCTGCCTGCAATATCAAAGCTGATCCGTTGACCAAAGAGTGCAGAATTTGTCGGTATCTGGTTGGTTAGACCTGTTTTTATTGAAGGATAGCACCACTAACGAAGCTCCGCTAACACATGGATAAACACGCTGCATTTCTTAGAACAGAAAAAGCATCACGCCGCTTCGCCAGCAGAAAAGTTTTATGTCAAGCAGCAGCAGCGGTTGGGTTTTACATTAGCAGTAACTTTAAAAAACTCCAATACGGCAGAAAGTTAGAGTCAGACACAGTGAACAATCTGCTTCTGTGTCGGATTTTAACGAACAGTCAAACGTCAGCAGAAGAACCCTAACTCACATAGACTTCTAGAGGCTATTTTGTTAGTTTAAGTTTCAGTCGAGCTTCGAATGGCATCATTTTGAACATGGGAATACTTTCTCTGTCCGAAGTCTTTGTCCTGCATATGTGGAATTGTAAAAAGCCGATTAGAAACCCTGTTTCCTGTATACATGGCCATGAAATCAGCCTCTCCTGGAGGGATCTAGCTGGAGAAATTGGGTTCCTCTAATCCCCATCTCCCATTACACAAACCAGACTTCTTGTTTACATGACATTTAAGAAATCAGGTGACTGGAGAAAGCCGACCCCAACCCAGTTACATAATCGCAAAGCACTGCACCTTAGTCATACCTCTAAAGAAGTTCGTACACGACCAAAGCTTTGTCAGCGGGAAACCTGTGATCTCTATCAAATATTAGAAATACATAACATGAGGATTGTGTTGAACATACTATGAGTTCTTGTTGCTACAAAATGTCCTTTTGATGGCTGTCATTTTTCAAAAGAAAGGCCCGTGCTGCTTCATGAACAAGACGTACGTTGTTTTAAGGGGCGGGGGGGGTTACCTTTCCGTCTCTGAGGGGACAGCGGTGTGACGTCGATGGAGGGCAGAGGTCTGTAATTGGGTTGGATTGCTGGCAGAGGAATTTCCGGAAGAGAGGCAACAACGTCAACCACCTGCAAACAACATCACGTTAACGCCGACAGGAACAGCTTTTCAAACTAAAGGTTTCAAATACAATAGATGAGCAGTCGAATGACACAATAAGTTCAAGAAATGGTTTTGGGAAATATGCTTAACGGTTTCTTCCCGACGGTCAGATCAGAACTTTGATACCACTCTCATATCTGTGTGTTAGATAAGAAGCTACTGTTTCCAGTGACAAATCATTTCATAATGAGCATTTTAAATGGCAGAGAAACCACAAGAAGAGAGCTTTCATGATACTCCAGTCTCTAAACTTGTTATAATCTTTGAAATCTGGAGGTCAATTCTCTTCTATGAACTATAACTACTGCTGCGAGGAAACAATATCACAATTCTACAAAATAAAAGCACAGATTTGCGTTGTGGAGAAAAATACAGGCTGTAATAAAGTATTTTAACTGAAGAAGATCTCACCATTCAAACACGGCGGCCTTAAATTTAGCGCTGCAACAATTAGTCCATTAATTGAACAGGCGATTGACAGAAAATAAATCTGCAACAATTTTGATAATCGATTCATCTTTTTAGTCATTTCTCCTGCAAACATGCAAATAAGATTCTCTGGTTGCAACTTCTTCAATAAAATCAAACTGATCATATTTGAGGTTTGCAATGTTGGTCGAATAAAATGAGCAATCTGGCCTCACCTTGGGCTGACATTTTATAGACAAAACCATAAATCCAATAATACAGAAAATAAATGTCAGATTAATTAAAAAGCACAGCAAATGTAAAACATCTCTGCTGCTGTTCTTACCCGCTTGCGTTTTTCCGCTGTTGCCGAACTGGAGCCTGGATGTGGCCTCTTGGTACTCTGAGTACCGTTGGCCTTACTCCCTTTGGAGGAAGAGGAGGATGAGGAGGGGGCCGGCGGAGGTGTGCGCGAACGATGGGAGGATGCCGTGGAGGAGGAGGAGTGAGGCGGCCGACTGTGTGACGAGGACGATGACATTGGCGGCTGCTTCTTCTTCTTCTTGACGGGCGTCGGGGCGTCATATGTGAGGAAAGACTCAAAGGACATGGTGGGACTCTCAAAGTCGTCTCCCTCCTCCACCTTGGGCGGAGAGTCCTTGGGCGCCCGCGGTCGCCCTGGAAACACAGAGGCAAACGGAAGAGTTAGAAGATGCAGGGGATCACGGGGAATCCTCAAAATGACTTACAACTACCGGAAGCTGAAAAAATGGTGAAACCTTTCCTAAAGCTGGTTAGCAGCATCCAACTAGGGCTGAAACTTCTCCATTAATAATTGTTTAGTCTATAAAATGATGGAGAAAAAGCCCATCACAAGTTCCCAGGGCCCAAAGTCACGTCTACAAATTGCCAAACCCAAAGATGTTCAGTTAACTGTCATCAGGGCTCCCGCTCTTTTCTAGAAATCACTTTCCAGTTCATTTTCAGTGATGACCCAGCCGGTATGACAGACAGGAATCCCGCTGATGAATCACTTTTTTCTTATTCATCATATTAACCATTGCTGTCTGAATTTTGCCTACTGACAAATCTAGACGGAAGGTTACAAACCTAAATAAAGTTAAGAGTGGAGTTTTCAAGGTTTAATAAGTGCCACTGACTCTTTATCCCACCATACTCTATGTTGGGATCACTACCGGCAGCGTATGTGCATGCTGAGGTCGGTGAATTTCACTACATTTTTGTTGTTATTTGTTGTTGTTTTTTTCGTGTTTAACACTAATGGCATACGACAGGATACATCCATCGACATTTGAAAAGGAAGCGTGGGGATTGGATTAAGTGCAGCACACTTTGAGATCATCACCGCGCACGAGACAACCAACCAGCCAGACCTGCCGGACCACACGCCACCGAACGGCCCCAGGGAGGAGAGCCCAGATGGAAGCTAAGCTAACCCAGCTAGGACCTCCACTACTTCACTACCGAGCATGCTCCCGGCTGTCTGATGCCCTGTCGCAGAAAAATAAGATGGATGAAAGCAGCGGGAGGTTGGTGACTGTTGAGACCACATCTTCACAGGGACCTGGATCCACTGTGGTCCAGGATCAAGCTGCACCTGACGGATGGACAGCAGGACTCCGGTGGGTCCAGAGGAGGTGGACTCTGTGTTTACATCATGATGGCTGGTGCTCACACAGTCAAAGTTGATGGAGAATGTTTCTCCTCATGTTGAAGTTTTAATGTGAAGATGTCGGCCGTATTATCTGACCAGAGAATCTTTTTTTTCACGGAAGCGTGATGGTTATACGACAGTTTCCCATTTCTTTACACAGTCCTTTGCATTTTTATTGAACACGGCAAGGTCTTTTGAGTTGCAAGGGTTGGGTAGTAGAGGGCAGACGAGGCAGTGCTCCATAGTATGGTCTGCTTCTCCACATTCACAGGTGGTTGGGCCAGTCTTGTAGCCCCATCTGACCAGAGCAGCTTTTGATCGTCGCGTTCTTGTTCTGAGGCGGTTTAGTGTTTTCCATTGAGCCCATGGTGCTTCTGGGCCAGGGGGATGGTTTTCAGTGGGGGATATTCCCATGACAGTTCTTGCTGCTGTTTACATTCCTTATGATGCAAATTCAAAAAAATGCACTACAGGAATGTACTACTGATTTTGTTTTGGTTGTCATGTGTTTATTGTGTTACAGGGCTACTACTGAATTTCGTTGTGTTGCATGGTGACAATAAATGATCCTTGATTTTTCAGTCCTTTTGCCCATTTACAAGTAACATTAAGGAGAGTCTGTAACAAGGCTAATCACACCCAATGTGCTACAAAAGTTGACCACTTCAGGTCTTGTTATTGTCCATTTTTACCTCAAAATTATGCAGCATTGCGTTTGAAGAAACAATGCTAGCAAAGTAAAAACAATGCTAGCAAAGTAAAAACAAAAGCACCATTAGCCAGTATTTAGCTGGTGCTTTGCGCTCCCGTTGATTGTTTTAACCCCCACTTCCAATGCTTTACGATCCAACTCTCTTAACAAGGCCCAACACACACTTAAAGACAAAGCTCCCAGCCATAGTCAAATCACAAACCTGAAACCTTTGCAGGCAAAACAAGCTAGCTAGCACGTCAACTTTAGCAATTGAACCAAACGCACAAACAAATGTCATAATTCAACTGCTTAAAACAAGTTGGACCGAAAGTAACGTTGTGTGACGTGACTATAGTTTTTACCTGATTTGTTCTTCAGGTAAAAACTACTGTAATTGTTTTCAGCTTTACATCAACTGACACACACACATAAAGCGTCTGTGATGTGTTATATCAATACACAGTAGCCAAACACCTCATGTTTATGTGTCCAGCTTTGTAAGGACAGAGCAATCACTGGCTGCTGTTTGGGGAATTGTTGCATCAATGATAAGTTTCTCCTTTCCTGTCAGCAGATTGTATCTCAATCAGGCGGTACAGGATGTCGCTCTGTCTCTGCAACATGGTCTCTGGTGTTCAGAGAAGAAACATTTGCATTATTTTGACTTAGACAATGAATAAAAGGTTAAATGAAATGCAATTGTATTGTCAGCTACAATTCCTGCTCTGGAGCGTCAAAACAAGTGCAAAGTATTCAGTGATAACTGATTGATCTCTGCTTTCCAAACATGAGCAAGTGCCTAATCTACATGGGACTAAATCCTCTCTTTATGGTGTTGGCTGTGGTATCATCATCAATTTTTTAAAGTTTTTTGTTGAGTGAAAGATTAAAGCGAAGGCAGTTTTTTCTTTGAAAACTTTGTTCCTATTTTCCCTTTTTTGTTTCGTCTTAAGAATCAATAATCTTATTCCACGCTGTCTGACAGTATTGAATATATATATTTTTCATCTTGTTGCAGCTCTTTATTAAAGCGATATGATGCTCAGACGGTTTCCCTATATTGCCTCATCCGTCCATGCAGAGGACAAACTAACATGACTCTCGATGTCACCCAGCTCTCTCTGGTGTCACAGTGAACCGCCTCCATCTAACACACTCACCGTCGTCTCCTCCTTTCTTCTTCTCCTCCCTCTTACTCTCGTGCGTGGTGGACTTCCTGCTGTGCTTTGCAGACTTTGTTACTGGAGTCTCTCTGTCTGCGCTGCGGTTCTTCCCTTCGCCGTCTGCTCCTCGAGTGCTGCTCGTCTGTGTGTGGCGTTGCCGCCGCTCCTCGTCTCTGTCCCGGTTTCTTTCGCCGTGGGAGCCGTGGTGGTGGTTTTTGTTGGGTTCTTTGTTGGGTTTGGCAGGGCGGACCTCTTTGCGAAGAGGAGGAGGAGGACTAGGTTCAGGACTAGGTTCAGGACTAGGTTCAGGCTCGGGTTCAGGCTCGGGTTCAGGCTCGGGTTCGGGGCTCTCATACTCGTCCGACTGGTAGCCTCCTCGCTGCGGGGGGCTGTAGTGCTCGTGTTGAGGGGGTGAGGGCGAGTAGTTCGTGTGATAGCCTCTCTCTACCTCTACCTCCTCCTCCTCCTCCTCCTCTTCCTCTTCCATGTAGGAGGGCTCTTCCTCAGGGGAGGGCTCCCGGTTTCGTCTGTGGACTCCTCCTCCTCCTCCTCCTCCTCCACCACCACCTGCCTCTGGGCCTCGAGAGTGCGTGTGTGACCGTGGTGCCTCTTTGACGTTGGAGGGTCTGAGGTAGAAAAATGGGAAGTGGTGAAAACACCAGTTACTTTTAAGATTAGAGTTTGACATGCAAAACATGCAATAAATGACATGAAGTTTTAGGAGTCTAACGACCCAACAACATTTATACACCTCTTACAGGTTAACAGAGCAATAATTCATGAACAGTCTGAAAAGGAGAGCTCTTCAGAATAACCCCTTTATCCCAAACAGTGGGCAGTAACTGCTGTGAAACGGTTGGATGGCGTTTCCATTTAAGCAGAACTGATGTTAAATTATGTGAAATACAACAAACGAGACTGAAGGAATTTGCGCAATTGGTCCTCTGCACATCACAAGTTCCTCTCTGTACCCCGGAGCTCTTATTTATTTTGTCTAGAACAATGGTTCCTAACCTGGGAGTCGGGGAACCTCGAAGGGCTCGAAAGATAAACTGCAAGACGGGCGGCGAGACATTTAACAGGATAAGGAAGTAGGAAGAGAACACTTTTAGAATCCTGCCTCTCGTTAGGTCTCAGCAGCGTTGTTCTACTGAACATGTGCCACAGTATAACTCTGCGTCAGTTTATTTATTAAAAATGGACTCAAATGTATCCCCCATTGTGTGTTGAAGAAGTCACTGATTGAGTTTAAGACCCCTGCGACAGATATAGATGTTGCATCTCCATCGCACATGCTCACTGCAGGATTAGAAACTTACAGTCTACGGGGACATGAGCGCTAAAGCAGGGACATCTCCACTCCTTACTACTGTTTGCGTGTGTCGAGGCTCAGGTATGCACAACGTACCTGTCTGACTGAGGAACCAGTTTCTTCCATTTGGCCACGAGGCCTTTCGCCATCTCTCCAGCCAGCTGATGCTTCCTAAAAGAATTGACAGTCTTCCCCACACCGGTTTCCTACAACAGAGAGCAAAACAAAGTCGGATCTAATTCAACACGAGGCAAGCTTGATGGAATCTTTATAGTTTATATGTATATGTTTAGATACCACAATAGTCTGACATCTTTGTCTGCGTGTGTTTTCACTTTTACAGCTGTTATTTGGCAGCTTCAGCCGAGTGATCTGACCGATTGGTCAGAAACATGTCGAGACCGCGCTCATAATTCCCACAAAATCACAATCAAAATTCTGCCCGAGGAGCAAAGCATTTTTGTTCCCAGCAAAGCTCCAATTCTTGCACACTGCGACTGTCTGGATTAAATGCCTTGCTTAAGAGCTCCTCCCAAAACATGGTTATCTACTGGTCCCATCTGTTTTATTGGCGGACATTGTCGTGTGGAAATCAAGAGGACCCTTACCACCAGTATGGTCACAGTCATGGGAAGCTCCCCCAGTCTTTTCAAAGTCTTCAGGAGCTGGAAAACAAGAGAGCATTTTAATTATTTAGAGGAGGAATCTGGTGTTAAAGTCAACACATTTTCAGTATCTTTCACAGGGTTCTTACATATTTTTAACAATACTTTTTTTCTTCTCTGAAAATATCTGTGTACACTGTACGTGACAAATAAGAACAAAACGTCAGAGTCTGACGTTACACCAACGCAGGGAACGTAACATCAGGTGACACAATTGATCTGCCCGAACATTACAGCACTGTTTAACCCATATAGATTAATCTCAGCCGATATTAACTGAACCTCAAATACTCTCTTAAAAAGGTATCTGTGAAGCTAATTTCCACAACTTCTCCAACAACTGTCTCTTCGTTATGTCTGAATCTTAAAGAATTGCTGTTCCAGAGTTTACAGCTGATAGTCTTCCTCGGAGGATGGAGTCGGCTCCGCTGTCATGGACAACCACCTGTTATCACACAGCCGAAGTTCAACGCCACGGGTCACGTAGCATCAACTGGGCCATCACCATGGCAATGGAGCAGACTCCATCCACTAAATTTGAGCAGATGTGGTCAAAAGTGACGGAGAGAGCCACCAAATCATTATATCAATGTCAATAGAAAATGTACTTTAAATATAATATCAAATATGTGCTGACATAATTGTATAGGATATGAAATAGTATTAAAGTTGTATCATATGTTTGAATTGCGATTTTAAGTCAATTAAATAGCAAACTACTATTAATATAAAATATATCAATATGGTGATGTAAAGTTAAAGTAAGAGAGGATTAGATCTATAGGTCTTCTCCTATTTGGAGACAGCAGGAGAGGTGAACCAGCAGTGTTTGTGATTAGAATAAATAATAATCATCATCATCATCATCATCGAGATGGGATGGATGTGTCATAACTTAGTACACCCATAGCTGTAGCATGACACACTGTGTTTCATTGCTAATAATCTTCATCTTCATGATGACTGTTAGTGTATTACTTAATTCTCAAGCACAGTAACATTACTGTGTGCATGCACGAGCGGTGGGTTCACAGGTTTCAATTCCAACCACTGGAGTCCCTTCAGGATGATTTGCATGAACACATTCTCACACGTGGACTACCTTTGTTCACATTATTGTCTTATGAATGAACTCTCTGACCCAAAGAAAGCACACCTGCTTCATGCCTGGTGGTTGAGGAGCTCTTCTTGACCTTTTCATTTACAGTGACATGAACCAGCAGCATTCACCAGCCCTGCGTCATGGTGGAGACTGAATGATAACGTGGCCTAACGGGGCCGGACTGTAGTAAAAAAATAAATAAAAAAATCACCCAGCTGTGATTTTGCCAATTTTTTATAAAATATTTACTTCTCTAAACCGGATTAAATCTTCTCTTTAGCAAACCTATCACACAGAGCACTACTGCTTTGTGTTGGGAGGCTCCATTTCAGCAGTGAAAGTAAACAAAGAAGGCTCAGGACATTGTTAATTATCTTTTATCCGCTTTTAGTTTTCAACATTTTAAGAGCAGATCCCAATGCAGTGATGTGCAGCTGCAGACCCGACATTAGATAAATAATTTTATCATTACAGGCCTGGAGTCGGTGTAACGTTTACTGTCATCACTTTCCGCACTAGCGTTAGTTAGCTTGATGGCTAACGGCTACTCTGGCCCAGAGTGTCGTTATAAGAGAAATTACGTTGTGGTTAATGTTATTATTTGAATGACAGATAGAGTGTCTATGACAGGTTATTAAACCAAGCGGAGAGGGGTTAATATTAGCTAAAAGATCGCGTTAAAGAAGTACGTTATAACTAGTTAAAATCCCTTAATTATCGTGACGTCTCTCTGGTGCCTTCGCAGGCTGTCGGACATGCTGAAATTCTAAAGTGAGCACTCACATCCATCCACATTCTCCAGGATTCACATCCAAGGCATTGACATGATTACTTCCAAAGTATCAGGATACTGAAGAAGTTACATTTAACGTATACTATAACACCAAGAGTGAGACATAAATATGTATCTGGTGAATAAGACGGTAATGTATTTTGCTTCTGCAAAAACATAATGAAGCCACAGAACACATTTTATTTTCTTCTGGTCACTCCCAGCTATATTGGAAGCAAATTAAATAATGTATAAATAAAATCTTTAGGGAATATGGACTGATAATAAAGGAGAAAACTATAAAGTTACTGATCACAAAGCTAAATCAACAAAAACGCCTTAAAATAACTTGAAAATGACAAAGGAACAGTTAATTATTAATTTATTGTATTTTAATTTAACATTATTCAAATTAATATTATAATTTGAATTATATCTTTGAGTGTTTGATGGTATCTGGAAAGGCCTACCACAGTCTGCTGCCTTGTTATTTATATTGTTGTTTGTATTGTTGAAAAAGATGAGCACAATTTACCGAATGGTGAATGTGGGATATTAATGGGACAGACTGCCGTGTCCCATTAGTATTTTTAGGGGAAAGAGGATGCGCAAATGATAGCTGCTTCTATTAATTAATGTATTTCAATTGATATTTAAGAACATTTCCAAATATTTTAGTGCCAAAACAACTCAGTGTATTTTCTGACAGAGTTGATATGGTATATTTAATTTCAACCATTTGCTTAAGACCTTTGTGATTACTTTAAACATTCTAATCTTGGATTCAATGTACAAACAACATGATGAAATTCATGGTTTCAGCCCAACTATTAATACTTGGTGATTGATGGGCTGTCACGGTTTTCATTCCTGTTTAGTTGGTTGACTTTACAGTTGTCACAACTTGCCACAACTTGATTGGACTGATCAACCACTGAACTATTCATTTATCAATAACACAATTACTTCAGGAAACGGCTTCAGTTTCAGAACTACTATCATTTGTATTTCCGATCCCCCAAAAAGCAGCAGAATGGTCTTTAACGTAAAAGCGTGTCAGAAAAACGAGTCCTGAGAGCGGCCCTCGAATGCATCATTTAAAATAGCGTTGCGACTTTCGCAGCACTGCCGTGGCCGCGGCTTCGTTTAGGACCGCCCGAGACGAACCGTCGCATTTCGGGAGACGGTCGGTGCTACACACCAAATCTGTCCGTCTCCAGCTGTTCAGTCGTTACCTTTCGAGGCTCCGGATTCTCCAGGAGCCGCGACTGGAGTCTATCCACTGCTTCCAGCAGTTCCTCCGCCATGTTTACTGCTGGTACCCTGTCGCCCGGAAACTACTTCATCCTGACTGAACGGAGAAAGGGTGAAAAAAACGGAGAGGTTCCGTTTAACTCAGTGAACGCTGCTGCGAAGAAGAGGCGTTACAGCCGTTTGAAATAATAACGTCTATATTTAATAATAAAACTGCATCAATACATACATTAAGAATTCAATTATTAAGAGCAATGAGGAAATCTGAAGTTTGTACAAGATGAGAACAGTTACGAAATACGGAACTACGTCACAGTACAGCTGACGGAGCACGCAGTGACGCTGGTTGGTTTGACGTCAGTGAAAACGCTGAATAAGCATGTAGTGTAGTTTACTATGTAACCTGTTGGTACAGTGTCATCTTTCATATAAATAAGTACTATAGACACATATATATATATGTATATATATGTATATATATAATATTATGTATATATATATATATATGTTCTTTCTTCTCAAGCACAGTTCAGAGACAAATATTTGTTTTTACTTTTTACTGAATTACATTTATTTGACAGCTTAAGGTACAAGTTACTTTGCAGAGTCACATTGATAATACAAAATGTAATCAACCAACACATTCTGATAGGTTGAGATTACAATGTGCTTAGTACAGTTTTGTGGTACTTATTTCCATTTTATGCTACTTCGTACTGCCACTCCACAACAACGATATATTGTACTTTTTACTGCACTACATTTATTTGACAGCTGCAGTTCACTTGCACATTAAGAGTGAGCATAACAAACATGACTCATTAACTATGATGCATTTTCACAGATTGAACTATCCAACATTAGGTTAAGTAGTTAGAATTGATGAAAACATTTTTTTATGAAATACCAGTGTGTATAATATAACAATAAAACCCATCCAGCAATTCGGCAGAATGAGTACTTTTACTTTTGCTACCTTTGTAAAAAGTATGTTTTGAATACTTTTATACTTCAGTAAACTTTTGAATTCAGGATTTGTGGAATGGAATATTTTTACATTGTTGGTATTGGTACTTTTACTCAAGTCAAGGATCTCAACTTCCATCACTGTTAGTTAATAGATAGTAACTCTGTAGTAATCCTCTATAACCAACATGACCTGTGTTCCCTCTTTAGAGTTACATTAGATAACATGCTCTAAACCTGTTCATGCAGATTCCCGGGGAGAGTTTCTCCTGTTTTGTTGGTGTTGAAGAGGAATGAGTGAGATTAACAGTCAAAGAAAGAAAGCAGACACACAGTCAAATCTAAAACCTGAAACCCAAAGGCCATGAGGGGGGTGAGGTGGGTGAGGGCAGGGTTGGGTGCGAAAAGAGCCCTCCTCTGATGGGATATTTTTGGAGGGGAGGGCGACGCCGAGTGCCTGTATTTGGAGATGGAGGTGGATGTTGGAGGAGGTGGGGAATGACGGAAGAGGCTCTGATGTGAGTATGGTTGGATTTTTGAGGTGGGGGGGTGGGGGGGTGGGGTGGGTGGGGGGGGGGGGTGCTGACACACACACACACACACACACACACACCAACATGCACACACACAGCCCTCTGACAGAGGACAGACGGACGAAGCAAAGAGCCTGTTAGAGAAAAACAGAACGTAAAAGAGAGTTTCAAGAGAGTTTCAAGAGAGCAAAAGGAAGGGAAGAAGAGCATGAACCAGGAGGGAGAAAGAGGTAAAAGAAAAATACACTTATTTTACTGCCTAACAATTTGTTGGGAGAAGAGTTTGTCACTTTAAGGAACCAAAGTTTTAATGTCTTAAAATCTCCACTTACACTTTAATTAAAGGTCTCATAAGAGTGAATCGAAATGAGAACTTGTCTGTTGTCACCGACAGAAATCATCAGTGAAGTACATTTAATCTAGTAATGTGTTAAGTTCAATTTTGAGGTATTTGTACTTTATACTTCTACTCTACTACATTTCAGAGGGAAGTATTGTACTTTTTGCTTCACTACATTTATGTGACAGCTGGAGTTGTAATTACTCTAAAGATTTTACAAACAAAACATGAATTTATATAATATGAATTTATCCAACAGCATAAAAAAAGTTAATATTCGCTCCACCACTACGAGCTGGAACATTGAAATGCTGTTTGTGTGTTAATGCCTCTTCAGTTATCATATTCAAATAATATATGATATAACACTCTGGCAGAGAGTATTATGGCCAACAAGTACTTTTACTTTAATTAGGTTTCACTTATACGTAATACTTTTGTAGTTTTACTTATGTTAGATCTTTGAACAGAGCATTTTTACATCGTGTTATTGCTACTTTTCCTGAAGTAAAATATACTGTATGACTACCACCACTGAAAACCGCATATCAAATGATACATCTAATGACATAATCGTACTAATTCGCAATGTATACTTATATTTATATTTAACCGCTGAATGGAAACAATGTGAAGAAGTTTCCAGTGTTCCGTGTGGATATTACTACTCTGCAGGGGGGGGTCGGCCCTTCCTTTTCCAGCCCTTAGCTGTAAAACACACAAAATACACACACAAAGTACATGTGTGTGTCAGCACCTATAAATGCACGCACAAGATAGACGAGGAATTCAGCTGCAGCCACAGAACGATAGAAGAGTTGGGAAGGCACACAGGGTGGTGTTTTTTGTGTGTATGTGTAGGTTCAACTGGTGGACAAAATAACAGAAACACTTGGATTTTTCCTTTGGATTATTGCAGAATTAAGCTCAGTGGCAAACATTTATGATACTTACTTCTGCTCAGCAAGATAAAATTCACTTTTAGGATATTTTAAGCGTAAATACAATCGGCAGGAGTAAAAAGCTAATGTTAGGCTTTAAATAAACTACAGCACGGTCACATAACTTCAACGTCACCACCATTAAGCTTAAAGGTTGACTAGTGTTCTAGTGATGATGTTTTTGAAGTCACGTAAAAGCTTAAAAAATCTCGAGAGTGGTATTTACTGACGTATTTTACATCATAGAACAAAACGTAAAAATCTCTTAAGCTTGTGTTAACACTGACCTTATTTCAGGCTCCGAACCAAAAACACAGTCAAAAGTAACGTTGACCTCAAGACGAGGGAATCGGGAAGTGCAAAAATGCTGACTCATTTCTGAGTTTTAGGATTCTTTCCTGCAGCCCTTTATACCAGAGCCCTGCAGTTAAGAGCACTTTGGTTGTTTAAGTTTTATTTTTAAATGATCATCTCTACAGAGTGTGTTTTAGCGTCTTTTAGCCAACAGCCAACTCACCGCTCTCATATTGTGGATGCAGCAGGCAGCTGTTTTCATCAACAAAGCTGTAAAAGCCCACTGTACACTATACCTGCTCAGCATCAAACAGCAGATAGACACAGTTAGCGACTAACTGGTGAACATAGTGGAGCATTTAGCAGCTAGTGAGACAGATATTTTCCTCTGGAGTTGGTGGAGACCAAAAACAGCCAAAAGTGAGAGAATACGGACTTACATTCATCAGGTGGACACAAACACAACTCCTAGTGAGTGATAATGTTGCTCGGTAACTGCTAGATGGGCAAATTAGCAACTGCACGCTAACATATCTGTCATACATGTTACCGTGTCACCTTTCTCATGTTCACAGCTTGTTTACCTACAAGTGGACGAATAAATCAGTTATTAAAGGTTTAAAATAATTAGTTTGCCATTTTTGGGAATGCAATTATTTGCCTTGTTAGAGCGAGTTAAGTGTAGAATTATGTAAATCTCATGTTTGTGCATTAAGTATGAAGCCAGAGCAAAGTAGCTTAGCTTATATAAAGATTGGAAACAGCTGGCCCTGCTCAAACTTTTTAAATACACCTGTACCCAAACCTAATCAGGGTAAAACACATCAAAACACACCGATAGAGACATTCAGTGAACTGGAATCATAAGAATGTGGCTGTTGACACTCCTTAAAGCCACAGCTCTGACTGAAGCATCACTTTGCCTCATGTCAGTTGTCTTTTCCCCTCTGTAAAGCTTCAAACACTCCGAGCAGATTCACACTCTGAGATCGGTGTCTAAAAATAAAACGAAGGGCCCCGGGGGCTTAGATCACTGACCCTTCTCAGTTTATTTTTCAGTTTGAGTTAACACACGCACGTGCACGCACACGCACACACACATCACCTGACAACCACGAATTAATCTGCAATTACATTTAATTGTTTTAGTTTGCATCGAGGAACAGGTTTTTTTCTCCACGAGACACAAAACAGTCATTAGATAACTGAGGAGGCAGTTTCGATACTGTCATATTGCTTTAAACATTTGACGTTGGACATGGATTACTGCATTTTAGTCTTATGCCTTTAAATGTTAAGGTTTTTGCAAATTTTGTTTCGAAATTTAGAAAAATAATTTTGTTTGGTGTCTGACCTGTTGCTGACATCTGCAACCTTTGAAGTTTGGCTACATTTTTAAAAACCTCCAAGGCTCCAGTTTTGTATATAATAATAACATAGTAACACATAGTTAGTAGTTCATGACAGGAAAATATTAACAACACGATTTGTCAAGTCTGTTTCCTAATAATTACACAAACATTTCATGTGTGATTAGTTCTAAAGTCTATAGTTTCTACTGCTCCATTTAAGCCAATACTTGTTTCTTCCCTGCTCATTATTATTAAAAACTTAATTATTTCTTGTGAGGGTTTTTCTCATTGTATCACAATAACTTAGATTGTAAAAAAAATATAAGAAGAAAAGAAAAGGAGGAAAAAGTATATAAAATAAAAAAGGCACACACACACACACATACCTACAATATCAGTACCCAAATAAGTGAAATACACATATAAATACTTAAAAACAAAGTAAAATACGTACAAAATAAATGAGCAGTGTGACTAAGACACAGGTTATCAATTTCTTTTGCATTCATTTGAAATGATTAAATTGGGAATGAACCAAGTAAAACAGTTTTAATTGTAATTAAACTACACAGTTCTAATGACATTCTATGGAAATAATGAGGAATTTGAGTACCTTAAAAGTAAAGCATTACCACATCAATTGTCAGTAGTGTTTAACGATGGGAAGGTGTAAAGATGATCTACAAGACTATGTACCCTCCCTCGGTTGTTAATCAGGCCGCGGGGCTGTTGCTTAGAAAGCAGATGCTGTTGTCAGTTCCAGTACATCTGTCAGTGATAGTGATGATGATGATGATGATGATGGTGATGGTGGTGGTGGTGGTGGTTGGGGGTAGTGGTGAGGTCTGGTTCCCAGTATGGTGGTTGAGAGAGCAGCTGCTCCCTGCACCAACCTTGGTCCTAAATATTTCTGATGGCTGATCTCTGCAGAGATTATTTTCATGCGACAGAAAAGACCTTGATTTTACATTTCATGGATTTGAACTGCAGTATAATGCTGTACTTGTACTTTAGAGGCATTTGTATTTCTATTCTATACTTTATACAGTTATATAACAGCTACAGGTACTCTTTAATTTCACCTCAACCTTTCAGATAGTTTCATTTCAAAAACGTGAAGCCCAAAGTATCACATAATTAAAAAAACAAAACAAAGATTAGAGAAAAGTCCAAAAAATTGAAACAAATTTGTGAAACACAATTTTGTTTTTTCTTCTTTCCTGCCCTCATTAATCATCTCACGACCCCTCAGATTGATCTGCTGACCCTTTGTGGAGTGACCCGTATGTTGAAAACCACTGTATTAAAGTAGTTCAAACAGTAAAATGCTGCTTTCACATCGATGCATAAGTATTTGCAATATAATAATGTATTATATAATAATATATCAGTGTGACATTTATCTGCAGAAGGAGTACTTTTACTTTCATACTTTAGATAAATTATTCTGATAACTCTTGTGTACTTTAAGTTGTAATGAAGTATTTTTACACTGTGATTTTGGTACTTTTAGTTAAGTAAAGGAGATAAATCTGTTGTTATCTGTGGAAGGAGATTGTTTCTGTTGTGAGTGAGGTATTAGGAATACTTTATCAAAGCCTGTGGAACGTGTGATTATTAAGACCATACTCCTCATTAGTAATAAAGTAAAGTCATAAAGTCAGAGGATATATTTCATATCTTCCACCTTGTTGTTTTTGCATCAATCAAATATGTGTTTGACATCATCCTGGCCCTCGTGTCTCCAGTTGGCCCTGACATTGAACTCATCGTCTCCCCACATGTTTCAATAGCTCAGGGTCACATTCACAGAAGCTCTTGTCTGCTGTCAAATAATAAATAACTCTTCTTCTTGGTTAATTTGTGGTGTATTGAAGTTATACAGTGTCCTGGCTGCAAATCGTTGCTGTTCCAACTGCCCCTCTTCATATGACACCGGCAACAGCTGCTGCCCCGTCACGTGCCATCCTGCCTCGGTCCCTGGTCTGTCCATGTGTGGAGCCTCGTTGGTGGGCAAGCCAATAGATGCTATTTAAAAAGAGCCAAGTTCAGACGCTGAGCGAATGAGGAGGAGGGGTGGAGAGAGGGACGGGGAGAGTCATGTACATGTTCGTGGTCAGAAGCAATGGTCGTAGCATTATCAGCATTGTCAGGAGTATTCAAAATGGCCACTAGATGAGGTCATTAAAGAGGTCACAGACAGTGGTGTGATATGGTCGGAGAAGGTATTTCAAAATAGAGACATGCCGCTTTAGTTTAAGAAAGTAAAGGCAAATCAATTAGCCTCAGCGACACTAATCTTTGATATTGTGAAAAAAGATATCCGACGTTGTTTCAAGAGCGTTAAGCTCAACAAACTTTCCAAGCACATTATTAATGACCATAAATTGTAAAAGAACAGTGCGTGGCATTTAGGGGGGGATCTATTGGAAGGAATTGAATATAATATTAATAAGTATATTTTCCTTAATGTATATGAAAAAAGGAGCCATTTATATCAACATAGGAGCAGGTCCTCTTCACAGAGCCGGAAGTCATGTTTCTACAGTAGCCTAGAACGGACAAACTAAAAACTACTTTAGTAGTTAGCAGCATTATCCGACTGCTGCTGCTGCGGTTTAGAAAAATGTACAGTCTCACTGTGATAGGTGGAGAGTTGATTTTAACGTGTCTTGTTGTTTCCGAAGCTGCGTGAACATCCAGTACGTTTGTTTTTAACAAAATAAATAGCACAACAAAGATTTAGTGGACGTGAAAACGAAAAGAACCCCCGATTATTTCCCCCCCGATATGCTGCCAATTGGTGAGATCACCACGCGCTCATTGCCTTTAATGTCATTATACAATTTGCTCGAGTTTGGACACTATTGCTGACCACTTATGGCTGGTTGTTGTTATTGTTGTTGTTGTTGCATTGTTCCGGTTTGAGCAATTCCTTCCAGCCAAGCCTCATGCAACAGATACAAAACTAAACCAACCAAGCACACAAAGTGCAAAAAACTAAACAAAAATTGAGATACATGCTCTGCATAACCCCTCCAGTATCCTCCACGACCCCCATTTCTCCTATTTGTTTATCTCCCTCCCTCTACTCTCCGTCACAGTCTCCCCTCTCTGCTGAAGTTGGCAGACTGTGGCTCAGTGCGATCATGAATACGATTCCCCCAGTTGCATTCAATTCCTTGTGGCCGCTGTAAACCACAAACACCTAACCTGAGCTTCTTTACTGCACTCGTGACTGTCGTTCACACTGCTGCTGGCTCAGAGACAGAGAGTTTGTAGGTGACCCTCAGTTGGATTCAGAAAAAGGTGTCAGCCTGTGTGTTGTTGTGTTGTGTGAGGTTAGAGATTAGCGGAGAAATGTGCGTCTGTCAGTGGGTTTGTCATGTCCTCCAGCGACCATGAAACTGTGGTTTAAAGGCTGGAAACATTTGCCAGGGACCTGTTGCCGGTTGTTAATGTGGAGCTCACTGTTGGCTTTGAAACACACCTTTCCCTTTCATGAGTCAAGATATAAAGAGGCATTGTGGCGGACAAAAGAGACATGACAAAGCATTTTAAGGGCATGGAAGAGTGACTCTTGTTTTCTTAGCTTTGTGAAAGTCAAGTAGAAGAATGAAAAGTATATAAGTGTTAATGTGCGTCATTTCAGTGCTGGAGGAAAATCAAGTTCCAGACCGTTGAATTTTGCTTTACAGATCGAATCCATTTCTGTGGCCATTATGTTCTCTTATATCATTGTCAAAGTTATATTATGGAAGCACACATCGATTCAAAAAGTCAAAAACAATAGAACGTCAAGATAGATTAGCCTTCATTCTATACCTCTGAATGTTGATTTTCAGACTTGTCTTCAATGGATCCAAACGAAAGGCTGCCTAAAGTTAACATTAAAATATCCAAAAACTTTGTGACTTATTGCTTCTGGTACACCAAAGATGTAATATGTAAAAAAGCCTTGTTTATGCGAACGTTTTGCTGTCAAAAAATGTATTGAAACTATAACAGAAGTCAGAATAACATAAAAATATGTGTGATATGTTGGGGATTTTTAACACAAATGTAAAATATATGGAATAAATGAATACACCGTTGATCCATAAAGCAACATTGCTGCATTTCTATATACAGCATGTTCTTCCAAAGGGTCTTAAACTGGACCTTTAATGCCCCAGTTACATGACAGCCAACGTAACTTTTTAATGAATGTAAACACCAATGACATAAAGAGCAAAGGGTTTGAACAATTCTTCACTTTTCCTTCTTTTTTTCAGGTGCTGTGTGCTGTGTTCAAGTAAAAACACCAACGAAATCACAAACAATCCCAAACCAGTCCAACCAATTAGAACATGCTTAGCTACAACCTCCAGCTAAAAGAAGAGGACTTCAACTGAGTGTCAAGAAACATTTTACATTTTATTTTTGTTGGATTTCTAGCAAGTGAAACAGCATCCCTACCTTTCAAGAAGTCAACTCAGTAAACCTTACTTACTGTAGGAAACCATTGAGTGTAAAGTAAACACATGCTAAAATCTAAAAAAGACAACCTCAACGGTCAAACGATGGCGCCCAAGAAGAAGGCCTCCCGCCAGAAGAAGCCCGCCGTGGAAACCATCCCTCAGGTCGCCGTGGAGACCGCCCCAGCCCAGCTGAAGGTGGTACACCGCGGTGACGGTGTGGTGGTGGTGGAGAGCGGAGTGAAGAAGATCGAGCAGATGGCGGCGCTGGACATCGCTCAGCTGAACAGCCTCAATCTGCCGCTGCCGCCGCCGGTCATCAGGCCCGGAGAGCGAGGCCTCGGCCTGGGCAGCGAGCTGACACGACCCCTGCACGGCAACGCCCTGCTGGAGGAGCTCAGCAAGATGCGGCAGGAGAAGTGGGTTCCGATACTTCCTGTATTGCATTGGAATATAATATGAATTGATACAATTACTATAAGGCACAATAGCGACACGATACGATACAGTTTAGATATGATATATTCACGATAGAATACAGTTTGGATACAATACTTTTATGATAGAGTTCAATTACAAGGCACAAAATAACAATGTGGTACAATTATGATACGTTCAAATCGCGATACAATAAAATTACAATACAACAGAATTGTGATGCGGTACAACATAACGTGTGTATTGTATTGTGTCATGAGTTATTGTCTCGGGCATGTGTGTCATCCATCGTCCTGCTCTCCTCCTCAGGTTCCTGACTGACCTGGAGTTGGCCTGTAAGACGAAAGCCTTTGACGTCCACAAGCTGGTCATCTCCTCCATCAGTCAGTACTTCAGAGAGATTCTGGCCAAAGACCCGGGCATGAAGCGCCTGGAGCTCCCCTCCCTCTCACCTCTAGGTACACCTACCAATTCAGTTTACGCTGAGCCACGATATGACAAGAATGTTTACAATATTTGAACTTCAGATCAAGATCCCAAACTTTCTAGATGCTTAACTTTCAGGAAATTACCGTAGTATGAAATGAGAACGATTATTCGATAGACAGAATTCTGTAGTCTCAGCTTGACAAGTGTGGATTCTTCTTTATTTTATGTGACGGCAAATTGAATATCTTTCAGTTTTGTGATGGCCTTCAGTCCCTATTTTCTAACATTTTATGGGCCAAATGATGAATTAATTGAGAAAATAATCTCCTGATTAAAATAAAAAGAACATTAGTTGCAGCCCTAAAAAGAAGCATATGTCAAATGTTGTAATGTTTGACTCAGTGTAAGCGTCATAAAGCCTCAATGGTGCTTTGAGGAGCTAAAATGTTGTCCAACTTTAAATTGTCTTGAAGAAATTTAAGGAAAGATATCAGTTTTCATGAATTCAGTTTCTCCTGTCCACAGCAGTTTTCTGCTTCCTCAAAAACATCTGTTTTTAAGTGAAATGTCCCGTCTTGCTCGGTCTGCAGGCCTGGCTAATGTCATTACCTTCGCCTACCTGGGTCGCGTCCACATGTCCCTGTACACCATCGGCTGCACCGCCTCGGCCGCCGCCACCCTGCAGATCCCTCAGCTCCTCAAGATGTGCACGGACTTCCTGCTGGCCGAGCTCAACGTGCAGACCTGCGTCTATATCTGGAACATCGCCGCCGCCTACGGCCTGGCGTCGGTGCGCGACGCCGCCCGCCGCTTCGTCCTGGAGAACTTCGTGCAGTTCGCGGACACGCCGCTCTTCACCCAGCTGACCCTGGAGCAGATCTCCGCCTTCCTGCAGGACGACTCGCTGCTGTTGCCTTCAGAGGTCACTGCCTTCCAGGTCAGAGGTCCAGCTTTGTCTTTAAAGGTCAAAGGTTGAAATTTGTAGCTGAAAATGTGGGTTAAAATATGATATTGTCTAATGAATGTATTCACTACTGATATCCTAACTGAGGAGAAGTGCCAGGTCTTCCAGGAGGAGGCCGACTTCCAGTATTAACTCGTCGACCCTCTGGGCCTTCCTGCTATTTTCATCCAGGCCCTAAAAACAGACCCCAGACCAGCTGCTCAGAGCATAACACAGATCCATGCAGCATTGTGGGCAGAAACCGCTGAGAATATCTCACTGTACGCAAGAAGAGAGCTCATGTATTAATATGCAACTCTGTTACAGACGCAAATAGACAGACAGCTGAGAGAAGCAGCGATCGCTGTATTTATAAACAGGACCAAATGTGAGTCTGTCTGCACTGTGAGATTATTATCATGATTCAGGTTCCGACTACATTTTTACTTCCCTCCAGTTGGTCATGAGGTGGCTCGACTTCGACGCCTCTCGTCAGGCTCACGCCGCCGAGCTGCTGTCCCACATCCGCTTTGAGACGATCCCCGCCAGCGAGCTGGTGAGCCAGATCCAGCCGGTGCCCCGCATGATGATGGACCCCCACTGTCACCGCCTGCTGGTGGACGCCATGAACTACCACCTGCTGCCCTTCCAGCAGAACACCCTGCAGTCCCGACGCACGCAGGTCCGAGCCGGTCAGCAGACTCTGCTCACCGTCGGTGGTCGGCCGTCGCTCACTGAGAGAGCTCTCAGCCGCGAGGTCGGTGCTTTGGTGTTGTGTTGTCTCTATTATCCACCACCGTAGTAAAAAAAACAACACAAAAAAACCCTCGCTGACCTTTGACCTCTGTAATCCAGGTGATGTGGAGGGACCCTCGCGAAGGAGCAGCCACCTGGCGTCACCTCACCCAGCTGCCGGCGAAGAGCTTCAACCAGTGCGTGGCTGTGATGGACGGCTTCCTGTACGTGGCTGGAGGGGAGGACCAGAACGACGCCCGCAACCAGGCCAAGCACGCCGTCAGCACCCTCAGCAGGTAGCAGGGTGCTGCTGTTTAGGGCTGTGGATTGGCAAGCGCCTCACGATATGATGCGTATCGCGATACACGTGTCACGATACATCGCAATAATTTGCTGCTGTCTGACATAAACACAGTAAACAGTGTATGACGAGACACAAACCAATAGCCGGATTCACCCTAGTGGAGGCTACTATTAATCACTTAGTCCCAAATATGCAGGTTGGTAACCTGATTAATACATTAGGTGGGGAACGTGCACCATGTAATGACAAGTCTTAAATCTAGATTTTGAGACACAGGGCGTCAAGGTAAGACAGGACACACCTGAAGGTCCTCATGACTGGGAGTCAGGATCCCCTCTGAACGTGACCCTCTGCCGTTTACCTCCCAACAGATATGACCCTCGCTTCAACACCTGGCTCCACCTGGCCAGCATGAGACAGCGCCGCACCCACTTCTCTCTGGCAGCCAGCGGTGGCCGCCTGTTCGCCATCGGCGGCCGCAACGTGGAGGGTCTGCTGGCCACCACCGAGAGCTACCTGCCGTCCTCAAACGCCTGGCAGATGCGCGCTCCCATGGAGGTGCCCCGCTGCTGCCACTCCAGTGCCACCCTGCTCTCTGGAGACATCCTGGTGACCGGTGGCTACATCAACTGCGCCTACTCCCGCTCCGTGGCGTGCTACAACGTGGACACCGACGCCTGGAGCGAGAAGGCCCCCATGGAGACACCACGCGGCTGGCACTGCTCCGCCGCCCTCGGAGGGAAGGTGTATGTGGTCGGAGGGAGCCAGCTGGGGCCCGGCGGTGAGCGGGTGGATGTGCTCTCCGTAGAGGTCTTCTCCCCGGAGAGCAGCGGCTGGAGCCGGGCCGCCCCTCTCCTCCTCGGTGTGAGCACCGCCGGCCTCTCCCCGCTGGCCGACAAGCTGTACCTGCTGGGCGGCTGGAACGAGGCGGAGAAGCGCTACAAGGCGGCCGTCCAGAAGTACGACCCGGCCACAGACAGCTGGTCCTTGGCGGAGGATCTGCCCGAGCCCACGGTGGGGGTGTCCTGCTGCACCTTGACCCTGCCACCCCGCCACGCGCCGCGCCGACAGCAGCACCGCAACACCCCGGCCCACGAAGAGCAGCTGCAGGCCGGGAAGAACCGGAGCAGAGAGAGCAGCATGGCTCCTTCCCAAACCATCACCGCATAGAGACAGGATGCACGGGAGAGACTAGAGGAGAGGAAGGCTGGTTCAACCTCTGGAGAACATCTGGATAATGTTTGCTCTATATTGGGTTATATCTTGTGTGTCTGAAAAAGTGAATACTTAAAAAATTTATTAAATTGGAAAGAATAGAATAAAAAAAAACGACAACAAAAAAAGACAATCCTAAACAAATTTAGAAAACAATGCAACCTAGAAGATGGATCTTTCTTGTAGCATTATTTAACTAAATTATATAAAATTGAAATACATATTTTATATACATATATAATAAAATACAGACATTTTATGTTTATATAAATTAAACTCTAAAAGTACTGCTAATGATTACTGAGAATTTGATTGGACAAAATTCAGCCCTTTGTTTTCTAGATTTACACCATTTAGATTTAGTGTTGGTCCTCAATCTTTCGCAAAGGGATTTGGGAGTTTCAAAATCATATTAACTTGACATCTGACCTCCATTATTATAATTTCCAAGAGAACGCTGCAAATCTAAAATACAACCAGATACAGATCTATGAAATGTCCATGTGCTGGTTCTGTATGAAAGAAAGAAAAGAGAGCTTGTGTGATCCAAAGTGGTCTCAGGAGGTTTTACATTGATGGAAACTGAGAAGAAAAACATGGATAAGGGATGAATTGTTTAATGGAGCAGGTGGAGGTAGAGAGGGGATGGATGGAGGAGGATGAGTGATGAAGACGGGAACAGTGGCATGCGTTTGAGTGTGTTGAACAAACTATTAACAGTTTGTGTACAAAGATGTATCTTAGCAGTATTTGTAGCGTTCAACTGTGAAAATAAGTGCGAGTGTGTGTGTGTGTGTGTGTGTGTGAGACAGAATGACAGGAGTGTGTGTCCGTGACAGGAATATGAGCCAATTCTGACAAAAATTGCAATAATTAGGATTTCTCACCAGCAAACTTTAGCAGGTTACAAATAAACAAGAGTAGCGCAACTGTAACAAAATGTATTTAAAAAAACAGATGTACTTAAATATGAATATTTTATAAGTGCAATGCGAGAGGGATTACGGTGTGAACTCTACAACACAGGAGAGATTTTAAAGGAAGTAAAAATGTGCAAAAATGTATAAAGCGGGAAAATCGAGAATATTTATAACATATCTAAAAAAGAAAATCAAAAAATGTAGAAAAAAATCCAATAATTTCAAACAATGCCTCACCTGTTTGTTTCAAAACATTTGAAGTTCTCTGACTGAACAAATTTTTACTGAAACTAAGAAACTACCAACTGAAGAACCAGTGAGACGCCAGCAGGTGGAAAGACAAACTGCAAAGAGCGGCAGCTGCATATCGAGTTATAGATTATTATTTTTAATGTGAGATACAATGAGGTCAATCTGGCTCATCTGATTGGATGAATCCCTCTGTATTCGAAACTGGACGAGCTCTGTGCTGGTGGTTTCACCGAATAAAGCCAAAGTGATCAAAACATGTCCATTTCCTGTCTTACTTTCTATTTCTACTTCAGGCCAGGCTGCTGGGAAATGTAGTCCGACAACAGAACGGAAGCTGTGCTGCAAGAAACGCGTCGTTAGGTCAGAGGTCAGGTTTAGAGCTAATTGAGCTTTGAATTCAGCAATAAAAAGGGATCATTACTTTACGTGAGAGGATGTGTGATTGACAGACTTTAAAGATGCAATGGTGGAAGGATTCAGATCCCTTGCTTTAGCAAAACAAGCAATACCATTATGTAAGAACTACTACTAATGATTGTAGGACATTTTAAGTAAGATAAGCAAAATGTGTTTAGTATTCGTGCAGCAAGAATGGCCCCTTTCACTGATGCAATCAAGGGTAAGCAACATTTTCATGTAGCAAGTTATATTTAATATACCATCAGGAAATGTACTTAACAATGGATCTCACTTTGTATGCTCAATACAAAGTAATTTAGAATGAGAGACATCAAATGGAAGTAGTGGAGCAAAAAGAAAGAACTATAAAGCATAAAAACATTAAAGCATCTTCAGAGTTGTATTTACAGTACTTCAGCACATTAGCTTCCCATCACTGCCCAGACGTCAGCATTCCATATAGCTGTGGAACATAAACGCCCTTTACTGGTTTGTTCTTGCCTTCTACCCTGAGCCGTCAATCACAAAATAGTTATTGGTATCATTTCACATCTGTCCAGATGTTCCTGATTTTAAGGTTTTGTTCAAGAAAGTTTTCCCTTCAACTCAATAAACCAAATTATTTTAAACAGGGCCGATTAGGCGATGACACAACTGCAAGTTTCTTTAAGTGAGGCACGAGACTCATGACAATAAGGAGCCATGTCTAAAACGTGTACACCGTTTAAGTACCATAGTAACAACACCAAACAGAAAGTGTCCTTTTTTCAGATTTTATTTGTTACAAACAACATCAAAAGGTGGTCCTTTACTTGCCGGGGAGGATGATGCCGTCATACTAAGGAAAGGGAAAAACGGACAAATATTAGATCGTAATCTACAGAAAATAAACTACAACATGAAAGACATTTGATTCTTAAAGTAGCATTTCAGCTGCAGTGGGCCACAGACAAGAGTCAACACACAATAGTAAAGCCACAGAATGCAGTCAATCTAATTAAATCATGAAAAATCTAATTGACCAGTTTACAATCATGCAGCAGTCTCTCTAGCATGTTGTTGGTGGACGGTCAGTAAAACAAACTACTCTGGATTTACATTTTCTGAAAATAAGCTTCCAAATCTCCCATCATAAACATGTTAATTTTGGTTTCTTCCAGGAAGTTATTTTAAACAAAACCTGGAAAGCCAGTCGACAGTTTTCCAGGTGTCTCAGGATGTTAATGACAACACTCACTTTCTGCTGGAACCAGCGCATGGCCTCCTCTTTGCGGATGCGGTGCCTGAAACCGATGCGGCCTCTTTTCCGCTTCTTGTCGGCGATGCTGAAGCCGGGTCTGCCCAGAACCTGAACAACAGAGGTGGTGAGAGAAGCTTCAGCAACGTCTCTCCGTTACACATGAACACTGCAGAGGCATCGAGTCATATCACTGACTGGTTGTCTAGCCGCCTGACTTCAGCACTGGTTCAACATAATGTTTAAGATTCAAGGATTTCAGTAGACTCCGCAACAAGTCTAGTGTATATTATTATATACAGTGTATAAATTAGTCATCTTATTGTTTTAGCACTAACATTTAATACTGATGTCAGACATTTTACACAAGACATCTTTTTCATGGAGACAAAACGACCGTACTTTTCGGACTATAAGCCGCTACTTTTCACCCCACACTTTGAGGCGTCGTCTTATAGTCCTGTGCGATTTATATACGGATTTTTCCGTAGCTTTCCTCCGCCACAACAACAACCACAACTTCCGGTTCCGGTCCAACACAACATTTACTAGCTCCCGACACAGAACAGTTGCTACCAGTAACCCCTCTGCTACCAGCTGTTACTGACAGGGTCGCTACAATATGGATGAAGTACCTTTGACCTACCTCTCACTAGGACTGTTAACAAAAAAGGTTGAACGGCAAGATGCTTTTAACAGTACATGTCCGACTCGCTAGCTTCTAAGCTAATTTTAACATTACCACCAATGGGGAAATGCTAACCGCGATTAGCATTGCGAATATATAATATATCTTCGTACATATTTTCATGCACACACTTTCATTACAGACTAGGGTCTCTCAAGGCTACCAAACGAAAAGCAATGAGGCAATAACTGTTGTTGCTCATAGCTCTGAATAGCTGTTGTGCTAGCAGCAACTGCCAAGCCAGTTAGCCGTAAATGCTATTCAGAGCTACGAGCAATGTAGACACGCTGCATGAGAAGAGCAACTTTTTCTCAAGTCTGCCAGTGGATCCTAACAGCGTGGAGCAGCATGAAAGAATCCACCATCACCAACGGGTTCCGAAAGGCTGGACTACTGTGAGATGAGGACAGCGCAAGCTCAAGGGCGGATTTGCAAAGTGACACTGAGGGTGCAGACGAAAGACAGACTGCAAGCACAAACGAAGCAATTCTGAGGCCGTTTAATTCTGACACTGAAGAAGAGGACTTCAATGGTTTTAGTGCACAGGAGGACGACGGCGATAGCGATCCAGCCACTTCCCGGCTTGGACCTGTGCGGAGCGCGTGGAGACGCCTCCTAGTTGACTTATTACCGTTCTACAAAACTTGTTCAAGAGTTTTTTTGTGTGCGCGTTTTTGAGTGAGAGAAATAAAGCATCTTTGTTTGCAATATAACTCTGCATTTGGGTCCTTGAACACACCACATCATGAACCGGTAGGCATGTCTGTATGAAGCATGAAAAGATATACGGTACAACGGTGGATACAAAAAAAGAGAGAGAGAGCGAGAGTATATTCTCTAATGCTAATCGCTAATCACGGGTAGCATTTGGGCTTATAGTCCGATGTGGCTTATATAAGTAAATATTCAGTTTTCTTCTCAAAATTAGAGGGTGGGGCCTATATACCGGTGCGACTTATAGTCCGGAAAGTACGGTATTTGTATTTGGCAAAGTAAGACAATCAAGCATACGTTTCATATATTTGATAGTATTAGCCTACAGCAAGATATTAATAAAAACTACATGGTGCCATGATTGCCGCTGACATCTGTCTGAGGGAGTGGGTGGATAAACAATGCTTCATTTACTTGCATAGTGAGTCTGATATTTTCACTTCATATTTTATCTTAATTCATGGAATAATTATTTTTCCTTAACTAAAAATAAAAATAATTAGCTCAAGATCCACCCTCAGGCTCCACCAGCATGGAGCCATTTTGCATGAATTGTGTTTCATTTAGTGCACGTTTGTGTGCATTGTGACCTCATGCTCATATAGGCTTGTTGTCAAACTAGGCTAAGGCTACTCGTGTTAGCTGTATATGGGTGAGCTTGGGGGTGCTCATGTTTATAATCACATTTGCTTACCTGTCGTTCTTTGAACTCTTTAAAAAGTTCGGGGTGTCTGTCGTTAAGGTGCTTTGCCGTGTTGCCCCACTTTGTCTGTGTGGCTTTGATACACATTTGGAAAGACGGGTCTCTGTAAGTCAGTGGGCTTTCCTTCACTGTCCGCAATATAGCCAAAGTACTTCCAGATGATACTTCCGGCATCTTGTTTTTAAACAAGCCGGGGACGGTCGGTAAAAGCTCCTGCATGTCTCTCCTGTGATCACTCTCTGTGAGTGCGCGCGCTGCCTGTTGCTGTGTGAGCGCGCTGGGCAGCCCCGCCCCCTTGCAGTTAATGCCTGCAGGCAGCATGACAGGGAGCGCGCAGCGTGTGCGCTCTGATCGCGCGCTATTTTAATAAAGTATCGACACCAAAAATATGCTAAATCGTATGGTTTTTAACGTACAGGTACCGCGGTACCTTTTTAGTATCGATACACCGTGCAACCCTACCGGTTACAACTAAGAATCGTTTACATAATTAGCTCTCACCACAATATCAACCAGTTTTTGGGGCCACTTACCACGTAGAAGTCCAGTCCATAGATGCCGATGCTGGGGTCGTACTTTATACCGAGATCGATGTGTTCCTGGATACCGAAGCCGAAGTTTCCGGTATCGGAGAAGTTGTTCTTTCTCAACTCGTACTCTCGCACCTGGAAGCAGGAAGCAATAATACGGTCATAACATTGTAACACAACCACTAGTTGGATGAGTGATGCCAACATTTGAAATAACCAGCCGAAAGCGGGAGCCAAATAAAAGCAGTCAAACATAACTTTGTTTCCGCATGCATTCTGTTCTTGGAAAGTTGATCGTGACGGAACTTAAGACACATTGTCATCTGTACAAACAAGCCTGAGTACAAGGCAACAGAACAGTTTTTTGCATGAGCACATCAACGTCGTCCTTTAATATTAAATTGAAGGTAACACAAAGACCAAAACCAGCTTTTAGCCGTATTTAACCAGACATCTCTATTTTTATTTAGTTGACGAAAAAAGGCCCATTACCCTCTAGTTGATCTACATCTTAAGAAACCTGCAGCCAAGGACGACAGTTGGGAACAACTGAACTCGTGAGATGTGTAGACTTTCTGACCTTGAGTCCTTTTTCCAGGATCTCCTCTGCTTTGGCTCCACGGACAGTGCAGTGGACAGCAATCTTTTCATTTCTGCGGATACCGAAGGATCGCACGGTGTAGCGGGCTGAGAAAAGAAAACAGGACATTGAACACAAGAGAGCAATATAAAAAAAAAAAAAAAAAACGAATCGCTTTCATGTCCAACAACTTTATCAAATCTTTCCCATTCTTAAGTCAAGTTTGACCATGACTGTCAGCTCGAGGAATGTGTATAATTAGGCCTTTATCCTGGTGTTGGACAAAACATCACTTCACTAAAGGTTGTACCTCAACACTTCCACAGCTCAGAGTCCTGCACTACAAACACTCACCCTTGGAGAAGACGGGAGTCTGCCCGGTGAGCTGCTCCAGCACCTTAGCAGCACGGGTCAGTCTGTCTCCGCTCTCACCGACGCAGATGTTCAGGCAGAGCTTGCGAATGCGAAGCTCTCGCATGGGGTTCTCCTTCTTCTCACCCTGTTCCTGGAGGACACAAGACAAACTTTTGAATTCACACGATGAAGTCACAGAGACAAATGACTACGAAGAAGTTGCAACACCCTGTCAACCGCTGCTGCCATGTTGAGTTTACCTATTAGCGTTAGCCTGCTATCAGGTTAGCACAGACTAGACAGATAAACGAACATTTCAACAGCTTAACAGTAAGCTTCAGGTTAAAATACACACTACCATAGTCTTTAAAGCCACGACTTATCGCAATGCTCTCCTCTGTCTCTACATTAAAGTACCAACAGTCTCAGGCCAACGCATGCCGGTCGGAGAACATGTTCGTACATATCCCCGCTGCTTCTGCTGTTAGCGTTGTCACCTAACGTTACGTGTCCGTGAAGTATAGAACTTCTACACAACTAAAAATATCACAATACGAACATAGACATGCCTGCTGCGTAGCTTTGGTGTCATTATACAACTACAACATTGTCTTCATAACTGAATATTACTACGAACGTACGAGTCAACCGCATATTCCAGTGGCTAGCCTGTTAGCATCACTCGCTTTTTTGGTTAAACCATCTTCCGCTTCATTTGTTAAAGAAATACGGCTCTAGTTTAATCCTTCATATTATAGTTTAAGTCTCTGTACGTCAAGGAGCAGTTAGGATGACCCAACAGCTCCGATGATTGTAGATTTCAACTACAGCTTCACGTATGATCACCATCGTTCGGTGTGGGCCAGTACTCACCGCCATGTTGGATCACTCGAAGAGGCCGAAACGTTTCCGGCAAAAGAAATTTATAGTGAAGTGTTCACCGCAAATCATCTCGGGGAGACATCGCGGAGAAACGTGAGAGTTCCGGTTTACGGCACTAAAAGCAACATAAGTACATTATTTTATTGTCTATCGGAATTACGCATTTAATTGGTTTGAATCATCGCACAAGTATCTTCACAGCGTGTATTTGTTTCACGAGTAGAGTTGAAACGATTTGCTGATTTGAGTTCATTAGTTGAATAATCAATTGATGAAGAGGCAATTAATTAGCAACAGTTTTGACAATTAAAAAAATCTTAATATTTTTCAAATCATTCCCACTGGTTCAATATTCACAAATATCACAATTTGCTACTTATATATAAATACTACTCGTTTTAAATATTGAATATCTTACTTGTTTTGGATGTTTGTTTGGCCAAACTGTTCCCAGGTAGCCAAAATGACCTGGCCCAGATCCGGCATAAGCCCGGCACGCCGGAAGAAACGCGTCGGCCCGGGTCCGGTTGCCGACTCGTCTGAGACTCGGCATGAATGACGCCCCAGAATCGGGCCGAATACACCGGCCCGATTCCGGATTCCGTCACTGCCGTCACTGGGCAGTAATCGAAACTAACCAGGGCCAGCATCGGCCCGAGCTCGCCTCGCCAGAAGAAACGCGTCGGGCCGGGTCCGGTTGCCGACTCGGCTGAGACTCGGCATGAATGACGCCCCAGAATCGGGCCGAAGACACCGGCCCGATTCCGGATGCCGTCACTGCCGTCACTGGGCCATAATCGAAAATAACCGGAGCCAGCATCGGCCGAACTGGATGTGTGAGGAGGAGTGCAAGGTTGGGCTCTGTCTTCAGCTGGAAAGGAACTGCTTCAGGGACTACCCTGGAGCTAAAAAACGCCTCGACATGGACAAATATAACAGCCTGTAGCATGGACACTGAAAGCTCTCTAGGCAAACAAAACAGTTTGAGAAGATGTAAAATAGGTTGAGTTTGCAGCACACATGGCCAATAAAGCTGATTCTGATTAACCTGGCTGCCATGTCTCAGCCAGAATAGGCCCGCGTTTATAAATGCCAGATTGGGCCCGGATTTGGCAGCCATCAATGAGCCAGAATCTGTTTCAGTGCTGGCTGCCGATTAACCCGGCTGCCATCTCACAGCCAGAATAGGCCCGTGTCTATAATGCCAGATTCGGTCCAGATTTGGCAGCCATCAACGGGCCAGAACCTGTTTTAGTGCTGGCTGCAGATTAACCCGGCTGCCATGTCTCAGCCAGAATAGGCCCGCGTTCACAATGCCAGATTGGGCCCGGATTTGGCAGCCATCAACGGGCCAGAACCTGTTTCAGTGCTGGCTGCTGATTAACCCGGCTGCCATGTCACAGCCAGAATAGGCCCGCGTCTACAATGCCAGATTGGGCCCAGATTTGGCAAAAATGAAATGGGCCAAAGCTGGCTCACATTTGGCCGCTGGCTACCTGGGTTGTTAATGAAACACTGGTACCGGATTGCGACTCTATCTCAGCCAGTATCCAAAGCCCAAGTATCTGTATCCATGACAGAATTAATATCTGATGGACTGACTGAAAAAAATTGGATCGGTGTATTTCATAATTTTTTTTTTGAAAATTATAACTTTTTTTTAACATTACACATTTTTGTGCAAATCTGTAAATATTTTTTTTTAAATGCAGTGAATTAAATACTAGCCAAATAATTCTGAATCAAGTATCATATATATACTGTAGGCCGATATGCTCATCACTGTCATTGTGAATGTGGGCACTAGTTTCAGGTTTAACAAATGGTATGATGTCTATGTCCTGTCTCTGCTCTATAAGACATAAAATGCCGCCAAACTACCTGAAAAACTGCTCATAAAAGCCTCCATATTGTGGTGTTATGCATTACAACAACAACAACAAGGCATTACAAGTACAACCATACAAAACAAACATTAAGGGAGAGAGGACAGGAAATGACATGCACCAAGAATCCCAGGTCATAATCCCACTGTGGATAAACCCTAAATCACCATGTCAAACAAACCTATGTTAGCAAATAAACGGTGCACTTGCAGGCAAACCACCAACCGTAATGATTTTCCCAATATTCGTTTTTTACACTCAGACATTAAACTTCCACCATAAACATCTGATGCCATGCCAAGTAATGTTTAGGCTGTTAAAAACAAAAACCAACATACATATAGCCTCCACAGTGTTGAAACTTAAGGTAAGGTCAGATAAGGCCACCTGGTGGTGAAGGCCAAGAAATACCTTTGCAGTTAATGCCTACTCCAGCGGTTCCCAAACTTTTTAGGCCACGCACCCCGTTCTACATCCCCACCGGGTTCACGCACCCCCAATCCACCCCCCCGCCACACACACACCTTAAAAAAAAAGCAACAGAGCGTATTTATAGCCGCATAAAAATAACAGTTTGCTCGCGCGTGGCGTTTGTTTACAAGGTAAAAAACACAAAAACTCTCCCTGCACCGTAACGTAACGGACGTTCACCAGAAGGCCACATCTGTAGGCTCGTCTACTTGCAGAGAGTAAAACTCACTCTTCTTCGCGCGACCGACTAACCACTGTTATTAGGCAGCCTTGTCCACGAGGAACGTTCTCACCCTCAGGTTTTTACAATCACATCAGAGTGATTCCCCCTTTTTTTAAACCACCTTTGATAGCACGCGCAGGTGCGCATCCGTCTGCAGGTGCGCTCGCGTCGTCACTGCCTAGTTACAAGTGCCAGGAAGAAAAAGATTTCCAAACTTACCTACCATGGCCGCTCTGACACGGCGGAGCTCGTTCTAGACGCACTTTTAGCTCTTTGCTCGAACGTTTCCATCACAACTTTAAGAAAAGGAAGCAGAGTTGTAGAAGTCAAGCAGGAGGTTTGGGTTTAAGGCGGACAATGGGGAAAAAACAGGAGACAAGTCCGGACTCCAAGTATGGTGAGTTGACATCACCTGTTTCCTCAGAGGGTTCACTGTTAAAACATAATGTCACGTTAGCTAAATCAAGCTAACGTTACAACTATTTGGCTAATATTTTTGTCTCATACTGAGTTCCTTCCAAAAGTTGTGCTGCAATAAAAAAGTATTTAGGCTAATAATTGATTTTACCAAATTATTTTCACGACTAACGCCAACGTTTTATTTTGACAATGGATATGTTACTGTTAATTTGTTGCTTTTATTGGTCATATTACATCTCACAGGTAATTATCAGCCGATAGTGTTTATAACAGATTTGTCCTCATTAAATCCAGCTACTGGTCAACGTTACAGTCTATGAGAGACCAAAGACACCAAATTAAATCTTTCCCCCGGGACAAATGTAGGCTTGTCGTCTGATGTTTGTGAGTCAGCGCGTGTACCCGAGTGCCAACTCTATCCTCGATAAACATGGTTTAATGGTTTACTAACTACTTATTACATTATGTTATAATATAGCGTTATAGCTCAGCCAAAACATCCCAGACATCTGATCTATACAGAAGAAGACATGTTTAAGATAAATATGAAGCTTTGAGTTGGCTGCCAAGTAATCTCAGAGGATACGAATTAAACACGAATCTTTTTTTTTCTTATAAAATATTGGATTCTTTCACCTCTTCAGGTCTCTAAAAACCCTTCAAATAACAAACAATAATCACCTTTTGTTTTGGGTTCATTTCTACCTGGGAGGACATCAAGCCTGAAACGTGTGACACGTACACATTGATTCATTTTAATGGTCACAAGTCAGAAAGGTTTATGAAACACTGCTTTATATTAACCACGCTGTCAAATGAGCACGTTCTTATCATGAAATATAAAGTGCAACGTTGCTTTGTTGTGGTTAGAATAGTCAGCCAGTAACAAAGACGTGTTTCTTTATTTTAGTTGTGAGTTAATAATCTTATATTCAGGTATCAAACTGGTAGAAATCCCATTTGTTAACTTCCTTTTTGATGTTAAAGTAGAAAAGAAAAGACAGAAAACCCCCCTGAAAATATAGACAATTGTGAAACTAGAATCTGAGTATTTTTGTTAATTTTGCTTTAAAAAAACAACTAATTTTATCATTTGATAATTATAAAAGTAATTTAATTAATTTATGGTTTCAGCTTTAATACATTTATCTTCCAACTTCTTTCTCTATGAATTGTTTGATTTACAACAGGTAAGAAATTGGTTAAAAATGCCCATCACAAGGTGACATTTTGAAATAGTTTGTCCGAAAGCCACAGATTTACAATTTACAATAATTTAAAACGAGGAGGGAATCCTCACTTATTCTTGCTTGAAAATGACATAAATTCATATTATAACCACAATAGTTGCATATTGTTCTTCTGTCGATGAACTAATTGTGTCAGCTCTGATACAGCTCATACCTCAGCTACATTGTATGGCTGCTGTGTTGTGATGTAAACAAACTGAAAGAGAACTACAGTATTATAAAACACACAGAAGAGAAAGTTGAATCCGCTGAAATATTTCCAAAAAAACATTTCAAAGCTGTCTTTGTCATGTACGCAGCAGATTGATGTTTCTCCGGTCCTGTTTACTCTTTGTGGTTTTTGATATATCGACAAAGTCACGTGTCTGTTGACACTCTGGGTGGTTTGTCAAAGACCTCAGTAAACACACCCTCCCTGAAGGTAAATATGTGATTTCACGTCTCTTCAAACAGCTCATGTAAACATCAGAATACACGATGACAACAGAAGTGTCTGACAGTCCACTGATCACGGTGACAGCCTCTGTTAACAACAAAGAAAAGCCTGAACTCATCACCATTTCTAGTCGTTAATCCACTTCCTGCTAGTTCCTGTCCTAGCAGCCTTCACGAGGAAGTAGAAATCCTGTTGAACACAACAAGGCTTTCTAATTCAGACCGCCTGTTGTTGCCAAATCAAGTGAGGCCCTTTATATTGTACAACATGTCTGCATTTTGGTTCTTGTTTGGAGCAGTTACACATTTCAACCTGCTTTCCTGTTGAAGATGTGCAGACACTCGGTGTTGAGAAATCAGTGACTTGTGACGGTTTGTTGCTGCAAATCATTGACCAGAATGTTTGTTGAAGCTGCTCGAGGCGACAAGGGGGAAAGATTGAACAGACAGCTGCAGATTCAGCCAATCTCTCCATTAGAGCTCAAACAATGAATCAGTATTTGGTGACTGATTGGTTGTTAACAACTAAGTGTCATTTGTCAAGCAAACTTCACAAACGTGAGGAATTAACGCTTTTCTGTGTCATACAGTAAACTGAATATGGTTGGAATTTGCATTATTACTTTTTCTTGATCTATAATGCAAATAACTCTGTTTTCTCTTTGAATGTTTCTAACGATGAGAACTCCTTTCTGCTGTCATGGCTTTGACGTGTTCAACCATAGAAATATTCAAAAGCCACATAAAACCTTTGACAATCACATCAATCACGCTTTTAAATGCATCCATCCCCTCCCCTCATATTCTACACTTTTTATGTAGAAGAACTTTTTCTACCTTTCTTTCCCCCGGGGTTAGTCTTGTGTATACTGCAGGTTACCAATTAACCTGGTGGTTTGTGTAATAAACCACATGTTACAATATTATTACATTCGTCTATTTGTTGCCCCAAATGACGAATGTTTTGAGTCAGTGTTGATTCACCAACTTGTACAAAGTAAAATAAGAGACCGAGGTCCAGTGATGGTCCTCTCACGTAAGGTCTAAAGGTTTAAAGCTCTCCTCCAGCTTTTTACGAGGGCATAAAAGATGAAATGTCCTTTTTTTAACTGTGTGACACAGAGTCCCGCTGAGCCCTTTTCCATGTTCTCTCCTTTACTCCAGACACACAGCAGCGTCCTAGCAGAGCTGAAATCTGACACTCGCGGCACCACAAGAGGCCGATGAACAGGTTTCTTTGTCGAGAAGATTTTGTCACTGTCCCGAGTCATTTCTCTCATATCCCACGCATGAGGTGTTTAGGAAGCAGCACAGAGGCGTCGATGTTTATAGAGATGGTCTGTCAAATTCAAGGGCCTTTGTGTGGCTGTCTATTGACCGACACTTGTTGTTTACATAAGAGAGAACTTCTTATCGTGATGTGGAATTATTGCTTCACTCTACCACTGCTCCGTGGAAGTGTTTTTGTATTTACCTGGCCTCAGTGTCAAAGTGTGTTAAAGCCCTACTGTGAATGTGTGTTCAGGTGACTGAGAAGCTTCAAACTTACTGCATCCTGTTTGTATATTTGCATCCTACTCAGCAGTCCTGATGCCAGAGTCAGCTGGCTGTGTTTCAGTTTCAGTCAGCGGAGATCATTTAGATACACAGAATACACAGGGAGCTGCCTCCCTGCAGAGCAATCAAATTATGCAAGCACGTCAGTATTTTGCATGTATCAGATGGGAATCCAACACTTAACCAAATTAGCACCTGCACACATTTTTTACCATATCGTACATTCGGGCTCTTATTCACAACATTTCACCACTTTTAGCTTTCTATTAGTGTTGGAGTACAGGAAGGCAGATTCCTCTGTGATGTCAATCGTTGTATTATCATCGTCTTCTTGTGATCACATACTCCAAGTAGTCTCTTGTGTTTTTCCTGCCAGACTGGATAATGCAACAGAGGCTCACTGAGGCTGTATTTATAGGAATGTTTTCTAGCTGGGGATCTCCTCAAACCCATTAAACTGATTTAAACGTCTTGTCACACTCCCTCCTCCAAAGGCCAAGACTTTGAATTCAAATGATATTTAAAATAAGCCGGAGTTACTCCGATCCTTTCCTCTGTACTCTCTCAGCACACGAAGGAACCAACGGGAACGAGCTTCTCTTTAGTTCACAAGCAAAGCAGCTTGTTTGTTCTGCTCTCTCTGTTCCAGGAAATAACAATAATACGTGTATTTCCTGTAATAGCTGCACCTCTGTTCTGCTCATTTAATTGTAAAGCTGTGAGTAACCAACCCATAAAAATATAAGATTCTTTCTCTCGTCTCGAAAAGTACTTCCTCGTTCACTTGCAGCGTAATTCATTGACTCTTAAGAAGATGACCAATGTGAGCGCTGGACACAAATGAACCCAATAAGTTTTTTAACGCACACTAACTTCCCCATACCTCCGTAGGTGCAGCACTCAAGGTTCAATCAGCAGGGCATTTCCTTGAGGGGGAATTGCAGTTGAAGTGACGTTATCAAAGCGAGCTAAACTAATGTTTAATAATCTAGATAGATAGATAGATAGATATGTACTTTATTTATCCTCAGGGGGAAATTTGTAAAATTATATTTAATCTATCTGAAACCAAACACAGAAGTTGCCGATTACGCCGGTGATTCAATTGCTTTGCATTAAAAGCGACCCGATGTTGTTTTCTTTTCCCAGGAGAACCGGCTCAGTTTGACCCAATGTTCAATGGACCCATGAAGAAAAGGTGAATCCGTCCCATTCCCCACCAACTAACTCCCTTCAATCTCTCAAAATGTCTGTGTTTGCCGAGCTTCTGTTGACTGATAGAATCACATATTTCACCCCCCCGAGGCAAACGTTGAAGCAAAGCTCGGCCTGCTAACTTGAACCTGTTGCCGTCTCTCTTTCCTTCCTCAGAGGATGCACCGATATCATCTGCTGCGTCCTGTTCATGGCGGTCCTCCTCGGCTACATAGCGGTGGGGATTTTAGGTGAGAGTAACCAGACAACAACCGACACAGGCCTTTGTGTCCGCCCCAAACAATCAGTCATTGATTTACAACACCTCCTCTCTGGGCTATTCCAATTGTTCAAGGAACAGGTCTGCGTTTTTTTTGGGAAATGCGTTAGTTCGTGTTCCTTGCTGAGAGTTATATGAGAGATCTCTCGTGTATATCCGTTGTACTGTATATGAAATGTAAGTTCAACACCAAAATTGGGGAACAGGAGAAAACAGCTAGCCAACGAAATTCACCGACCAGTTCCTCCAAACCTCACCGATGAACACATTTGATCTAGTTTGTTTAATAGATACAAAAACTGAAGTGCAAAGACGACAGTTTGTGGTTTTACCAGTGACTTCCTGGATTCATGTAGATCCTAACTAGCGAAGCAACAACGCTGTTACAACCGTCAAAGTTTCAAAACTCGGTTGCTCCATTGAAACCTCAGAAACTGACTGTGTGACTGTGTCTGAACTTACACTAAGCTCATTTGATCCCTTCATTGGATGCTTGTCTCAAAGGGTTTTGATTGTATTTGTATATTATATTAACTCTTTTTGTGCTGCATCTCCAGCACTCCACAGTTGGGCCACAGCTAACACCATGCTTCTGGTGTTTATCAATGAATTCATACTACTTTGATTTATCATCATCAACAATACATTCATATGTGGAGTATCATTATCACATAACAGCTGATTTCCATGTGAACATCCAGTCAGCTGCTTTTTTTATTGCCCTGTCATCAAACTCATTCCAGCACTCAGGGCCCTCTCTCTTATCTCGAGTCAACACAACCTGATAAGCAATATGTGTGTCAGTGGCTGAGTGCGTCACAAATACTCCGTTATTTCAATGGAGGCCGTTCAGAAGCATTGGTTACACAAGTTTAATTTGCTGTAGTACTTAAGTAGTGAAGTCTACTGGCCAGTGTTGATGCAAAAGGGCTGCATTTATTCCTTTGATATATGAGAAACAGTGGTGGGCTGTGTAGCTCCAATGAGGAACCAATACATGTACATTTACATGATACGTCATTTTCATCTGGCAGATGTTTTTGTCTACTACGACTTACAGTAAGTGCGATCAAACCAAACTCCGGAGGAACAAGAGAGATGTTAGTCAACACTTTAAAGTGCGTCCTGTCAGGCTTGTGATTGGGCTGAAATCATTCTTTCATTGCTAGTATTAATTAATGCATTTATAAAACTATCACTCGCGAAAAAAAACCTTTATATGTCCGCTCAACACTCAATATCTCATTCAGAATTTACGTTCTAGCAAATTCATCAGTATAGTGATTTCCGTCGCTGCCTCTTGGCCAGATCGCAGTGCCGAACAGAAAATGGACATAATGGAGGGTTATTAACTTGATATTATCTTTTCTCTGTGTGTGTGTGTGTGTGTGTGTGTGTGTGTGTGTGTGTGTGTGTGTTTTCTATTAGCTTGGCTCTTTGGAGATCCAAGACATGTTCTTTATTCAACAAACTCCACCGGATGGTTCTGTGGCATTGGACCAAATGAGTAATTCAATCTACCTTTTGCCTTTTCATATCATGTTTTACATGTACAAGGTATAAAGAATATGCATTTCAAAATCAACTCTTTCTTCCTGCCTTCTCTCCCTCAGAGGCCGACCCAACCTGTTCTACTTTGACATTCTCAAATGCGCCACATCTGTTAACGTTATGGCAACTGCCCTTAATGGTTTCCAGTGTCCAACCACACAGGTATAGAAAAGACTACTGGTACTTGATTTTAGTTGTTTCTAATTATACGGGACTGGTAACCGTACTGTCCCATAAATAATCATCTTTTTCCGTCACTTATAGGTGTGCGTGGCTAACTGTCCCACTGAGTTTTGGGCTGTGGAAATACCGTCATATTTTCCCGGCGTAAAAGCAGCAGACGTTTTCAATCAAAGCCTCTGTGTGCCATCCATAGACCTGACAAATACTGACAAGGTAAGTTCTAATGTTCAGAATCACAATCAGAACCGTTTATTGCCAAGTACGTTACACATACAAGGAATTTGACTTGGTGGATGGTGCATAACAGTAAACAACGAGCACAGTGCAATAATCAAGCCATAGTTTAAAAATATGGCAGACAAAAAAACAGATAACAGTACTTTAAAACAAGTATATTGTAAAAGTGGCAAATGTATTTAAATATAGAAACATAGAAAGGACGCGCCAGGTGTAAAGATAGGAAATTGTCCCGGGGATGTCAGAGTCAGAGCCAGTGGGGGTCCCGGGCTTTGTTTATGAACCCAACTGATGATGGGAAGAAACTGTTCATGTGGCGTGAGGTCTTGGTCCTGATGGAGCACAGCCTCCTGTCAGGGGGGAGGTGCAGCTGTTGGTGTACAGGGAGAAGAGCAGAGGGGAGGAGCCTCGGGGGGGAACCGGTGCTGATGGTCCGAGAGGCTGAGACATGTTTTCCCAGCTTCACACGCTGCTTCCTGTAAGACAGGAAGTATGTGATCCACGTGCAGCTGAGAGAGAGTGATGGGTGGTACAGAGGCATGGGTCCCTGCTGAGCTGGGGGAGGGGGACCTGGTGGTCTGGAGCTGGTGGATGGGGCCATGGGGGATGGGGTCATCACTGTCCCATTGTCCATCATAGCAACAGTAGAACTGGTTCAGCTCGTTGCTAGGCGGAGGTCGTTCATGGGGGGGGGGGGGGGGGGCTTTAGGCTTGTAGTTGTTTATCTGCCTGAGACCTCTCCAGACAGAAGCAGAGTCACCTCTCGCCGCCTCGCTCAACCTGTATTTTGTTGTTACCATGTGTAAACTTTGTTTTGATTTCTCATACTAAAGGAAATGTTTTTTTGTTTTATGAAAGAGTGCCTGCATTATAATCAGCAAAGGTAACCTGACACTTTGATCCATTCACATGTCATGTTCATGTTTTTTTCAGACTGTTAAACAGATTGTGGACAACGAGCTGTGTCCTTTCTTCTACATGCCCACCATCTCTGGTGAGTGACAGCGCTCCTATACGCTACATCATATTCATATTCATTTGTGTCTGATGATACATTTGCTGTAAAGGCCGGTCGTGAGTTAAATGCAGCTGCTTGTTTAATATTAGGGTTTAACTGCTCATGTGCGAGAGAACTACACTGTTATGTTTTGTTTACTTCCAAAGATATTAAATGGACGATGGTTTGTTATCCTCGGTATCTTAGAGATTTTGTAATAAAGTGTAATTTAGCACGTTTCAAGCTGATTTCATTTTCTCTACCTTCAGTGCTGGGGAGGTGTTTGCCCGACATCTCGGCACTGGAGAGGATCCCTTCAGCCTTTTCCAAAATTCCCGGATTACCCTCAGTCAACGACACAGTCAACCTAATCAAGAACGGCACTGGGTGAGACATCGTGGATGCCTGGCCTCAAAATGACTCTCAATTACAGCACCCGCTCTTGAATCAAAGACAACTACGCACACACACACACACACACACACACACACACACACACACACACACACACACACACACACACACACACACACACACACACACACACACACACACACACACATACCACTACATTGCTTTTGTTTCTTCCAACAGGCGCTTTAGAGATGCATCGAAGCTATTTTTCATCGTGTGTTTGTTTATAAACACATTTTGTCCGTTTTTCCGAGAACCGTCCCTAACGCAGCTCGTCCTTGTTTTTGTCTTCAACAGGGACATCGTGAATGGCTTCAATGCCAGGGACATTGGCATCCGCATCTTTGAGGATTTTGCGTCGGCATGGCCGTGGATTCTCCTGTGAGTTGCCTTGACAAACTACACCACACACACACACACACACACACACACTGCCACCTATTGGCTGACATACAGATATAAATTACTCTTGAGATTAATTGGAACTTTTGGTCTTACAATTTGATAATTTATGCATTGACCTCTTCATCCTTTTGATATTTCACCTTGTCTGTTTTCTTACTCCATAACTGTTTCATCTGCCCTCTCAGCGGTCTGCTCATAGCCATGGTGGTCAGTATGCTGTTCCTGTTGCTGTTGAGGTTCACGGCTCCAGTGATGGTGTGGGTGCTCATCATAGGAGTCCTGGGTGCGGGGGCATATGGTAAACACTCACCCGGAGCAGTTTATTTGTTTTGTCAAGATTAGATGTTAGATTAGACGAAAGTAGCCTCTGAGTTGTTGGTGTGTTTCTCTCGCAGGTATATGGCACTGCTACTGGGAATATGATAACTACAAGCAAGCCTCTGCTACCATCAGTGACGTTGGCTTCACCACCAATCTCAACGTTTACCTGCAAGTCCAAGAGACCTGGCTGGCCTTCTGTGAGTCACAAGCGTCACACATCTCTTCTCAAAACGTGGAGACAGTCTCGTCTTTTTACTTTAGTTCTTAGTGGCAATAGGTTTGTGCTGCTGGATACAAAGATCAGACCAACGAAGAAGAAAAAGACGTCTGTATACTCGTGATTAAAGCTCCCTTGTATAAATATACTGTATCATCCATGTTTTGACACAACAGAGGAAATGAGGGGTATAAAAGGGAGATAACCAATGACACCATAAATACCGAATCTTATCCACATCCAAAAATAAATGCAATAAAACCATTGTTGGTATACGCACGAGTCACATGTCCTGTTTATAACCAGTTGATTCATGAATGCGTCTGATAAATGACAACACTGATGTAAGGGCTATAGTGGTTCATGTTGGATATTTGTTAATGTTAAACAGCAGTTCTTCTCCCCCCCAGTGATAATCATATCTGTGGGGGAGGGGATCATTCTCCTGACCATCATCTTCTTGCGGACAAGAATCCTCATCGCCATCACCCTAATCCAGGAGTCCAGCAAGTGAGTCCTGATGCCACACGTTACATCTCATTTATGACACAACTGAACACAACCCATGTGCTAATCTTAAAGGGGATTTATTTACAGCCTTATCTGCTCCGTGTTTCATTTATTGTTATCCTCATTTTGTATCTTTCCGTGAAGAGAAAGGCCTTGGCATAACCTTGTAGTGTGTGTGTTCATATCCAACAGGGCAATCAGTCACATGATGTCCTCTCTGCTCTACCCTTTGGTCACCTTTGTTCTCCTGCTGGTGTGTGTCGCTTACTGGAGCGCCACCGCTTTGTATCCTTCAAGTTTTAGACTATAGTTTAAATGTTTCTGAGATGACTCTGTGTGTGTATTATTTTTACTTTGCAATCACTTCTACCGTCCAGAGAATCTGTTCTTGGCTTAAACTGATGAACGTAGATATTTGGCCACCTCGGGAGGCCCGATCTACAAAGTGGTGGCTCTAAACTCCACTCTTGACGACTGTAAGAGTATCAATGGCACTGTGAACTGTGACCCTCAGGTGAGTGGGCAGGATGGGAACTCAGTGTGGGTGAACATTGTGACCTACAGTGAAAACTTCTCTCAAATGTTCAATCTGGTTGAATAAGCCAGTAGAAGGAATTGGCTGTCAGCTGTCAAATCACCAGTTACACAACTGTGATGGACCAATATTAAAATGATTGTCTGTCATCCTACTGTTGATGCCCTCACACACCTCTCGCCCACGGCCCCCTCTCACTCTCCCGTCTCAGAACTTCAACTCGTCTGACTACCCAGGCTGCCCCTCAGCCAGCTGCATCTTCATCAAATACAACGAGGAGGGTCTCTTCCAGAGGAACATCTTCAACCTGCAGATCTACAACGCGGTGGCCTTCCTCTGGTGTGTCAACTTCGTCATCGCCTTGGGCCAGTGCACGCTGGCGGGGGCCTTCGCCTCCTACTACTGGGCCTTCACCAAACCCGATGACATGCCCACGTTTCCCCTGAGTGCCAGCTTCATACGCTCGCTCAGGTAGGCTAACGAGCTGCTGTGTCATTGGTTACATTCAAAGAGTAAATGTGTCCATCTCTTTCAAAAGTGTCCAAAAAAACTGAATGCCTGCATTCCCAAAGGGAGCCGTTTCTGGATCTTTGTCATCCTGTCTGGCTTCTGGAGGACGCATTAGACCTGCACATAACAGTTTTGGGGAAGCAGACCTCAGCCAGACAGTCAGACATTTTGGTTTTGTACATTTCAGGTACCATGTGGGCTCCTTGGCATTCGGTGCTTTGATCCTGACCCTAGTGCAGATAGCGAGGATGATTCTGGAGTACATAGACCACAAAACAAGAGGTAAGACTGACCTACTCTCATCTCATCTTCACTTTCTGCGTTACCTTAACGAATACTGAACACGTTTTGGTGGTCTGTCTCCAGCGGCGCAGAATCCATGTGCACGTTTCATATTGTGCTGCATGAAGTGCTGCCTCTGGTGTCTGGAGAAGTTCATCAAGTTCCTCAACAGGAACGCCTACATCATGGTAAGCACAACATGTCGTTGGGCAGCTGTTGGTCCCTCACATTTCAATTGTTACCGTTGTTGTGTAGCTATTTGTGTAGCTTAGTACTATCAAATGGAAAACAAACTTGCTTTGCAAAAAAAAAGATTTGATTTTGTTTTCTCGACAGATTGCTATTTATGGGAAGAACTTCTGCGTCTCAGCCAAAAATGCTTTCATGCTGCTCATGAGAAATGTCGTGAGGTTTGTGGTGAAGTCTTGTTTCCTACTAAAGGGATTACAGTCGGTGTTGTCGATGCTAGCTGGCTACATTTCGTCTGACCTGTTCATCACATGAAGGTATTTGTGTTTGTCCCCTCAGGGTCGTGGTGCTCGATAAAGTGACAGACCTGCTGTTGTTCTTTGGGAAGCTCCTGGTGGTCGCAGGAGTGGGTAAGGAATAAAAACAGAGATAAATAAATGAACAAAGATGTGTTCTTAATACAGTGAAGGGAAGAGACTCTGACATCTCAATCTCGTTCCAGGCGTGTTGTCCTTCTTCTTCTTCTCTGGGAGAATACTGCTACCAGGCAACACCTTCCGCTCCGAAACCCTCAACTACTACTGGATGCCAATCATTGTGAGTTACAAATGATTCTTCTCCATTTTTGAAAGCAATGAAAGTTTGTTCTTCGTCTCATCTCTTTTTGTTTCTTCTTCTCTGTAGACGGTGGTGTTTGGTAGCTACCTCATAGCTCATGGATTCTTCAGTGTGTACAACATGTGTGTCGACACACTCTTCCTCTGCTTCTGTGAGTTGACCGGCCCATTCACGTTATCGACACAGAAATACGACCAACATGAGGAGATTTTTGAACACGCAAATATTCTCAATTCAGTTGAATTGAATCAATCTAAAGTTAATTATGTTTAGTTAACAGCGTTTTAACATGTAAAGCTCAGCTAAGACACTAAACACTTGACTTGGATAATTTTTTAAAGAAATGTTGCAACAATGCAGACAGAAAGAAGCACACATGGTGTGTTTCACCACTTCACTCAATTTGTCGCCCCCTCTCTCAGTGGAGGACCTGGAGCGGAACGATGGATCTCTGCAGAAGCCGTACTTTATGTCCAAAAACCTCATGAAGATCCTCAACAAATCCAACAAAGCTCCAAAAAAGGGTGAAGGGAAGGACTGAAGATCGTTTTCACCTTTTAACACTCCATTGTTTTCCAAATAAGTAGACCAAAACTAATTTGCTGATTTTGCACTTTTTAAATCTTGTTTTATTGTGTATGTGTGTGTAGTATTAATGACACACTAAAGAGAATGAATGTGAATGCAGGGGATGTGACAGCTTAAGTTGCTCGGTATCTTCACGACTTATTTCTTCATTTATTAAAATGATTTATTTATTTAGGCTTTTTATCTTTTTATTTCACTGAAGGTCCTAAAACAATTATTCTGTTATTTTAAATATTTGTTTGTATTCATTTGATTTCAGACATTTTTGAGGGATTTATCCTGTTAGTTAATCCAGTTTAAAGGCCTTTAATGCCGGTGAGACTGTTTCTGTTCTGTTGGCTGAGATTCTTCAGATGAACACAAAGAAAATGCAACGATTTAAAAAAAAGTTCTTACACGTCACATATGTTTGCATATAAATAAAAGTTTTATAAATACAAAACATTTGTATTACCACAATATCGATGCTATTGATCATTTTCTATCTAAACATCGAACAAAAAGTTCGGAAATTTGTGTTTGGTAGATTATTTCTCTGTTGTAACAATGCTTCTTGGCAATAAATGTTATACTGTTGGAAAGCCTGTTCAGCTACCTTTCAAACGGTGCCCCATTTGTGGGATGAGCAGCACAGCTCAGTATGTGGGTTGCGCCCATGAAATTTGCCAAATCTTCTCTGACAATGCCAAACAGCTTATTCTGCTGTTGCTATTGACTCTTGTTTGGTGGATTGGATGATTGAAGTCTATCAGTAACAAGGAAGAAACTAGACATATTGGCAATTTTACAATTTATTCATTTAACAAACAGGAGCCTCAGTAGCGTGTGGAAGAACCATACACAGCTTAGGCAGAATCTGGACTCATTGCTGAACATAACTTTCCTCCACATGTTCAGGCTCCAGTGCAGGTGTTGCCGACACCAGCGCAAACGGGCCTGACGGTCAATAGCAACAGCAGAATACGCCGTTTGGCATTGGCAGAGAAGATTTGGCAAATTTTTCATGGCCGCAACCCACATACTGAGCTGTGCTGCTCATCCCAGAAATACATGTTCCTTACAAATGGGGCACCGTTTGAAAGGTAAATAAACAGGCTTTCCAACAGTATAAGACTTATTGCCAAGAAGCATAGTTACAACAGAGAAATAATCTACCAAACACTAATCTCCGAACGTTTTGTTCGATGTTTATTAGATTATCCATATCCAAACAAAAGCAAGTCAACAGAGATTTTATCTTTTAAAACCTCCAGTAACTGAAAAGATGAAAGATTGACCTTTTTTGTCTTGTTTCTTAGATTAAACAAACGATGACACACAGACCCAAGTCCTTTGATATTATTAAAATGCAGAAAGTGACGACAGAAAACAAGTCAGCGTTTTAATGAAGTTTTAATCTCCTACATCATTTGGTTTTGCACAATGGCTCCAGATTTAGTCTGTCCAGTCACGACTTCCATCCCTTGTTTTAGTGTCGCATACGACTTATAATACAAAGTGTAGTTTGAACAGACAAGTATGCAAGAAACGATAAGCTCCAGCAGCCATGCTGTCCATCCCACAGAGGACCGTCACCTCTCACCCCGGTGTGACCCAAACACCCGATTCAATACCTTCAGCTGAATTCTGATTTTACACATCGAAGTCGTGTTTACGGGTGTTTGTGCACTACTGTAGTCGTATGAAGCCTTTTCTTGCTCCAGAAAGCTGTGCAAAAATCGGATAAATGTCCTTGTCGTTTGGGGGCGGAAGACTAAAAGTTTGAAACTGAAACAAATCTGCGTTAGAAAGCAGTGAAAGAAGCACTTGCTGCTGGTTTACTTGTCAAATATCCACATGAACTCGTGTCACTTTAGGTTTTAAGTCGCTCAACTGCTTCAAAACATTTGCGCAGTAAAAAGGGACACTGCACCGCGCACCATGGCAGTCAGGAGAGAGCCCGCATCCTCACATCAAATCACATCAGCAGGGAAGGACAAACTCTGCGCTCATAACGTTCATTTACCTAAACGGGAGAGGTCGGCAGACGTTATTCATTTGGGCCGCGAGCCTTTTGAGTCCAAAGGAAGGAATTAGTGAAAAACCAGGAATAAGATCATTTCTCGCTTTACAAAAGCATCCGAGGCCTATTTGATCATCGTCCTCTATCGCCCTCTCTGTGGCTCGTCGTCCACTCGGAAAACACGTAAAAACAGCTTTTACAATATTCATATATACAAATATATAATGTTTACACACTCACTCGGACACAGACACATACAGTCAGGGGGGAAAAACACAAATCAACTGGCAAAAGTTCATTCCTGTAAATTCTCCGTGTGCCGACCTTTCCCCTCCACGACTAACTGAAAGGATTCTGCTCACTCGTTGCACCGCCTGTGTAGCATCTCATCGAGCTACTTTATTTGCCAGAACTTCTCTCTTGACAGTTTACTCTGAAATGACCAAACTGTGTGTGTGTGTCTCAGATTGCTTTTTACTCTCGAGTTGCTCGTGTCGACGCGAAAATCTCCCGAACGGGCCCTTTAACGGTTCACCCGTCCATGTTGGTACAGCTTTGTGAGGAAAGACACAGCAAGTGGTTGACCACCAGCACGCACATCCATCTTAAGGACAGCTCCGTCTACAAATGACTTCACAGTGCGATGGCAGGTTTCGTTAAGACATGTATATAAAAAAATGCAGCCGCCTGTGCCGTTTCTATCTGTCCAAGTCGCACATTCTGGGACTACTTCTTCAATTCAGGACGAAACTGTAAAACGGGAACATCACGCGATAACATTTTTCACCTCCCCGCCGAAAATCGTACACGTCTGATCTGCTACTCTTTGGCCTCAGAGGGTAAGATAAAGTTGATATAGCAACAACCGTGTTCTCATACCCCCCCCCCCTCTATTGAAGGACTAAACCTTCAAGAGGAATGTGAAAAACCAAAAGAGAATTAGTCACTGCCCCGAGTTATCCTCCACCCACCTCTTTAAAAATAAAGAAAAGGTCACCCCGATCGCTTAATACTGTCTCTGAACCCCAACAGTTAGTTTTCTGTGTGCATACATCTACAGGTGCCAACACGACTTATTTGGGGATTCACGCACCACTACTCACCAGGGTTTCTTGCATAAACAAAAATCAACGAAGCAGGTGGGCGGGGCTAAGAATCCTAACGAGAATCTGCCTTTGCCAGGAGGAGATATCCAAATATTAGTTTATGTAATATATACAACTCCCAAGTTAGTACCTGCTAGGAAATGTAAAATGTGTGTGTGTCTGTGGCTTGAGTTTAGTGTGCGAGAGGGCTTCTAAATTCATTTGTTGTTGTTGTTTTGCGCTCCTCGATCCACTCGTCCGTCCCTCCCGTCGGGTTCTCCGTCAGACGCTCAGGAGCCAGAAGAAGAAGAAGATGGCCACGAACAGGAAGAGGGAGTCTTGCCAGTTGTTACTGCCGTTGTTGAGGTTACTGTTGCCTTGGTGATCACCTGCATACTGGTCTGACATGGAGGGAGAGACGGGGGGGGGGAGGTTATCACACCGGTGATGGTGCGTTTACATCTGCACTCTAATTGTGTCGCCTGAAGGCAACAGATGTGTTTAGATGGAGCTTTTTACCAAATCACAGGGTTCATGCGGTGCTCACCTAATTCAATTTGGTCATTAAGAATTAGACTTTATTGACATTTATACCATGGCCATGATTCAGCTTCAGTAGGAGACCCTCGTGTAATCACCTTAACTGGTCATCAACCAATCAGACCGTTGGGATTGATTTTAAGCCTGGAAAGAAAGATGTTTGCTCATCTAACCAGCAATTTACCTGCTCTGTGAAAGGGGTCGTTGGCGTTGAAGACTGTGGTGAAGAAGCCGAAGGGGAAGGCGCCGATGCCGAAGGACATGTGAAAGCCGGTGTCCCCGAAACCCTGAAACATCTGAGAGGGAAAAAAACAAAAACAGATCAAGTTTGAAAAACAGGACAAACAAACAAAAGAGAAGATTGTAAATATGAGCTTAAATCAGCGGATGTGAACCGACTCACCCCGCCTCGACCCTCTGGCTCCGTCCTCTGTCCCGGAGGCCGAGGTGGAGTTTTCAACCTGAACAACCACAGACATGTCGATAATCATGAGGCAACCGTGAGGCTGTAACAGGAAATCCTGTTCACTCAGAGGCAACGCTTTGTGTACCTGGGGTCCTCCTGGCTGGAGCTCCCTCTGCCGTACAGTGGGATGACTTTCTCTCTGCTGATGCCCGCTTTACACACAGGACACTGCTGCCTGCTGGGCCGCGTCTCCAACCACTGAGAGAAGCAACAGAGGAAGAAAAGCGTCAAACAAAATCAGATAAACCCCCGTTTCTACTGTCTAAATACTGGGTTCACTTCAAACTTCAAGAGATTAACAGCGAGTAAAATTGTTTTGCCAAAAAAAAAAAGCAGGGAGTGCCATATTCAAAATTTTTTACCGACCAACAAAAAAATATCCTCACATTTGAGAATCTGGAAACAATAAATGTCTGCGTGGAAAGTGAGCCAAAGGTTTAATTGATCAACAGAATAACTTCAAGTTGAGTAGAAGACTAATCAGTCAGAGTATTGAAAACACCTGTGAGGCTATTTAACGAGTATTATTTAAGAAAGGTGACATAACAGAGGAAATACTCACTTGGTGAAGACAGGGCCAGCTGTAGAGACAGAGACAAACAAAATGAATTAATGTGCATTCTCACGATAGAGCCTTTCTTTCATCTTTTCTTAAACCGTAAAGTCTGTTTTTGGGAACTCCTAGTGCTGTTAAACTAGTCACATTTTCCTGCGGAAGCCCAGCTGGTCAGAACCACCTGTCTAACGAGGTGGCTGATTGAACTCGTCCCCGCTCCCCATCGTTAGTATTAATTGGCTCCATCTGTTGTCAGTGGTTTGACAAGAGTGTTGGCAGTGTGTGACCTGCTGCTGCATTGTGGGAGTTCAGGATGCAGGTTTGAAGAAACAAATGTCACATCAGTAAGTATTTCTCACTCCAACACAGTTATAACTCTGTACTGCCCACACAAATCTAACTGTACAAAGAAATGTTGAAAGCAGCAATTAGTCCTGATTACCGTTTTTAAAAATAGTGGGAAAAAATGAAGTACAGTTGCATAAAAGTACCACTCCCAACTGAAATACTAAAAAAGAAGTCAAATTTTCTGTTAATCCGATTTGTATTTGCTGAGAATAACAATAGATTAACTACAGTATAGTACGTGTTTTTTTTTACTTTAAACAAACTGAGTATGACATGTGATGTCTGGATAACTTAATCCTGCATCATAGATTAAACATGCGAGTTAATAAGTTAAGTTTGCATTCAGCCATTACAGAAAACTTCTAAGGTGAGAGTTCCCACGAGGTAAGCAGAGCTTATTACAGTATGTAGCTGGAAACTTATTTCTGTGTTTTTTCTTTTTTGTCCTGGTGCAAACAGTCTTCTGTATAAATGCATAATGTCTGACTTCATGCATTTAATGTCTCTAAAAATGCTTTTGTCAGAGGTTCCTTGCGAGATAAACTTCAACAGCAACGTAACTCATATTGTGCAGCGGAACAGGCCGGACTTGTTTTCAACACGTTGTAGTACGTCACAACTACAGAACATTCAAAAACGAATTGCTTCAAACAAACAAAAAAAACCTCCCTCCCACCCACACACACACACACACACACCCACAATTAGTGTAACACCGGCTACCAGATCGCAGCTGAGAATGGCATTCCTGTGTCTACAAAGTTGACGTAACAGCCCATTCAACTGATTTAACATGTGGCCACACGCACAGCCGAGCTCCTGTGACCTGAACATGACTGCTTAGTTTCCAATAAGAGGCTCAACATCCAGTCAGTGAAGCCCGACTGCAGACTGTACGCACAGACTCCATTACGTGAGCCATTAAAGTCTCATTTTCATAACATAACATTAAAATAAGAACATAATCTGACAGTGGATCGTCGTCCAGCTACTCCCCTCTGATCGTAATCGCAGTAATGTTTCCGTACACAATGCCGTGTGGTCGTTTTAGGTAAAACAGACTTCTCTGAAATGTTAGCAGCAGCGACGGAGGAGTCCGGCTGCATGCAACTACTGCCCTACATTTTGGGCTGCAATTCACAAGTCCTAATCCCAAATTAACATCTTCAATTGTTGTTTTGGCCAAAAATAAGACATTCATCTCATCAATTAGAAAAAACTGATTGCTTAAACATGACTGAGGGCGATTATTGGGATCTCAACCTCAGTTTCACCTTTTTAGACTTTTCTGCTAACTTTAGGCTATTTGAGCATTTTTTAGGCAAAAGCAGTTGTTTTGCTGCAGCTGAACTAGTGGAGCAATGCAACCTGCATTGCTTGGGTCCAAAGCAATACATGGTGTCAAAGTTGGATACAAGCTGAACAGATGGATGTTTAGGCGTTTACACACTGAGCTCATCACCAATACTGAATGTGGGCGATGTGACAGACTGTGATTCATAGTTAAAGATTCAAATGGAAATAAAGACAATTCATCTGACATTGAGCAGCAATGTTGATCTGAAGTTGCAGCAGGTGACCCGACGTCGCCGCCTTGCCGATCGTTTCATCACAGTTCCATCAGAAGATGAGAGAGACGAGTAACATGGCAACTAAGTTACATCAGCTCCCCGAACACCGGAGCTTCAACGCCACCGCACATGTAACTGTGAGGGAAAGTTCTGTGATCGAATATCAAAGAAATAAACGCTAAACATCATCAGGCAATATTAAGATTCCTGCACTAATAAAAAGGTCTCAGGCAGTGTGGTCTTGTGTACTCATTAACACTAATGTCTTCCTTCATGCCAAGCATACTGCTCTATATGTTTAGTCAATAAATGTTAGTTGTATTACTTAAAAAAAGAAAGAAAAAGGAACCTTTTTCTCTGTAGATGAGACAGAAATGAGTCACATTAACCTGTCCACCTTTCATCCAACTGTCCGTCCTTCAGTTGAATCTTTATTTTAGGTCTGGATAGAGAGACTTCTCCAGTGTGTTTATAGAGGGCTTCTCTGTTCCTCGACACTGATCAGATCGCTGTAATAAAAACCTGCAGGATCCTGCTACCTGCTACCTACTTCCTGAAACTCCTGTTCCTGCTTCCAAAGCAAATGCACACCCAAACGTATATTTTAAAACTGCTAGGCGTACGTCTTTAAAGGGTAAAGAGAGGTTTACATGTTCTTCTGCATGATGACTTTTACTACTGATTTGTATAAATGCCCTTGAGGTTTGACCCAAATCCCGATCTCTTGGCTCTAATCTCACGTTAGCGTCGGGCTGGCAGCGAGCAATGCCGTCAACCAACACTCGTGAATGAGCCTTTAAAACACTTCGCTGTGCGCGCATGTGTAGATGTTAAACACACAATGGTTTGAAGGTTGAGCCTTGCGCAAGTCTGGATGAAAACAGAGATAGGAGAAGGGACTCTCAGTTAAAGTGCTACCTTGGATTACACTTACTTTCCCTTTTGATTAATCTACTAAACTGTATGTACGGGACATTTTATGGTTGGAAAAATAAACGTGTCAGTGCTTTCAGGTAGGCAAACTGTACAGTTTCTAAAATACCTAAAAACCTGCTGCATCTTTGGCATTCCTGTACTGCAATTCCCTTATTGCGTATTGGCTGACGTGTGATGCCAATAAAACGTGATTGAACAGATATTGGTTGATGCATTGTATTAATCAATGCTTCCATTGTAAAGCATTTGATTTACTAGGGCGGTGGCTGACATTGTATTGTTTATCTATACAGACAGAACATTGTGGAAAAGTCTTAATAATTTATATTTTCCAACAAACTTTTAAAAAACAAACATTTTGGACTGCTGTGAATGACTGACCATAAACCTGATCTCAAAGCTGCCAATGATCAGCAGACAGTTTAACCTGAAAGTTAATGCGTCACAGGAGGGTGCGTGACCTCTGACCTACACGAAACCATAGGATCGAGCTGAGCCACTGAACTCCTCACAAGATCAGATCTCATGTGCAATATGCAAATGTTGTGAGCGACCAGCCTTCACCGGAGACAGCAGGACACGGTTACTAGAGTTCAGCCACACTTCATCCATCACTGACGGGGAGAGAAACCCCTCTCCAGGTGTAGCTAACAAGCAATCTTGCCCGTTTTAATCTAACTACTGTTAACGGTGAGTTATTGGGCGCAATTCCGCCGTGAAATGTATCAAACTGACGCAAACGGAGGCCGCACAGACGGCAAAACTACACACCAGGAGAGCTGGACAGAAACAAAAACAACCACCACCTCCACACATCACAACTACCCCTCCCCGCCCCCTCGTCTCGTACCAGAACAAGTGGCCGCACATACTGATGACAGCGTCCCTGGCAGTGTCCAAACAAATGTTGCACTCGAAGGTGGCTCGGTCCCGTTCGCCCTCGCCGCTGCTGCTGCCGCCGCCTCCGCCGCTGCCGCCCGGCCCGTCGCGATCGTTGCTGCTCTCCCCGGCCGGGAATCCTCCTCTGCTGGCTGGCCCGCCGTCACTCGAGGACCGGGGATCCGCGGCCGCCATAATGTTTACTGCACGATCGAGGAAGGAAACTTACCAGTCCAACCCAACCGGGCCCGACCCGTGCTATAGTTAGCTGTCTGGCGACGACAAGTGTCACCAGACCGAGCCTGCTGCATGGATATATTACGGGCTGCTGCTGCTGTCGCTCTACCTGAAGGAGGACTTCCGCTTCCGGGAAAAACACGGACGAGGGGCGGGGAGAATAAAAACACCCGCCCCTAATAATAATCATATGGTAATTATTGTTATGATAAAATCAATATTCCATAGGGCTTCAGTGCTTCTATTTTATATCACTATTTTTTTTTGGGGGGGGTAATGTTCTTTTTTCAATAACTTCCATGTAATGTGACCCTGTGACTCATTTAATATCAACAGGTATCACCTGCACTACAACAGTTTTACCTTTACAGCTGCAATTAAAAAAAATATATATATATATTTCTAGAGATCTATTAATACAATGCAGTTATCAGCGCAATTTTTGCTAGACTGTGTGAATTTTGCATGAATGACCTATGCGGAAATAACAGGGGGAAACCCTCAAATCAAAGAATAAATATACTTCACGCACAATTTCGTTGTATTTTCCCCTAAACTCATGAGATGCAGATAACCTGTTTTATACTTGAATATAATTCAATTAATATTATTTCCATATGCAATTTGTATACGCTTTGTTGACATCTTATTTTGAAAACCGGAAGTTGTCTCACGTCGATCACTCCGCCAACTTCGCAAAGTTTATCGCTCCCTATCTGGGCCGTTTGAACGAGTTTACCATGAATGTCAGTATATAGGTGCACTAACGTTTAATTCGCGGCTGGTTTTACCACAGAGATCCGAGTGTCTGCTGACTTTACCGCAGTCGACGACGGCAGGTACATGCAGGCACGGGCACAACACCGGAACCATCATCGTGTATCTTGTTTCCGCCCGGAGTCATGAGAAGCAGGCACTGCAAGCGTGTTATGTACATTAGAAATATCCACGCTTGAGTATCCGACAGTATTCATTTCAAAATGTGTATGAAAGAAATCCATTAGTCAATGTAACCGGAAAATATATCATCTTCAACGGCAACGGACATTTTAACGTGAACAACTAGAACCTCTTCCGACCTCACCTACCAGTCGCCATGGGGCTCAAGCGACAGAAACTAGCCAAGAAAACCATAAGTTTCTACAAATACAACTTCAGCTTCAGGGAACCCTTTCAGATCCTCTTCGATGGGACTTTTTGTCAGGCGGCTTTGACGAACAAGATTCAGATCAAAGAGCAAATGCCCAAATACCTGATGGGAGAGGTGCAGTTGTGCACCACAAGGTGAGTATTTTAGATTTACACAGCGTTATTTACCCTATGTGCAGGTTACATGTAACATTCTGATATCCCATTATTTACTCTCTAACCGCAGCTGTGCACTGAAAGAACTGGAGACTCTGGGGAAAGATCTGTACGGAGCCAAACTCATCCTGCAGAGGTTCCAGACGAGGAGGTGTCCACATTTCAAGGAGCCTGTCCCGGCTTCAGATTGTCTGCTGTCCATGCTGGGGGGGACGAACCCTCACAACTATTTCATTGCTACACAGGTAAATATAATGCGACCCAGCTATCCGTTCAGTTGTCTGTTGATTAGGTACATGTAGCTCATACTAATGCGGTTTAATACAAAAGCCCTGCAGTAAATCCTACGTTATGAAGATCATAGTGTTCACTTTTTTGTTTTAATTGATTTAGAGAGTTAGTGCTGTGTGGTCATTAAAATATTAGCTACAAACCACAGGCTCCATAATGATCATAGAGTTGATTCAATGCCTCTCCATTACATTTCTGACTAAAGCTAAACATTATAGCCTTCATGAAGTCAGCTTGTATTTCAAGGGTGTCAAATTAAATTATACCTCGTTACTAATATAACTAGGTATACTTCATAAAGTGGCAAATTAAGATAAGCTTACATTGTTTAACCCTGCAGCATATGTTTCCTTAATAAAGCCTTAACTTTATTGGCAGATGGTGCTGCTTGTTACGGGTCTTGTTATGTGCAAGAGCTTTGGACCTCCCTAAAATAGTGGAAGCCAATTAGATATCAGTTAAGGAACCTTCATATAATCATAAGAGAAGTTCCTTAGGACAAAATCATAAGAAGAGAAGTTCCTTAGGACAAACTAAACTAGGGCTAAATGGAGTGCTGTGTAACTGCGGGAAGTAAACTTGAAAGTAAACTTTGGCATCCCCTCACACAAATCTCCTGTATTTGGTGCGTGTGCTCTCCAGGACCGCTCACTGACTGAAGGCCTGACGAAGATCCCGGGCGTTCCCCTGCTCTACATCATCCACAACACCATCGTGCTGGACAAGCCCTGCCAGACGTCCCTCGACCACGTCCGGGCCGTCCAGCTGGGGGAGCTGGTCAGCCCGGCCCAGCAGCAGAGCATCCGCAGCCTGAAGGAGGTTCAGGGCATCGACCAGAAGGACGGAGAGCGGCAGGGGAAGAAGAGGAAGAGGAAACGGAGCAATCCTAACCCTCTGAGCTGCCTGAAGAAGAAAAAGAAAGGCGGGCCGACGCTGCCGAAGAAGGAGACTGAGAAGAGGAAAAGAGTTAGAAACAAGAAACCAAGGACGGAGGGAGGCGTGTCTGCTCCTGCAGTAACACATGCATAGCAGGGAGACAGAGACTATTAGTTTCTTCCATAAATGTTATTTTAAGATGTCCACGCTCCCAATCTGAAATAATTCCACTCTGGTCTGTTTTGCCGATGTCACTGCATAGAATAAACCAATGTTTGACACACACACACAATGCAATTTTAAAATAATGCTCATAGTATTTGTTTTATTTTTGAAAAAATGTCGCAACAGTTTCCAAGACTCAGGACTTACAGGCATAGGACTGACACCGCTCCGCAACATAGCAATGTTTTTGTGATCAGACGATTTTTCTTGGCTTTTATACAAAATAAAAAGGCAGGTTTACAGGCACATAGTTTAGAATATAAGAAGCACTCAGACATTACATGATGTACAGTTTGTATGGAAGTGGATGTCAAAAACAACGCATTCAGCTGTCTTTGCAGAAGCACAAGGAGAGTGGGTCACGACGACTTGGTTGTTTCTACTGTGCGCTGTGTGGTTTTTGATGTCGGCTAAATTCAACCTGTATGTTCTCGTACGATGAGTTTAGAGTCCAAATGACAACGTTCATAATATATGTCCATTCAGACTTCACTTGATTGCGTCATTCTTTAGATTAAAAATCTATTTTCCTTTTAAATAATCAATTCATTTTCTTAATATATATATATATACATATATATTACACCAATAAATGAATATTGAACAAGTGTGATTTAAACTGGCAGGAGTTCTACATTACTGTATGTCACCCAGTTGTAACTAAATGGTTATATACATAAATATAAAAGGGACACTGAATAAATAAATCTGTCATGAACTTCGTCTTTTAAGAATAAAAGAGCAACACGGTAATAAACATGTTTCTGTAGCAATTCTACTCCAAACATATTTCAGAACAGGGCATGCAACTAAGGCAGACCACTGATGTTCACAACATCTATAGGTAGAAAATGAAGCTCTTTTTCTTAAGTCTGGACACAACTATAATTGTGTGCAAACAGTCGACGCACGCAACGCATTTACAAAAAACGACAACTTGGAGTTTGTAATGCTTAAAAGTGCTCCGCTACAGTCGTTCAATGGTTAGTTGCTGGTTGAGTCTGCAAATCGCTACCGTAGTAACTGTTTAAATGTACTCTGGCAGACTGGATATAGTGCATGCTCCATTCGGCTAATGTCAGTGTACATGAGAACTGTTTTTTTCCTGCAGCGGTGGGACCGATGAGACTCCAGGTATCGTGGTTGATTGAATTATCACTCGCACTGTGAACGTACTGTTCCTTTAAACATGCCGGTGCAACGCAGCGGCTTCTAGAGGGACGTCAGTGACGTCTGCTTGAAAAACAAGGAATGCTCAGTGCTCACTTTTTTTTTTTACTGACTACAAACTTAGCTATAAAGTGAGTCTTGATAATAAAACATACAATAAATAATGAATACAAATAGGAAAAGTGCCGATTGTTTGGAGTTTCAATCCTCACTGTGGTATTTTTAAAGGAAGAAACCTCTTTATAATTCATCCCTGTTATTCAGACCACTGTCCTCCCACCACTGATTGATATTAAAATACTGTCAGACAGAAGATTAAACTCCACATCATACACAAAACAAAGTCAACAAACTTAAATAAGTAAATAAAACCACTTTGTTGACTTTGTTGTGTGCAGAATATACACTGAAGAGGTTTTTTTCTTCTTTTCCCCCTTTTGGAACTTTAAAGTTGTGTTTTTCTAGATGACGTGGAAGCGAGGTCCGGGCGCAGCTATGATGTCGCTGTAAGGCTCCTCCTGGACGAGCTCCACCGCCTGCTGCTTCTTCAGAACCAGGAAACTGTAGAACTTAGCGGCGGCCTGTTTCTTGTTGTTGTTCCTGCACAGATCCAGCAGGCCCACCGACTGGGCACCCGTTTTGGCCATCACCCTCTGTGGAAAGAGGAGACGGAGGGAGTCAGGAAAGCGAAGGCTTCATTCAAAAAATGTTTTGAAGTTATTCAAGTAGCACTTTGGTACATCTATGTATGATGGTGAAAAATTATTTTGATTGTGAACATTCCGACAAGTAGTTAAAAACATCAACTCTAAGTTGTAGCAACAAGACGTCATCATATTCTTCCAATACGTTGTGTACAAATACACACCTGGAGGCCATGGAGCATCTGCTGGGTTCTTTTGTTCCACCTCCTCTCCTCCTGGTCCTGGTCTCCTCCCCGCGCCTCCTCCTCCTGGCACAGAAAAACACAGTTACAATCACTAATAATACCTATAGTCCTTACTTATGAACTGAAAGGGGTGTGAAAAAAACTATAAAACAACAATAAAATCACACAACATCAAGTTTGCTGTGCAAGTTTTTGTAAATCTCTATCTCGCCTCGTCATCAGAGTCGTCGTCCTCCTTCTTCTTGTCCTTGTCTTCGAGCAGGTCCAGGTCTATCATCTGGCTGATGTTAGTGGTTTCCTCTGGGGGCAGATCCACACTGGAGGCCTCCAGCTGCTGGGACACATTAATGGACCCCTGCAGCGGTTGTTGCTGGTCCAAAGTTCCCATCTAGAGGAGAGAGTCAAGGAGGACACAGATACTGAGTTTTTTGTAGGCCTGACATCTGATATGAGGTGCTATCAGATTTGGAAAAGGTGTAAGGGTGAGTGCTTCTGCTTCAGTATATACAGACACTACTACTAGGGGGACCTCTGTACTCACAGGCAGGCCTGGTTCTGTGTCCTGGGCTTTGCGTTTGAGGCCACGTTGGGGGGATGGAGGGGGCATGACCGACTCGTCCAGCGTGGTCCTGCTGCCTTCCACAGCAGAAGTCTGCAGAACACTGGCCTCTTCCATGATGGTCTGGTCTGGAAGGGGGAATTGGGAGAAACTGTATATGTTAGAGAAACTGTGCAAGGACAAAATAGACATTTCTTTTGTGCATGGCAATGCTGAATGTTTCGGTTTATCGTCAATGAGAATATTTGTAGCGATCCACAATCACACATCCTCTTTAAAAAAAAAAAAAAAAGCAAATTTTCCCTCTGAAGGGAGAATCAATGACTCAAGGGCAGTTGAACACTCTCCTTTAAGGATACTTTGTGCAAACTGTCCTCGTCTGCCACAAAAAAATACCATTAGAGGAAAAAAACACGAGCTCAAAAATAATTTCAAATCGTACTATTGTCTAACAGCCACCCTGCGAATTTCATACCAAGCCACAAACAACCCAAATTCAACAGTTTGTGTTGTGGCCTTCCACACTCGAGCATACGTAGACAAGCAGCCACTTCATACCCATGATGTCTCTCTGCTGGTGCGCTGCTGCTTCCTCTCTGGGCACCTCCGGGTTCTCCAGATCCTTGAGGAACTCATCCAGACTGTCGGCCTCTCCACCTTTCCTCCTCTTCCTGAGCTCGTCTGGCACCAGTGGTGTCAGACACCTTGTAAACATCTGGAGTGAGAAAGCAAAGAGGCAGAAACCTGAAATAAATGGTATTGTTTCATTCTCATCACCATGCTGCTTTGTACAATCATATCACGGGTTCTTTGCCTTCAGCAGCCTGGCGTTCCAGAGAGGCTGAGCGGGGAGAGAGAAAAGTTTCTCGACTCCTCCCGTCTCCTTCCACATCATCAGCTTCTTGGTGGGAGGTGCCAGGTCCAGGGTGGTGACAATGTCGGAGTAATCCGACAGCTGTGCACGGATGGTTTTACTGTCCAACTCCTTCACGCTGTCCACGATCAGCTTCCTCTTACGCTTGGCCTTGGTCTCCTTCACTGCACAGTCCGTAGGGAGACAGACGAATCCGCTCAGTAAACCACAATTGCTCTGAAGACACTATAATCAACAATTCAATCGTTTTCGTGATGTTGTTAGCTCTTTCTATCTGCTGCTAGTCTCAGATTTTTGTTTCCTTCTGCCACCATGCCATCTGGAGCGGTACTATGTTAAAGATGTGATCTTGGGAAGGAAAGCCGTCAAAAATGACCTGGAACTGTATCGGGAATTTAGACTGAAACACAAAATCACAGGGATCAAGAAATGTTGCTGCTGTCTCTTAAAACCAGCCGCGTCACCTGTGATGTCAATCGGCTCCAGGGCGAAGGTTTCCTCCTCGTTGTGAACCAGGGTGGTCTGTTCCGTCTGGTCTGCCATGGCTGGGAGGGGCTTCGTTGGGCCTGAGTCCGGACTATCTGGGGCTTCCGCTAACAACACACAATCACAGCATGTTGGATATATTGTCGGTAAGTGTATTGTAATTTCAACTGTATATATTATATTTAACCTATTGCAACATCAAACAACGTGGCTTGTTTTTGAAGTGGACCCCTGCAGAGGTTAAGTGCGGAACCGACCCGAGAGAGCATCAAAGTCGTCGTCGTCGTCGACTCCGTGGTCCTGAGGCATCATCACGCTCTCTGCGATGGCAGGAGGGTCGTCGAAGATGCCGTCTCCGTCCTCGTTGCTTAACAGCTTGTCCACTTCACAGAGAGGCGAGGTCGTTCAATTATTACCGATATTACTATTACTATTATTAAGATATTTTACTTTGATTGACAGTCCGTCTGATTGGTCAAATTCCAAATATACATGTAGACAAAAAGGGGGCTATCATTCATAGCATTAAAAATAACAAAATGTTTTTTAAAAAGGCTAACGTGAAGAATAACACACAAGAATTCAAGTGGATAAACAGGCTCACTTACAGATGTCGTAAAACGGAAATCAGATTATGCACGTTTTCCCATGACTTAAGTCTCAAACTATAGTGTTGCAGAAAGCTAACATTATTGCTCTCACTGTCTATGTGCCTAATGTATTGACGGCATCTTACCAAGCATGCCTTCCTCGTTGCTCTCCATGGGATTGTCTCCGAAGTCGTCCTTGTACTGGTCGTCGTACTCCAGATGGTTGGACTTGTCCGCCATCGCGTTGGCTCCACCCTCAGCCTCCAGCAGCAGGTTGGAAGCTGACACTCCCATGATGTCCACCTCGAACGCACTCTCCTCCCGCATCATCCCCCGGTCGTCCATACCAAAGTCGGCTGCACGACAGAAACGTGTGTGTTTTCACAGCGCGCAGAGTGGAATGTGGGCGAGTGAAGGAAGTTAATAAGTTGTCAACAAACAGAGAAAAGTACATCGAAAGGACGGGGTTTAGGATTTGGCGACATCTAGCGGCGAGGTTGCAGATTGCAACTAACTGAAACTTATCTCCTGAACGTGTAATGCTGCTCACACACCGGGCGCGTTTTTTGATTGACGCGCGTCGAGATTACATACAAAGTCTATGCACAGACGCGATGAGACTGGCGCGCCGCGATTTTTAGTCTCATCGCGTCTGTGCATAGACTTTGTATGTAATCTCGACGCGCGTCAATCAAAAAACGCGCCCGGTGTGTGAGCAGCATAAGAGAACTATGGTGGCCTTATCTAGAGCCAGTGTCCCAGTGTTTGGTTTGTCCATTCTGGGCTACGGTAGAAACATGGCGGTGAAACGTAGCAGACTCCGTGGAGAGGACCTGCTCTCTATGTAGATATAAACGTCTCTTTCTAATGTAACGGAAACACGACAATACTTATTTTCAGGTGATTCTACACTAAATAAAACACACTTTTTAATATTATATCCTATTTATCTGCCAATAGATCCCCCTAAAGGCTCCACACTGGCCCTTTAAGTGTTCAAAAATGTGAATTAAAAAGATGCCTACCGAAGTCATTGTCCTGCAGCAGGTTGAGGTTGCCCACCTCCTCCCTCATAGTGATCTCCTCCACTCTGCTCTGGTTCAAGTTGAACTGCTGAGCAATGTCAATATCACTGTACAAAACACCCCACAGTCAGTTCAATATTCAACACGTATTTACTGCACTTTTCCTCAAATTTTATCTATCTATCTATCACTATTCAATGTCTTCCAGCAGTCATTTTGTGATGAAGTGCTTGCAAATAATCAACTTTACAGGCAGAATATACTAGAAAGAAAAGAGAAAATTAATTATATTAATGAATATAATTTTTTATTTATCTATGAGATAATCTCTTACATGCTTAGAAATTATGACAAATCGATCATAGAATAATGAAATCTGTTTCCCGTTTGTGGGAGCTCTGATAGATTCTCAGCTAAAGGAAAATGTTGAAATAATTTTCCAGGACATTGGACTTTTTTCAAAAATGTGTTTTCAATAACTGGAAAATTGGTCAAATTGTTTTCCAGGTTTTTCCAGGACGCAAAGAAACCTGTACCTCTATTTCGTCGACAACCAAATAAAGGCATGTAAACTGAAAAAAGAAAATACACATTTTTTAGTTTTGATCACCACGTTTGGAACTAGTTCCTAGGATATCGCTACCTAATGCTCTCTCACTCTAGAGCAGGGATTCCCAAAGTGTGGTGCAGCTCAAAGTGTAATGGCGTCTGATGGTATAATAATATTAAATATTAAAAAAAAAATTTAATTTTAATTTAAAAGTGCAGTCTCATTCATGTGTTGGGTCTATAAATGACGCACTACGGGCTTCATATCTGGTTACAGAATAGCGTGATCCCGGCGTCCAACAACACTTTGTCGCGCCGCATCGATGCTTTGTCCGAACACATCCTGGCTACATTAGTCGGTCATTAATTGTAAATGAAATGTGATAATCTGCCTCTGAGCCTGTGCGTGTGTGCTCGCCATCCTGATTGCTCTTTAAAAGTGACGCCTTGTGTAACTGAAAGTTATTTAACAGCGGACTAAATCTTGTAAACAAACGCCACGCGCGAACAAACTGTTCTCTCATTGGTCAGATTTTATAGGCTCTGTTACTTTTTTTTTTTTAGGGGGGGGGGTGCGCGAACCCGGTCGGGAAGTAGTAGGGGGTGCACGGCCTAAAAAGTTTGGGAACCGCTGCTCTAGAGAACTCACTCTAGGTCTGGTAGTGGCTGGTCAAAGTCATGGAACTCCTCAGGCAGCGTGATAGCGTTGTAGGCTGCTTCTCTGTTCTCCTCTGGAAGATCGACCACGCCTGAAATGGCACAATGTAGAGAAGAGAGTTACAGCGTGTGTGACATAACTCGAGTGGTTTTAAGAAAGATCTCAAGATTGGTGGAAAAGGACAGAAAATCAAGAAGAGATGGACACAATTATTAATGTCACCTATTTATAGTCATTTTTTTATAGGGGGGATGGTGAAAGAATTAACTGGGACAAAATTATATTATTCAAAGGACATGCGAAATGCTTCAATCACTGCATGTAATATGGAGCACCAGAGGTAAGCATCGAATCAGTATCTGCTGAGGGTTTTAATTGACTTCTAAGCTGCATTCTGTCCCCAACCTGGTCGAAACGCCATCTTGATCTTGATGAAGGCCTCGTTACAATCTGCCAGCAGGTACTTGGCCTTCCTGTGGTAGATCCTCACCACCCCCAGCAGCAGATGCCCTGACGTCCGCAAAGCCATTTTCACCTGTAAAAATAACGAGGAAAAGGTTTGTGCGTGAATGATCTGTGACGACACGGTGAAATAAATCTGCAGCTTGTTTTATATATATGTCCCACTAGTCCAAACTGCCTCTCATAGCGTCTGTTGCAACGCTCTGATAATGAGAATAGTTTCATTATCTGGCTGCAGATAAAGGTTATTTAAATGAATTTATCTATAGAATATTCAATCAAATGCACCGTTGTTGATCACATGTTACAAAGGCCCTAAATTATGTATAAAATATTGCCAATTTACAGGCACACAATTCAAAATATCTATATTCAGAATGACATGAGGTTAAAGTAATCAAATGTGTTTGTAATGTTTTGCATTTGTGAGATAATATAACCAACTGCTCTAATTTTCTGGGATTATTTTCTTCTCCCTGAGACAAAATGAATCCGTTTGTGCACGAGATGATACAAGGCTGTGTTTACATGTGAAGCCTGAGGGTACAAGGAGCCTTCAAAGACATAACAGACGCCGTCAGATGAGACTTAACAGTGAATGTGACTGGTTGTAGATCAACACGCGGTATCAAAAATAGTGAAGACCCTGAGAAAATGACCTTGGGCGAGATGATGCTCTCCACGCTGCTCTCCAGATTGCACTCGAACACGTGCGCCTTGGTCAGCTTCTTGTCCCAGTGGGCCGCCAGCCAGATTTTGGCCAGCGGCCCACGTTTGCTGAGAACAAAGTGGGCGTAAAACATCGCCTCTGCGCCTTCTCACCACAAGGGAAAGGGGATAGGGGGAGGCCTGGAGACAGGAAACAAAATACTGCATGACTGAAAATAACAACACTTTACACACAACAGGTAAAACAAAGCACGGCAGGGTGAAGGACACATTCATTGTGTGGTCTTAAAGCAAGCAGGCTCTTGAAGATGCAGAAATGGTTTGTGACAGTGCATAGCAGGGTGCAAGATGATTAATTAAGACTTTTATAAATGATTGCCTGGTATGGAAACTACCCCAATCAAGACCGCATGCGGATGTGGTGACTAATAATCAAACAACAATCAACTAATAGATGGTTTATTATTACAGATGAAAATAACCGGCAGCATGTAAAGTAGTTAAAATGGTTCCATCTTACCAAACAGTAGTTGAAAGACTAAGTAATTAAGTAAGATGAGTAACAAGCCTAATAGGATCATCTTACTGCACATCATGTGTCTTTTTGTTTGTTTTTAGAAGAGTCTTGTGGTGCTCATCAATTTAACATTTTATTGATCACGTGGTTTTAACGCGGATGTGACTGTCAGGTAACGTCAGCCTTACCTGCAGCCCTGTGACTACGGTTACACCAAACACAGCTGTCACAACATCAACTGAACATCAGAAAGAGTCAGTAGCGTCACACACAGACAAGCGTCAGACAGGCTTTCTGTAACAGTGAATGTCATTCAAAGGAGACGACACGTTAGTTACATTCAACCGCATTAACCCCCCGTGTGTCACAACAGGTGATGACGCGGACAGCAGCAGTAGCCGTTAGCCGCTGTCAATCACAACCCGAGCACCGCAGAGCCAGTGTGGTTGTTTGTTGTTGTTTTTTTGGACACCGACACGTTTCATAGAGAAATATAACATGAACCGTAATCACTCACCGGTTAGCTGTTTCGTGCTTCTCTCCTTTTGCCGGCCGTGGTGCTGCTGCTGCGGGTGGTGGGTTTTTTTCCCACCCCTCCTCCGACTAAAACAAACAAGATGGCGTCCTCCCTCGCCCCCCCCAGAGTGGTGCTGATGCGGGAGAGAGAGAGGGAGAGGGATGCTGAGCTTTGCACCTGTGCGTCTGCTTTACCTCTGTACCCTCAGCGGTGGAGGACGTGCTGTATTCAGACCTTTTACTTTAGTGAAAGTACAAAAGTATTCCCATCAAAATATACTTTGAGTACTAAAAGTAAAAGTAGGCTACTCATTAAGCAGAATGGCCCATTTCAGAGTGATATATATTGAACCTTCTGAGCTCTCTTGTTCATTTTGTTGTTTTTCACTTACAAATATTAGAATCAGAAACTGTTTATTGCCAAGTACGTTACACATACAAGGAATTTGGCTTGGTGATTTGGTGCGTATGTAAAACAATGTATGTGCAATATGACATCATTTAAAATACGAAAACCTACAATAAAATATGGTAAACAAACAAACAAATAAGAGTTTAAAAAAGATATAGCAATACCCCAGTACACTTAAAAAAAGACGTCTGAGCAGATGTAAATATAGCATATAAATTATCAATAAGAAAAATTAGTCTGTATCTATATGTTAAAATATCTAGTTCGAAGTTAATCTGCACTTTTTCAAACACAAAAAAATTGTGCATTATTTTCCTTAACACGATGTATTAACATAATCCCAGCCAATCATTTTAGGTCCACTCACACAACAAACAATGATCTTGTTATATTTACTCTGTTCCAGTATCATTGTGAAGTGGGAGGAACCATGGGAAGAAAGCCACGAGTAAGTGGTGTGTGTTGTGTTGGACCAAGGGAGCCCTTGCTCTTTCTGAATGGGTACAGAGTGAGCAATGACACTTCACTTCATGCCCTCATGAAACGTACAATATTGTGGTCGTAATCATTTCAATGTAAAACACAACATAGACAGTTGGAGTGTGGCCTGATGCATCATCAGCTCAAGTAGAAAGACTGCGTGAAGTTAATGTACAACACTTCTTTTGCTGGATCCACATTAGAAACTTAAATTCACTTTACTTGCTAATTATATTCAAATACAATATGTATTGTCTTATAAAAAGTATTATGTGATCTTCAGGACCCACGAAATGGGTTCTATGTGGTCTATTTAATCTGTCTTATGTCCCCCATAATTTTCCATGAAGGATAAATGGGTCCGGGTTCTTGTGGGATAAGCTGGTGTTCACTGGGGGAGACAAGCTGAAAGATCAAAGAGTCATGAAATGCCTCATAGTTTAGCTGCCCTCGAACCATATGGTGCGTGTCCTTCTGTCAGAGGACACGCAGAGAAGGCAATTTGTGTCTCCTCTGCTCTTTAGCGGGTTTCGTCCAGCAGCCTAAGGGACATGCCGGGCTCACTCCTCTGTCAGCTGAGCCGGTTCTGTCTCACATGAGTAAACTACTGTTCTCCACGCTGAGCTAACTGATGTCGGGTTCGATGTGACCTGATGAAGCAGATATTGTGTTCGGGCCAAACACAATATTTGCAGTAGACTTTTAAGAAAATCGAGTTTAAGCAAGATTTAAAATGGAGTAAAAGACAAAGCTGACTTTAAGGCAACATTTTGCTATTAGATAAAATAGTCTCCATTGGATGAATGTCAGCACAAGTTGCATAAATGTAAATACACAAAAAAACAAATGTTACATTTAAAAAAACAATATTGCAAGACTGCACATTGGTAAAAGCGCCACCAGGAGGCAGCAAAGGTAACGCGACATTAAGACAACATGTCTTAATGTGTTAAGACATGTGTTTGTCCCTGTCGTAGTTGCACCCTGTCGCCCTGCTTCCTTGACCTTCAAGACAGGCGGCCCAATCCCTCCAACCTCTTCTCACGCTCTACGGACCTTCTGCACAAATGGAGTAATAGCTCACGTCTTACGGGCTCTGACAAGTGCGTTGCTCTGTCTCGCTCCAACACGCTCATCCATCCGTCTTCACTGACTACTCTATGACAGAATTGCAAATAAGAGCCATTTATTTGATGCTCAGTGTGTGGAGTGAGAGTTTTTAAAGAGGGTGTTGGACATCACAAGGTCTCAACTCTCTCTCTCGCTCTTTCTCTCTCGCTCTCTACACACGTACACTAACACACACACACACACACACACACACACACACACACACACACACACACACACACACACACACACACACACACACACACACACACACACACACACACACACACACTTCTCTTTGTTTCCTATGACATAGCACTTTAAAAGAGCAAAACAATACCTCACAGTGAAGAATCACTTTGGGGGGGGGGGGAAAGAAAAAACTGTGTGTGATGTCCCCTCCAAATGTGCCATTCTTCACAGCCAGGCCCATAAGTCAGGGAGGAATATACACTAGAGCTCTGTCTCATCTCTGAACAGAAGTCAGGGGGGGAGGAACTGCTCACAGTTGCCAAAAACCATCCCACAAACCCCACAGGGAGCGGACTTAACTTCCTGGCACAAAGAGCCTGGTTATATTTCACCGTAGGATGTCCTTTGTGTCTCTGAATCGGCTAACACTGAGGCTGTGTCTCCTACCTCGTCCAACCTGTCCGTCTCCTAAGCTGACAAGCAGGTCTCATTTAGGGAGAAGCCCTGAAAAAGTCCTCTGGGGGTTTGATGGATTTTGTGTGTACATGCAGGCGCACACACACACACACACACACACACACACACACACACACACACACACACACACACACACACACACACACACACACACACACAGGTTTACACATGGGCACTTTGTCCAAATGAGAGCTCACTCACAACACATTTCTCACACTAGAATTGTATGGGGGCGGGATAGACTGGGAAAAAAAGAGGGAAGAGGGGGAGGGTGTAGTGGTGGTTGGAGGTGGGGGGGGGGTCTTTTCAGTTCTTTTTGGAGGCAACAATAGTCTTTGTCCGAGTTCTTCAACCATTCTTATTAGGGTTACCCAAAGGAGGAGGAGGAAGAGGAGGAGGAGGAGGAGATGGGGCATGGAGGCGCAGGGCAGTTTCTCCATAGTAACAATGACAAAACAAGCCAGTTCAACACCGTGCAGGCAAAAGGGATGATTGCAGCTGCTGAACAGAAGCACACGGACTTGTGCTGCGGAGTCCTGTTCACATAAGGAAAGGAGGAAGACCAGTCCGGAGAGGAGGAGATCTAGTGGAGTGCAAGATTTCCCAGAGTTTTTTGAGAAAGTGTATACCAGCCTGTCAGAGAAAGTGCTGGCAGGCAACACGTGAGACGGGAACACACTTATACTGCACCTGCACCTTCGTACCCTCCCAGCATGGACCGAGACAGTCACAGCGAGGACACTTTGTCCACCATGGTTCTGGAGAACATTAAAAACAAACTGATTCATGCCTTCAGGGCGACCGGAGAGTCCAGAGGAAACCCACAAGGCTCTGGCTCCGCTGTCAGACCAGTCAGCATCGGCAGGAGTCACCAAGCCAACGAAGAGCTGCGGAGGGCGCAGATAGACGGAGCGATAACCTGGCTGAGGTCCGAACTGGTGAGTTCTCTGACACATTTGACGTATTGTGCTGGTTGGCAACAGGTGTTGTGTCCAGAAATGTCTCCGATTGATCTGGTGATGGTGTCAGTTCATAAATGTAGAGACAATTTGGAGGAAAGAGCCAACACCTTTTGTGTCTCGGCATCTTAAACGTATACATTATAGCTTCAAACATGCTGATTCAGTTCTTTCATTGTCGTCTTGCAGCTGGAGATGCGCTCGCAGGACCTCCAGCTGGCTCAGACACTGCTGGGGCTCAACACAGAGATCCAAAGACTGAGGAGGGAGAGTTTCGGAGGTTTGGAAATAGAAGGGGACGATCAGCAGTAACCCGGCCCCAGCAAGAGAGCTCCTTCTCTGGGTGGAGAAGACCTAAGAGTGACTAAAGGTGGAAAAATGCCTTGGAACCAATGGCAGGCAAGGAAATGGTTGTAATGCAACTGAGCAGCAAAGATCAAATGCATTTGCTTGTGATAATTGGTAAAAAAAATGTGTCATGGTAAAAATAGACACCAGTTGCACGTAAAGTGAGAGTAGGACAAAATGTGCCTTCTGTTCTGTGATGCTGGCATTGTTAATATTAGATGTTTTGTACTTAGAGAGTTGTACTGAAGAAACCTTTTTGTACACGTTTTGTTACTTTAGGTCAGAAAACAAGGCATTATGAATGTAAAAATGAAAAACACTTTCGTCCCATTGTTTTGTGATTTGACAAAAAAATAAAAATTGCACCATGAGTGGTTTCATATCTTTATTGTGCTGGAATACTGCACGGCATACGGTATAGTATCTGTTTAACATCTAGAAGTTCAGGTATGGTTGTTAACTCCCAAAAATATTCTAGTTTATTCCTTTCACAAATACCTTCTATACACAAAAAATCTGACACCAGTTATCTTTTAAAACATAAATTTACATATTGGTTCGCTGTACTAGCTTATGTATCCTAATAATACCTTCTCAAAGAGATATTCACAAATACATGGAACAATGTCACATGTCAATAAAATGCTTCATTGCTGCATGTGGGCAATAACAATGAAGCATGAACTCCAGGCTGTCCCGCTGCTGCATTTAATCCATTGTGCATGCAGTTGCATGTCGTTAAAAGGTCAGCGAGCTTCCAGCACTTACACACTCATAAAATCAATACATATTAACCCGCAAATTCATAACTCAACATCTGTATAGATTCAGCTCTGATCTGTGTCACTGGCCACTGTTTGTCTATAGAGGACAGGTTTCTCTCACATTCTGACACATACAATTCTAACCAAAGACAGCAAAGATTGCCTTTAGGTCAATGTTTAATACAGGACTTATAGTATCCTCTGTCACACAGATTTTGTACTAACTTAAAGGAATAGCTGGGCATTTTAAAAAGCTCAATTTCACTTTCTTGCTGAGATTCACATGAGAAGATCGATACCACTCTCGACTACCTGTCCATAAAATATGGAGCTGCAGCTACCAGTCCATTAGCTTTGCTCAGGTTAGCTTAGCATTAAGACTAAATATGGGGGGGGAAACGTTTCCCTGGCTCTGTCCCGAGTCAACAAAATCCATCTACTAGCACCTCTAAAGCTGACCAATTAACGCATTGTATCTTATTTGTTTAATCTGTACAAAAACTGAAGTTGACATTCGTACAGAGTCAAGCTAGCTGCTCCCTCTGTTACCAGTCTTTATGCTAAGCAAAGCTAGCCAAATGCTGGATGCATAACTCTTAGCAGGTTACAAGGTTATTCATTGTCATTGTACAACAGGGTTGTGCAGCAAAATGCAGCATAGTCCCATTCTGCTACATAAGAAAAACACAAAACTATATTATATGTAAGGTGGAGGATGAATTACGGAGTCTCCCAGCCTGAGGAAAGAAGCTGCTCTTAAATCCGGTGGTACTCCAGCTGCTAGACAGCAGCATGGCGAGTGAGATAGGACTTTAATTTAGACTGGACACTACAGACTTTTTAGGGGTATAATTGTATTTCCAAAAACAGTTCATAGCTTTCTGTCAGAAATTGACGTGTTTTACTTCACAATGTCATATTGTAGTTATGAAGACAGAATCAACAAGCCAAAGAAGCCATTAGAGTGACATATATCGCTTTCCTCTTCCTTTCCTCAACTCCACTCATCCTCCTGTCGGACTTCTCTCTAGAAAAACAAAATACAGGGAGGGGGAGGTTTATGGTGGGAAACTGCAAATATCTATCTTGCTCCACCTTGTCGACTGCCTTAGAGGATATGAGGAAGTTGAGGAGAGAGTTGAAGTTCTTCTAATAGTTTGCATTTTCATGGCACAGAGCTCCTCCGGTTGAAGGACCTCTTCGATAAAACCTTTGCGTAAAGGGTCGGAGTCGTCTTCAGGCAGGAAACGGAGAAGCCCACCTCCCCTGAGCCGAAGTAGACGCTGCCACTTCCTCTTTCGCTCTCAGAGTCCCAATAGCTGCCCTCCCCTTCCTCCTCCTCCTCCTCTCCCTCCTCGTCTGTTTCTTCCTCTTGCTCCTCCTCAGACAACTCCTGCTTGAGCTCCTGGATGCCGGAGTGAAGCTCCATCAGCTGCCGGATCAGAGCTTGGTCCTGGGAACGCATCTCCATCTAACACATCGGAAAAAAACAAAAGCATGTTTGGTTTTTTCTTTTATGCAGTTTAGATATGTTGACTGCTGGACCGAGAGGAAAACAAACAGGCCCAAATATCATTTGATAAAGGAAAGAAATCATCAGTAAAGAACACTTAAAGAAACTTCACAGTTTCTGCCTTTTCCTGATCAAGCTGAGCGGGTTAATGCTCTGTGTGATACCACAGTCATTTCATTCGAGCGCTGCCTTCTTTCAAATGCAAATGTCATTCTCTTTCTTCCCTTTTTTTTCTTGAGAGGCTGTCTAATTGCCGGGCATTGTAGAATAAGATATTCAGAATTCCACCAACTTCAGAGTCCAAGTTTGTCGTAAGGAGTGAGGAATGTCCCAAACAAAAAAAAAGAACCCCCTGGATCCGATCTGCATTTCTTTTCTTTGTTAATTACAGCACCAGGTTGAGACTGGACTCCGACTGAAAGATGCCTTTGTCGAGGAGCAAAGAGAGAAGACATGGGAACTTTTTTTTTTTCCCGCCAGCCCTTTTCAAATAATGTGCTGGACACTGTGTGCATGTGTGTGGTGTGTCTGCATCGGCCCCTTCTTTTCTGTTCCACTGCACACTACCCTGAGCAAAATGTCTAAATCAGGAGGTTTGTATGTGGATAACACATTCCATCTTTCTTGCTCTCACAAAATGTCTTTCTCTAAAGGAAAACATGGACACAGAACCTTGTGATTTGATTCAAGGGGATGGATAGAGGTTATCTCTAACTGGGCTCAAACACGGCCCCAGTCTACCGGTAATCACATTGTGAATCCTTTTTGGTGTGTCTTTTAAAAATAAGACCAAAAAAAGTATCTCTGGAAAGAATACTTTTGCTTTCACTTCTGGATGATTAAGTAGAACAAAATAAAACAATTTTTACCAATTGAGATGATTTGTTATTTTGAGATGATGTTATTCCCACACAGTCAAACGAGGCAATGATTCAGGCTTGAAAAAAAAGGATAAATATATTTCATTTTTTTCCCAGCATGGATATGCAAAATTATTAATAAGACTTGATAGAAATGGGGCTGTGCGGCTTCATTTGTATTGGCAGAACTGATAAACCTGTCTCAATTTACAAGAGCTTGTGGCTTTAGTCTTAAGTGCTCACAAACAAAAAAATGTATTTGGCAAAAAACATTTGCAGATGGAGATCACGTGATGTGATCAAAAGAAGTCCAGAGCAGCTACTTTATTAACCTTGAGGTGCTATATTTGGCCAACGACTGTTTCCACAGTCAAGAATTAACTTTGAAACTCTAGTTTTGGGCCACCATGGACATTAAAATGCTCAGAAAAACTGTAAATTTGTACAGTTATGTTTCCATTGTGACTCCGGCTGCAGGTGAAGCTTGAGAACAGCTATACTAAATGGACCTTGAGCTTCATCCTCGATGTTAAAGGTCTAAATCAGGGGTCTTCAACGTTTTCAGGCCAAGGACCCCCAAACTGATAGAGCAGGGACCCCCCGACTACATATATTGTATAAAATTGTGTTTTATATTAAATGGGCCAAGTACCGTGAATACCTCTTTATTGTGCATTCAATACTAATCTATTCAAATAATACACAGGTTCATATATTCATTGTAGCGTCCAAATCTTTAGCAGTAAGTAAACCTTTAGTTGACGCGTGTTTCTTGTCCTTAACACATAGCTCACACCGACGCCGCTCGTAGATGAAAGCAATACGTGTTTTATTGATCCAATTTCCTTCGTACAAGTCAGTCAATCAACTTCCTTTCTTTCTAAAAGTACGCTGATTACTTCGACATACCATACGTATCCACAGGTTATCCACAACTTAATCCATGTAGATCGTTCCATTTAACACGTTTCATAACACATTTCCTAACACGGTCGGAAAACTGTGCGGCTCCATACTGCCTCAGATATTACTCACCACTGTCAGTAACTGTCACAGTGTCCTTAAAGTGACAGTTGTCTGTCACTTACATGTATTTCTTCCTATAACAAATTATAACGACATCCTTGTAACATTCAAAGTAGAAACAGAAGTGATTACAGTTAAACATGGAAATACAAGTGAATATTTAACATCACATTGAATTTGGCTCTTACATTCATGTTTTCATTTTAAACAGGTACAGTGAGCAGGGTGGCCATGCCACTGCCTTTTATAAACACACCTTGTCAGCTGATACCAATGCCAACATCAACATTGTCTGTTAATTGCATGATAATCATGCATACAAGCTATTCAAATTGATGTTTTCCTTTTATACATAAATGTGGAAACGAAAAACTTGTGATGGCCTATTCGTGCCACTGCCATGCATAAACATACCTGTTATCTTGCTTACAATACTGCACTATTAAAATAATGGACAGATTCATGTTTAGAGAAAAAAAAAAATACATATATTTTTAAATTGTCTAATCAACCAAAAAATTTGCGGACCCCCTGTTGAAGACCTCTGGCCTAAATGATTGCCTTACTAACATAATAACCCACAAGAAACACTATTTCAATAAGCTCTGGGTCTTTGTCATATAGAGAATCCTAAACAGTCCTTTAAGATGAGTCAAATTCAGGTGTACAGCAGGGTCTGATTAAACCAAGCAGAAGGCCTCTGCTTTTTACTGGCTGTGTAGTCGGGCTCCTGCTCAGACACGTGGTGTCTCCTCCTCTGTGAGCTGAGGGCACTCGGTTACCATGACGAGCTGCCTGGGCCAATGCACTAAATGCCAAGTGATATATTAGGCCGTGACAATGGGCCTTACACAGTCGCTCACAGAGGTGCAAACAGACACACACACACTTGGACACATGACCTCACACACACACACACACACACACACACACACACACACACACACACACACACACACACACACAGCCTCTTTAAAACGGGTTGACATTGTAACAACATGACCTACATGCATCTCAGGAACAAAAGGGCAATAACTTCCCATAGGGAAGGATCCAGGAGGTAATTTTGTTGTCGTGACGGATGGCTAGACCTTTGACCAAAACCACAGTGTAAAAAATCGACTATTCGTAACTCTTGTTGCTTGTGGCTACATTTGACAACTTTGAGATAATTCTACATGCTAAAACCCAGCATAACATTTGCACAAGTAGAGAAAAACTGACTCGCTAATGTTATGCTGAAAAGTTACTAAAACGTTATGTGTCTATCAGTGTGACTCCCCCTCACCATGCAGTGAACGACGTTATAACATCGACGTAATGGCCTGACTACAAGGGCCTTTGGTGCGCAGCAATATCGAGCTGAAGTTTGCTAACATTAGCTAGAATTAGCCACCTTTAACTTTTTTGTATCTCATGTGCACAACGTGGTTATTTTAAAGCACAGACTCTCTGGTTCCTTCTTATCCGTCTACATACGTGAAAAAATCGAAATCAATATAAACTGCGGTTTTCTACAGATGTTGGTCCACAAGATTAGAACAGAACTTTGCAAAAAAAGCTTTTATGTACGCTGCCTCAGAGCTTATTACTATGGGGGACTTGAAGTCCACCTAGTCAGTGTGATTGCTTTTAAATTTTCACTGAAATAGTTTTAAAACTGACTTGTTTTAAGCGTTATAACAATTGTCTTTATTGCATATTAACTGGATATTTTAACCTATTCACTTGAATTTGTCTGTTTGTATTTTCCTCTGTTTATTGTTGTAACAATGTTCATGATGGCATCTTGGCCAGGTCACTGTTGAAAAAGAGATTTTTATCTTTCCAGTTTTGTTGGGACTTTATCATTCTTATTCGTACATGCACAACTCCAACATGATCTGTGTGGGTATGCAGGGGCTTTGATCTATAACAATGAATCATACCTGCATCATATTTCTTGATCAATCAAATATCTTGTACGTAAAATCGCAGTGACATACAAAGTACACAATCTAGGTATCTAAGTATAAAGTAGCATAAATACTTCTCAGATACACTTCAAAATTTGTCCAGTACTTGAGTACATTTACAACTGAAAATGGACTTCATGTAGAAAGAAGAGTGAGACTTCACCAGAGCTCCAATCTTACCAGTTCCCTTCGCAGCCATGCCAGCGCGCTCTCTATGTCCAGTTTTCTGCCTTCCTCTCCAGCTGTGCACCCGGTCCTGCTCCGAGGATCCCTGCGTGCACTCTGTCCCGCCGGTTTGCAGTCGTCAAAGGTGGAGGTCTTGCAGGAGAAGTCCCGCAGTCTGTTCAAGACCACTTCCATCATGTCGTCCAGTACTCGTTCTGGACCCTCGGCTGTGTCCTGTATGTTCTCGGCTGCAGAGCAGATGCAGCCTCGTCTGGTCTCTCTTTCTCTTCTGGATCCCTCGCAGTTCTGACGACTTATGAGGGACTCACCCCCCCCCCCCCCCCATTCGCTTAGCAGTGTGGAGTTTGAATGTTGACGGAGCAGGTCTGACGTCAGTGCATTGTCCAGATGCCTGACCTGGAGTTGTTTACCACTTTTTACACACACACACACACACACACACACACACACACACACACACACACACGCACACACGCACACACGCACACACGCACACACACACACACATACACACACACACACACACACAGACACACACACGGTTCATTAGGATGGAGTGGAGGCGGACGGTTGCCATGGGCGACAACAGTCGTCTATCTTTAAAAATACTTGCAATGGGTCTGGTCTGTCGTTTTTTGTGTGTTTGAAGAGGATGCAGGGAGGACAGGATGTGCACACACACACACACACACAGGGCTTCAGTGTATAGGGCCCTCGTGATCTGGTGAGTGGCTCGTTGCAGGGTCAGGAGCTTAAGAACAGTGTGAACAGCCATGTGTAACTAACCCCTTCTTGTGCCATTTTACCCTCACTCTGCAGCCCCTAGCAACACCATCTATTCACACACACGCACACACACACACACACACACACACACACACACACACACACACACACACACACACACACACACACACACACACACACACACACACACCTTGGCAAACCAAACACAGGACCACTTTGTGGACTCCACAGACGGTATCGACCAAAATAGCCACATTGACACTATTTTTAGAGTCGAAACTGACTCCACTTTTAGACCTCTTCAAGAAAACCAACGTCACTTTCAAAAGGAATAAAAAAACAAGCTGCCTTTTAGTCTCATTGTGCAAATTGTGTCATGTTCTTAATGCAGCCTCCAAAGACACTGAAGAACATTGTAGCTGTGACGTCAACAGTTGCTTCCTGAATGAGTATAATTGACAATTATGTTAAATGCCTTTTTGTTCACCTTTTATTCTTTGTTTGTATCACTATTGATATTAAATGAAATGCTAGACTGTGTGTTTAGGGATGGGACAGGGAATCATCCTCATCCACCTGAGGTATCACAAGTATTGTTTTATCGAGTAAAAACCAAATGACACAACAAATACATTTTGACAATAATGTCTTTGTCAAAGTTTTCCCCCACTTTTCTTTACTGCCGTCGGTGGACAACTTCATATTTAATCTCATACACAAAACACAGCACGTGTTGCTGGTGTGATCGTGACAGTTTTGGAAGAAGTACTCAGATTGTTTTACTGAAGTACAAATAGCTACCACAGAAATACTCCTGCACTCAAAATTGCACCTAAGTTAAAGTACAAAAGTATTGGCATCAAAATATACTCAAAGTACCAAAATTAAAAGTACTCACTGCGCAGAGTGTCCCATTTCAATATTTAGATTATTGGATTATTATTATTATTGATGGATGTGTTCATCACTTGAATATCGCAGCTGGTAAAGGTGCTTATTTTGAGTTACTTAAAGTACTGCTGGATAGCTTGTGAATTTCCCTCTGAGGATCAGGACAAATAATCTTAACCTACAACAATACATCATCATCATCATCATCATCATCATCATTTGTTTGTTAGTAATATTCTGTTTTATGTATTGATGTGAATAGGCAAAGTAACTAGTGAGTAAAATATATGCAGTGGCGTGAAAAGTACGATGTTGTCCTGTGAAATGTCATGAAAATTGAGATACTCAAGTAAAGTACAAGTACTACAGAATTGTCCTCACTTGATATGTACTGAGCAACATTCCACCACTGGATGGAGGAGACAATACCAGAGTTATAGAGAAATATTTTGGTCCAAAAACAACCACTCAAATATACAAATAGAAATATATTAATGAGAAATAATCTCAGTAACACAATACTAATCATCATTATTAACATTCTGGGTATTAAAAGCCTTCACCCTTCTCATGACTGGTGTGTTTTACATGGGACCGCAAACACTTGCTGAACATGGATCTTTGTCGACACCATGTGGTGTATTTTAGGAGGCAAACATCAACAACTGGTGGTTTTCTTTCACGGCTGCAGAGATTACCGTACCAATCCGTACAGTGTACAGGATACGTGTTTATTCATTTTTTTGTGGGTTTTTATACAGCCGATAAGCTTGGGAAACATTACAATGACTTAATTGTAAGACTGTTTTTGCAACGTTGCTTTAAAACCTTGATGTGAGTCCGAGAGCATCATCTCAACACTGCTGCTATCTATGGTTCTTTAAGATGAAATGAAATACAAAACGTCTCCTCCAGACGTGTAATCAAAACATAGAAATGATATACTGCTTTGAAAAATAATATGCATCTGATGTTATTTTCTATAACAAATAAGTTGAATTTCCAAGAAAATAAAAAGTCAACAATCTAATAATACCATTTAAAAAGTGAAACAGTTGGACACAAGATGTCTCCGACTTCAGCGAAAAGTTAAATGTTAAATGTTTGTTCACACACATTTCTGAGTGAAGGTGGACTTTAATGGCTGCATCAATTAAGGAGTTCAACATTAAAACGCCTTTTCTACTCCACGTGATCAAAACGTGTGTCCTAAATTCCCAAAAGACAACTTTAGACATATGGGAGCAGTTGTTTCACAGCTTTAGGCAAACTTCAAAAAAACAAACTAACGGCATTGACCAGAGATGAGGAAGCCTGGATGGAGACACGCGCGCGGCCCTTAGTTTGATTGCACAATCGCAGAGTGCCGGCTGCTCAAGGAGGGTGGGCGGGTCCAGAATGAGTTGTAGCCGGCTGAACAACCAAACCAAATTTATCGTTCACTTTTAGCGCTACATATAAGAGAACATGACATTGCTGGCTCTTAGATGTATCTCGTGGGGGTAAACGCATACAAACCAACCTTTATAGAGATTGGGTGTCTTTTATTGAACTTTAACATCTCGACTTTTAATCACCGAAGGCTCTTTTTCGTCTCGAAGCGCTCTGCAGGCGGCGATGCATTTGCACACGGTGCGTGTCCCCCAGTAGCGATCACATGGCTTTCTGCATCGCGTGTGTTTGAACCCCGGCCAGTCGTTCAGGATATCAGAGCTGCTGGTGAGTGTTCATCGAGAGGAGACAACGCAACTTTAAAGAGCACCTCGACAAGAAATAGATATTACGTTTAGATGAACACAACTGTAGCTTTTCTTAGACGTATTTTGAAGTCACTTTTGATTTGGACTTTTTTTTTTTGGAGCATGTTTTTATTTTAGTCTCGTCACTTTTGAGGGATTTCTTTAAATTAGTTGTTCTCCAAGAAGCCAATCATGTTCAAAAAGAAGAATCCAGAAAGACTGGGACTGGTGTCAGACTTGAAGAACTCGTACACCGGTTTGGCAAGGTAAACTTTTATTCTTTCATTTGCACTAAATTGGAATAAAATTGTCCGTTGGCCAATGCTTTCTTATATAGGCTGTGCGTTAATCTGAAACTGTCCAGTGAGTTTTAGAGACACAGAACTCATAGAAAGTGTATCAAGCTTTTGTCGAAAATTAAAAAAAGAAAATTCCGTCGGCCTACATGCAGTTGTGCTGTTGGCACTGTCTTTGCCCACGTTCCCTTGTTTATGAACTGGGCTACTTTTTTTTCTTTTTTTTTCCACACGGGCCCAGTCTGCTGGTCTGAGAAGCAGTGCGCAAAACAGTCACTGGCGCAAAAGTGGACTTCTTGCATCCCTGATGGAAATGGGAGGTGCACTGGAGCTTATCACCTCTAGGCTATTCCCTGTAGTATTGATTTTAAGTACTATTTAAATATCGTAACAGGATGTTTTGTCCCTCAACAGAAATAAAGGATGATCCTAACAATCAGTGGCGGCTGGTGGAAAATTTTCTAGGTAGGGCCATCCTATCAATTTCAGCAAACATCCCAGTATGATTTCATGCAAAAAAGATTTAGCATCAAACACGCATTATTACTTGGCAGTTAAATATTTAACATTTATTCCAACATGAAAAAAGCAGTAAATAACACTTGTATAATATAATCCTCATCCACCTGAGGTATCACAAGTATTGTTTTATCTAGTAAAAACCAAATGACACAACAAATACATTTTGACAATAATGTCTTTGTCAAAGTTTTCCCCCACTTTTCTTTACTGCCGTCGGTGGACAACTTCATATTTAATCTCATACACAAAACACAGCACGTGTTGCTGGTGTGATCGTGACAGTTTTGGAAGAAGTACTCGGATCGTTTTACTGAAGTACAAATGGCTACCACAGAAATACTCCTGCACTCAAAATTGCCTCTAAGTTAAAGTACAAAAGTATTGGCATCAAAATATACTCAAAGTACCAAAATTAAAAGTACTCACTGCGCAGAGTGTCCCATTTCAATATTTAGATTATTGGATTATTGTTGGAATGCTGTTAAGCATTCCAACAATTCCTGTTTCTTTATTCCAGTATTTCTTCCGTCCCCCCTTTTTTGCAACGCTTCTTCTTCTTCTTCATTTTTTAAGCTACAGAAACCGTTCAACTATGAAAATGTTCAGCTCCTTCAGCTCATCTCTGCTATGACTTTTTCTATTTCTAACCTTTAAACTTTTTGAATTATTAAGCTTTTAGCAACTTTTTTTTGAATGGGTTTCTATGGAGAAGATCCTCTTAAATCCTCTTAAACTTCTTCAACTTTCAAATCCTTCAACTTCCTCATACTTTCAGCTAAAGACACCATTTCAACTTTCAAATGTTGAGAAAACTCTGACCTATTGCCGCATAATTCAGCTTTCCGATATCTTTTAAACTTTTTGAACTGCAGCAATTTAACTTTTATGATTTTTCAGCCCTTTTCTGACTTTATAATGGGTGTGTATTGCGCAGCTTAGAGTGCGTGATGTCACCGCTAGAGTGAAGAGCAGCTTGAGATTCTTGTGAAAAAAACATTTGTGTTTTGCCACTGTGTCCACAATCTTCACTCTTCATGCATAATTTCTGGATGTAAAAGTAGCTAATATTGTCCTTGTCGTAGAAACATTACTGTGGAATCCCACAGATTTCCACATTTGACACAGAAGCCATTAATTGAGAGGAAAACTAACTTTCTGCTCCATAGAGACCAATGTTAAATTTTGCTTCAAAAACATCTTTCACAGAACACGGTACCCCATTTCTAGATCGCCAGTTAAGCCACATTTTTTAAACTACAGACACAATTTTTACAGGATCTGTTCGTCAACTCAGCCTCCCTCTCAATTATTAATATCGGCGCAATAGGAGCTACGGTTATGGGAGTTTTGATGATTTGTTTGAGAGGCGTCTCCCTGTGTTATCTCCATGAAATGGCTTCAGGCACACAGGTGTTCACGATTGAGCCAGTAATTAGTGATGTTGACAAACACACAGACTCACAGACACACGCGCACATTCTCTCTCACTCACTCACTCACTCACTCACTCACTCACACACTCATATATATGCAGTCATTCAGGTCTTAGGTCTTTCCACCCTCCTCCACCCCCCCCCCCCCCACACACACGCCATTTTAAAATAAAAGCCCCACAGAATGAATCCTAACTGAAATGCTTGTGATGAGCCTGTCATTTAATAACCGGTTTGTGTTTATCTAACATTATGATTCTGTCTCCTCTCCCCTTCTCCCCAACACCCCATTTCAAAATAAAAGCCCCAGAGAGTGAATTCTAACTGAACTGCTTGTGATGAAGCCTGTCATTTAATAACCTCTGTTTATGTGAGACAACGCAACTTTAAAGAGCACCTCGACAAGAAATGGATATTACGTTTAGATGAACACAACTGTAGCTTTTCTTAGACGTATTTTGAAGTCACTTTTGATTTGGACTTTTTTTTTTGGAGCATGTTTTTATTTTAGTCTCGTCACTTTTGAGGGATTTCTTTAAATTAGTTGTTCTCCAAGAAGCCAATCATGTTCAAAAAGAAGAATCCAGAAAGACTGGGACTGGTGTCAGACTTGAAGAACTCGTACACCGGTTTGGCAAGGTAAACTTTTATTCTTTCATTTGCACTAAATTGGAATAAAATTGTCCGTTGGCCAATGCTTTCTTATATAGGCTGTGCGTTAATCTGAAACTGTCCAGTGAGTTTTAGAGACACAGAACTCATAGAAAGTGTATCAAGCTTTTGTCGAAAATTAAAAAAAGAAAATTCCGTCGGCCTACATGCAGTTGTGCTGTTGGCACTGTCTTTGCCCACGTTCCCTTGTTTATGAACTGGGCTACTTTTTTTTTTTTTTTTCCACACGGGCCCAGTCTGCTGGTCTGAGAAGCAGTGCGCAAAACAGTCACTGGCGCAAAAGTGGACTTCTTGCATCCCTGATGGAAATGGGAGGTGCACTGGAGCTTATCACCTCTAGGCTATTCCCTGTAGTATCGATTTTAAGTACTATTTAAATATCGTAACAGGATGTTTTGTCCCTCAACAGCAATAAAGGATGATCCTAACAATTACTTCATTGTTAGATAAACCCAGTTTATCTGCTAATTTTCTCAGGTTGCATTCAGCTGATCATGAAGTTGGTTCTTGTTGGTGCTGCTGGTGAATAGCACACTGATTTCACTTTGGCTGCGCATTTCACATCGTTTCCTCAGTGCTGTTTAAACAACTTAGTAGACTAATTCTAATGTCGTTGGAGTAAAACAAACTTATGATTTTTTTTTTTAATCCACTCTTAAAGCGTTTTTGTTTTCAAATCTTATCTACAGTCATATCTGGACACTTGTAAACACAACCAGAGAGCTGCAGTATGAAAAAAGGCCACACGTGTGTAGTGCCCCCCACCCAAAATAAAGGGCAAAATAGAAGCTGTCGACTCCTCTCTCCCTTCCTGTTGCTCCAGTAAATGGCATTTTACCGTCTCAGCCTCACCTGCTATGTCTAGGGTGAGCTAAACCAAGCAAGCATCCAAATCACAGAATAATGAACCGAACATTAATCTCCGAGTGACACCTCAGTCTATCTATGAGCACACCAAATATTTTTAATTTACAGCAGCTTCCCCATCTTCCTACATCTTAACAGAGCCCAGTCCCTTACGAGAGGACAATATTAGGCAAACCTGTTGACACTTTCCTTGATTGAGCAGCTGATCCACCACAACATCCCAAACGCAACAGAAACAACAAACTCTATGAACCCCCAAAAACTAGACGTGCTTGTATCATTTGTACACCTTAATGGAAACAAGTGTCAAATAAACAAACACTGGACTGAAATGAATATTTAAGCACTGGCAGACATAAAAACACGGTTAACGTTGGAACAGGGCTGAGTGAAAAGGAGAACGACCGTGTTTTCACAACATGTTTGGGTTAAACATAACTGGACGAACATAAAGAGGAGCAGAATTCATATTTATTGCCAACAAATTTGACAATCGATAAACTCATTCATAAAACAATAATGCAAAACATTCTCTTATTCTGCTTGTTTTCTGCTAGGAAATTGAATGAATTTGGATTTTGTTGCGCTCTGAATGTTGCGCTCTAAACAAATGTTAAAGAGCCACATTCACAGAGAAGTTCTCTTCTGCTTGTTCTGATTTTTTTATTTATTTTTTTTAATGTACGTTCCAGTGTGCCCAACCAGATGGCCTTCCAGGTAGATGCCACTGGTGGCATCAAGCATTGCCATGACAACAGCCACGCGGAGGAGGATCGTGACCGAGAGAAGAAAGTGGCCAGGAGGAGGTTGTACGTGGTCTCTGTCATCTGCCTGGTTTTCATGGTTGGTGAAATCGTCGGTGAGTCCTTCTGCTCTTCTCGCTTTTCCGTCGTGTCAATCGCTTTGGTTTAAAAACTTGGTAAAAACTGGATTTAGAGCTTCAGCTGCAGGACATGCAACACTTTTATCCAACTGTGATGACGTGGCAATAAAGTATTGAATTAGATTGAGTTTAATCAGGTGTTTAACTTTTTCTGTTTTTACGGCTTGGTTACACCAACAAGGATACTTTTTTTTTTTTTTAACTCTCTTTAATCACAGTTTAACTATAAATCATGATGCACCAAACTTTAACACTATCTTAAAAGTAAGTCGGATTACATTTAAACCTCTCTTTAAACGTGAGCTTAGTTTTTACTCTCACCCTGGATAAAATTCAATTATTTTGCACCAAAACTTTAATCTCCAACTTAAAATGTGATCCAGTATTGACTTTAAATTTACGCTTGAGGAGGGTTAATGTTTAAACTGGCTGCCGTTTTTGTAATGCTTAAGGCAAAACAATCAAGTTTTGCTCAACTCAACAAGAACTATTTAAGATTAAATGTAAAGATGTTTTTCACTCATTCACATCTCACTAATTCGCCTTTTCCTTTACTCTTGAATGTTTAGTATTTTCCTCCGTCTTCGTCTCCTGTCACTTCCCCTGCTTATCTACTCTTCCATATACTTCTTTATTTCTTCCAAAGTTTGGTACAGCCGTTCAGTTTCTCAATTATGGATCCTATGAAACTATCACGTTCAAGTCGTGAAATTTGGACATTCATGTTCGCCTCGTGAGGAGTTGTAAAAACTTTGGGGGTCCTTTAGCCTTCCATATAGCGCTGAGATTTGTGCAATTTTTGGTTTATTTAATTAAACCAACATTAATTCAATTGTTAAATTCTTGTGGCTTATTCAGGTCAAACTGTCCTGCTGTCTCTCTTTGGTTCTTTTTTTTTTTAACACCTCCCACACTAGTATCAATCAAGCATTTCAGCAGTGCAATAGCCTGATATTAATATTGATTGATTGCCTGTCCTTCTGAAGGTGGGTATTTAGCAGGCAGTCTTGCGGTGATGACAGATGCTGCCCACCTGCTTGCAGACTTCATCAGCTTCCTCATCAGCCTGTTATCCCTTTGGCTCTCCTCCAGACCTGCCACACACAAGCTCAGCTACGGCTGGCATCGTGCAGGTACGTCGATCCATCCGTCCGTTTCAAATCCACAAACATCCACTTGGATTAAAAGATGAACTGCTTAGAATTCGGTGGTCAAAGGTCACTGTCGAGATTTCATATGCTATTTATGGCAATTGCATATCTCACAAGATAAAATGAAGTGACAATGTTTTGGACAGACGCGGATGTAAACTGCAACATGATGGCGAGGTGGTAATTGTAATTAGAAAGACCTAAAAAGATCAATACCAGTGTACGCTATATTTAGAATATTTTCCGAGATTGGAACTGAATTATAAGTTGAACTCATCGATACTGTTTTTGTCAACAGAAGAGAGCATCAATGTATTTTACTTTCAGTTTGTTTCCCCGTCTGAAATGGCTTTCTGATGGCAAGATAAAATGGTGAAAGTATTCTAAATATATCTTAAAATTCACCTGAAAGGTGACGTCATTCCGTTTCAGCCAGACCTTAAAATGTGTAACTTTAAGATAAATTGTAAATATTGACCATTAATGTTACTGATAAGACACTTATTTTAAACGGTTAACAGCTCGGCAGTACATGGCGCAGCCACCAGTGTCTCCATTTATAAACAAACATAATATTATGGCTATCAGATTGTCATATTGCTTAGACTTAGAGCTGTAATGCATTCACTTTTTCATTGTCCATCAGTTTTTTGTCCTTCGGTCAAAATCTGACCAGAACATCTGTAAGTAGAGCTGGACCGATAAGTAGTCTACCTCTACACTTGAACGTCATGTGTACAGTCACTTCATTTCACTTCAATATTAAGCAATTTTCAAGTTCTTCTTTGTGTTATTTGGAGTTGAAAAGTCTGTTATCTGGAGCAGCTTTCAGTCAGTATTTTACCACAACTCTTGTGATATTTCTCCTGATTTATTTCCCTCCTCCTTTGTTCTCCTCTGCAGAGATTCTGGGTTCTCTGCTGTCAGTTTTCACCATCTGGCTGGTAACGGGAGTGTTGGTTTACCTGGCTGTGGAGCGTCTCATCAACAATAACTTCACCATCGAGGGCACTATCATGCTCATTACCTCTGGTTGTGCTTTGTTGGCTAATATTCTGTGAGTACACTCTCGGTTCTCATTTATACTGCTTTTATCGGCGCGCAGTGCGTCTTTGAATATTCCCGATTTAATTAAAGCCGATACAGACAGGAGGGCAATACCTTATCTACTTTGAGGGACTCTTGAAAAAGTCTGTGTTGTACTTGGAGCTGATTAGATTCATACTTTGGAAATATTTTGTTCCTCCTCTCAAAAGCATGGCCCTCATCCTTCACCAGTCCGGCCACGGCCACAGCCACGGGGGTCTCAGCTCACACGGCCACAGCCACAAGAAAGGGAACGAGCACAATCAAGTTTTAAACCAGAGAGACGACCAGGCAGACGCCGAGCAAAACAGGGCTGCTAACGGTGAGTTCCTCGTAAAAAATCCTATTTGAGAAGAAAGTGACGAAATAAGGAATAATGTTGTCCACGAAACAATGAAATACTAGAAAAAGCCATTTCTGAAGAAATGTCAGTGTGAATGCTGGATGAAAAGCTGACGCTACGCTGAATTGCTGGCTTTAGAATATGAAAAATACCAATAATGTATGAAAGACGTGGAATATCTCAAGGTCTGTTGAAAGGCGGCTGCCACGTTAAATTCCCGGCTTTCAAAGTTGAATGATGCCAATAAAATATAAAGGATGTGGACTTTTTCAAGGTCTGTTGAAAAACTGATGCTACACTGAGCTGCTGGCTTAAAAGCCTCTCATCCTGAGCTTCCTCTCATACCCCTGCTTCTCAGACAAAAACCTGTACCAGTGCTGAAATATTTTATGTAAGGATTTGGGACCCCTTGATTAACACTTAATTTGTGTGTGTTGTGTCAAAGAATATGAGACTGGAAGCAAATTAGATAACTGAAACGTATTCTGTCCAAAGGTTTTGGTTAAGAGTTCCTGTCACTTTGAGGCTCCTGTAGCCAGATGTGCAAGTCCGCTTGCTAGCGACATTATTTCATTATACATATGTGGAACATTTTAAAGATTGAATGGGGTTTCTGTGTGAATGAGTAGATGGCAGTTTAAAATGCATCTGAATGGGGAGCATTTTGCACAAAGCATTGACTATATCTTAAGTGTGAAAAGTATGAATGACAGAAGTTACATCATTTACGCATTGAGGTGAACGTTTTGATGTTTGAATGAAAATTTCTACATAACAATAAAAAAAGTGTAAGGAGTGCCAGAAAGGGGGTTTGGAGTAATAATGAAAATGCTTCCAGCCTTCACACTAATTCATTGTATAATCTCCCAAGCACGTGTTCTGTAGCATAACTGCACTGTTACTGGACTACTCATTTTCAGGAGGGAGGGCTCTCCAGGACAACGCCAGTGTGCGAGCGGCCTTTGTCCATGTGTTGGGAGATCTTCTCCAGAGCGTCAGCGTGTTTCTCAGCGCCATCATTATCTTCTTCAAGGTCAGGATTCTCTCTAGGCAGCGTGAAACTTGAACCCATGAGGGGAAGAGAGGAGTGGAGAGTAGGTGTGAAATGTACAGACATTTACAATTTTATTTTAGAAATAATTTAAATGCAATTAATTATTATTCTGTGGTCCTTGGTTTGTTATTGCAACAGAGTGCAAATCGGCATCGTGCAAAGTTTTCTCAGGTTTTTTTTAATTTATTTTGGCTGATTTTATATACAACCATTTCCTTCCCAATAAAGCAATAAGTAATCTAAATAGGCATTTTACTGCATCACTTGGCCAATGCATTAACTGCCAGAAATAAATGAATATGAAGTAAATTGTCAAAAAGTTTGCAATTCAAGCTTTTTCACCAAGAGATAAAAACACAGGACAAAATATTAATAAAATATTTAATGTTTCTTTATTTATAAACATCAAAAATGAGACCAAACCTCTTAGAACTTCCCTTAGTAATTATTAGTATTCTTCTAAGATGAAACTAAACCAGTTTATTCCTTGACAATGTGTCATTTATTTTCACATTACTTGTCAAGTTATTATCACAGTGCTGAAGGTTTAAAAAATAATCTATAAAATATATTGCAGAAGAATATGTTGGGAACGTAGAGGAGCGTGTTTGGGTTATCAGCATCTAAGAAACTGAATTTTCAGTAGAGTTATTGATGTAAGTAACAATTATTAATGATTATTAATAACGGGGCACCACCCTGCGAACAGGGACCAATAACCAAACGATAAAACTAAGTCTCATAATTAGTGTTCACTCATAATGGAACAGTCTGAGTACTATTACACATTCAGAGTGAAAGTGAAGGTTTAAGTTCGAGCACGGGCCACTACATCCAGTTATTATTACACACATATGCACAAGTAATCACAGGCGACTGCTCTTTAAAATACAACAGTTTATTAAATCAAAATAATAAATGATCAGATCAAGAAATATCACAATCAACAAACAATATCATACCATTTTATGTGTCTAATACCTAAAGTCAAATGAATAAAGTGGGGTAAGGCTATGTATATAAATATAGGTGCATGTATCTGTGTGTGCGTGTGTGTGGAAACAAAGGGGGGGGGTGTAAACTTACTCAAACAGTGATGCTGGGTAATCTAAAAAGGGGGCGTGTGAGCCTACAAGCAAAGATGGCGGAGTCTAGAGACCTTCAACAAAATGGCTACGAGGGGGCCACATGTAATCACGTGGGATGGCGTACCATGTGGGTTGGGGTCAGAGATTACGTAATCACGAGTCTGAGGGGTTCACCCAAAATCAGTAGCTCTAACTATGTGTGCGGGTTAGCAGAGGGAGAGGGAGAAAATCAAACTCTGAACGCTGGGCTTGCGTCGTAGTGAGAGTGAGAACAGCTGATCTATCCTGAACAAGTCTGTGGTCGTCATTCTGAACTGACCACGCTTATACAGTGATAGTCACGGCTCCACACCTCACTCACAGAGCCGATTTAAGGAAGAGAGCATAAAACCAAAACGAAATAAAATAATCCCCCAAAACAAACATATTTACCACTGCGGTGAGGTGAGCGTATTGCTGCCTTATCACCCCGAAACTCTGTCGACGAGACGAGGGTCCGCCACCGTGGTTTCAGTCTTTAAAGTGATAGAATCACAAACTCCACATTCACTAGCAGCGACGGATCTAATGCAAATAGTTACAGCAGGAAATACACAATATAACGGGACTCCGTGGTCCGCGATGGTTGCGCAATAACACGGTGTAACACGACAGTGACTTAACACAACAAGATACGGGAATAACAACACATCAACGAATAGGCTAAATTAAGCTAATGCTAAGCTAGGCCCAGATACCAGTAACTCTTAGTTGTAGAAGCGTCGTTCGGTGGGGCCCGTTTTCCGTGGTGGGAATCGGTCAGTCCTCGAGTGCTGACTCGGCAGCGCGGCTATCGTAGCAGGCGCAGACTGGGGGGGAATAACTCGGTCCTCAGGAGTCGATGGCTCCTGGTGGCGTGGCTCTCTGGAGCGGATGCAGACTCGATCTCCTCTCTGCAGAGAGGGCTATTTAACTTCGGCTGAGGCACGTGGTCGGTTCGTTCCTCCCGGAAATCTTCGGCGAGGAAAGAGGGTGAATCGTCTTTCTGCCGGCTGTGTACACAAAAAAGGGTGGCGGTACGGGGCATAGAAGCTATCCGTTCTCGCACTAGGATCCAGAACTCAAAATAAAACAGTCTGTTTTCGACCAGCGAATGGAACATGTAACATGTGACCTGACAGGATTTGATGAGGCCGCGGCTCCTCGTGGGTCTTCTGTTGCCAGCGTGATGCTGGAGGGAAGAGGCCTCGTGGACCTCCTTACACCAGCATGTCTGGAAGAAGAGCCTTGTGGGTCTTCTGTTCCAGAACGAGTCCAGCACCCAGGGAAGCGTCGCGAACGGCTTCATCCTGTAGTGTGTCATGGCGGGCAATGCTGATATCTCCCCCGCCCCCCCTCCTAATTAGAGATGGAGACAGGTCCCCCGCGCAAGTCAAGCTCAGTTCCCTAAAGCGGGGCAGGAGTTGGAAGAAAACCTCGTGCACTAGGTGTCCTCCAACCCCTGCGGCACTGACGACTTGACAGGCCCGGGCGATGACTCTGCTGAAAGAAGGCGCTGGCTTCGTTGAACAAACTGGAGGTGGATCACGCTGACAGAGCAGGATCAACGAGGCTTAGTTGACAAGAGGATTTTACGAGTCCAGAGTGAAGAGAGCGATTGTAGCTGTGCTGGTGCTTATAAACCAGGTCGCCCAACCAGTGGGGGGCCCTTTCTTGGCCAATGAGGGACCAGCATCAGGTTTTAGTCGGAGCTGGGGGTGTGGTCATCCTGGGTGGAGTTTCTGGCAGATCCCAGGTCAGGCGCTTTGGTGAAAGGGGAGGAAACATGGATGCTCCTGTGTTTGAAAACGCATGTGAGGACTCAGCCAGTCAGGAGGCGTCGCCAGATCCCAACAAATATCACCCCTCAATATGCTATTACTATTGTTATTAATCCAGCACTCTGTATTTCTCTGGGCTAAAAACACTCCCACCCACCCTTGAGAAATGTTGAACAACACGATGGTGCCGTATTTTCTGGACACAAGCCGTTTTGTTGCTTGCTGTCTGTCTGCAAAATGCTCAAATATTTTCCATTTCTGTAAAAGTTTGAGCTTCTCTTACATAAGAAATACTAAATTATTTTAGTCAGTGTCCTGCGTCCCTTAAGCCTCATAACTATTGCTGAAAAAAAATACCGTAAACTACTTCAGCTTAAACCTTTGATGCCTTGGCCAAGATACAATATATTGTCTGTGTGATTTGTTTCTTTCAGCCAGAATATAAGATAGCTGACCCCATCTGCACCTTCCTGTTCTCCATATTTGTCTTGTGCACCACCATCACCATCTTGAGGGATATTCTTCTTGTCCTGATGAATGGTAAGGCTAACGACATAGAGTTTTCTAGCTCTCTTTCCTCATTGCTCCTCATCATTTCACTAAGCCGTGCATCTTCCTGACTCAGGCACTCCTGCGTGGGTGAAGTACGGTGAGGTGCGGGATGGTCTTCTAGCCGTGAAGGGGGTGAAGGCGGTCCACAACCTTCACATCTGGGCCCTCACCATGAACCAGACTATACTGACTGCACATGTAGCCATAGGTGAGATGAAACGGCCAGAGTCCAACACTTTTACGCATCAATTTATGATGGAAATGTCTTCATTTATGTGAAGGAGAACACTAAGTTCAGGCGTCGGGTGACAAATTCAAATAATAAAAATGATTAGGCAGTAAGGCTCTCGGGTATTTTTTATGCTTTCAAATATCATTCAACATATATGAAAGTAACCAGTAATGCTGTCAGATGAAGGAAGTGGAGCACCTTTTTTTGTTTACGATATTATTTATATTAGAGTAGAAATATAAAGTAGCAGAAATACTCAAGTAGAACTTAAATGCAGTACTTGAGCAAAAGTACTTGTAGTGTATGAATGAGTGTTTCGTCCTCAATGGGCTGCTGCTGGGCCTTTGGGCTTTTTTCTCTTTACTACTTGCATTGGAACCGTTTAAAGGCACACGTATATTTACACACAAACAATTTCACTGACATTTGCTTCGTCTTCCGCTCCTTTCCACAGACGAGACGGTGGACGCTCAGACGGTCCTAAGAGAAATGACACAGGCTTGTATCTCCTCCTACAACTTCCACTCTGTTACAATTCAAATGGAGAGACTGGCCGACCTGAAGCCTGGATGTACCCTGTGTGAGGAGCCCAAGATGTAGGAAACTGCCGTCGTTCTTTTTACCTGAGCCCATCAGAGTAAAAGGCTACGCGTTGACTGCTGTAACAACGGCACTGCTCTCCGGTTCCTGAGGTCTGAGGTTTTTTTTTTCACTGTGACACTCATGCCAAAGTCATACGACTGTGCCTGTGTGTTGATACTCCCAAAGAAATATTTACATTAAAATAAGTGAGTGAAGGGCGATCTTGTTCATGATTTAAATAATTTTAGAAGAAAGGTTCCCGCTCCACGCCATTCCCTGTGTGGGAAGTTTTAACTAAAATATTCACAAGATTTATTTGCTTTTTAAAGTGTATTCGTGTTGAAATATAAATCACAATGAACTAAATTCATCCTTTTATGGATAAATACATTTTGTTGAATTTTTGTTTTAGTGAAAACTTGAGCATCAAACACTTGATTTTCTGCATTCTGGTGATTTTTATCAATTGTTTTTATGCAAAGGACTTTGGATAACTAAATTGGATAAATTCAGGCGTGAGCTGACAATTGAAAATATAATGCAGTAAGACTCTCAGGCATTCTGCGTTGTTTGAAAATATTTACTGGTGAATTTCTCATTTGACGTTATACCTTCTGAGTGAACACGCATTTAGGCATGATTTGCTCTCACGTCCTCTTGTTTGGGGGAAGTAACCTCTTTAAATGTGCATGTGGCACTTATTCACCTCAGTGATGCATTAAATAATTTAAATTAATTTATAAACTCCTGGCTCATAGCCCACATGTCTGTGTCCTCTGAGAAGTTGTAATATTTAATATTATTACAGTAATAAAGTCATAATAATTGAAGAAAATAAATCGGCCTTTTCCTCTAATCGAGCAAAGGCTTCTGCTGGGGTACCGGTAGTAATCAAATTGTTAAATAATATATATGATTACATTTCCTGGTGATTACTTCTGATGGTGGTTGCCTGGGGGTCGGGCGCATGGGACATTTTGGGCATATCTGTTTCCATCTCTATATTAGAATTGCACACTTAACGTCTACTCACTATCCTAAATGCACATTTTAACTACTGTGTTCACCTTGTGACCTTTTATGCAAAGCGAAAGTACTGTTTGTTTGAGCATTAAGCTGCTGTATCAAGACATGGGATACGGCCGGTTGCACACAATTTGGTATGTAAATATCAAACAATAAATACTTGTATTCAGTGACTATTACACCAGCATTCTCAGAAGTACTGAGTTGATGATGAGAGCATCACATGTACTGTATGTTGATTAAAGTGTCTCGCCACTGCCTTTTGTGCCGTTTTGAGGGGAAATGAAATATTCAATAAAATATTCCTTTTCAAATACTTATGAGTCTTGCTTTCAAAGTTTGATTTACAATGTCATAAAATCCTACATGATTAAGCACTGTATCCGTTCAAACCCTCACTGCCTACACCAGCTCCTCTGTTGCTGGGCAACAAGCCCATGGATGGATCCATTGTCTTGAGGGGCATGTGGATCCCTAAAACGGTCCCCCACCTCCCTGACATTAGACAGTTTGTGATTTAAATGTACCTGGCCAGCAATTTTGACTTGTGATTCACTTGTGAGCTGCTGCTTCTAAAGGGTTGTCAAATATATATAGTCAAACATGAACATTTAGATGCTGGAACACATGACTGTACAACTAAAGCTGCCTATTTTTAAGGAGACGGACGTCAGTTTGACTACTTTAGTCAGGAATCCTGAACTTAGACATTTTTTTGTAGGTATACAGATAAAGATGTGTTCTACCTCTGTATGAGCATGTCAAGGGAGGCCAAACTTCATGCATGGTGATTCCTTTGTTTAGTAATGTTTACTGCATGTCAATTCATGTTACTGGCAATTAAGTTTAAACAAGTTCTATACAGTAAGACTAAACATACGTATTTACTAGATAAGAAATAACATCAAAAACATCTAAACAAACAAAAGGTCCTCTGGGACAACTGAGGATCAGACCAACAACCCTCTAACACACAACCTGCTCCACCTCCTAAACACTCACACCAACCCAAGTGGTCGCCCTCCCACCCACACTGCTTTATTCCGTACCTTCAGCTATTCTAATCTCATGCTTCTGTCCACAGACTTTCAGACGTGAACATTGCCGTGAGCAGTTATGACTTAAATACATGCCGCTGTCTTCAGAGCAGACCATTGTACTCCCTTCTCTCTCCATCTGAACTTAACCCCCGGAGGGACCAGATCAGTGCGCATTCAATTAAAGCATAAGTAATGCACTACGTGGCTAGATAATCCATTTTAGTCCTGATACCCCCTCAGCTAATAATTATTACACGGTTTGTGTTACAAGGGAGCTTTTTTTACTGGTTCTCCTCTCTCTGCTTCTTTTCCTCTGTTCACTACCACTTCATCCTCCTCTTTCTGTCTGCCTCTTGCTGTCTCGCCCTCTCATGTTCAAGGTCCAAGTCCCGGCATCTGTTTAGATGAGGCAGTGCCGTCAGTTTAGAGGTAATCTGTGTTATGCAAGAAGAGGCCCTAATAACATGCAGTGTCACATGATGTAGCATACCACATGCTGCGGGAGACATGGAGGAAATCAGATTCATTGCCCTGTGATGAATGAAAGGTCTTTGAGTTAGAAGGTTTGAATTCACAGGAATGTTTGGTCTTGGTGAGGTTTGATGACATTAACATGAAAAATCAATATTTTTTTCCCCCCCATCAGATTGCCTTGACGTGATCAATACATTCTCTTGTTTCTCTTCCCCCTTTGATCAGCGACAGATGATCTCTCAAGTAACTGAGGGCCTGTAGACAGCCTCCTTCTCAGCCCTGCCCCTATGATACACACACACAAAATGAAAGCGCATACTAATGCACACACATTAGCATTTTCCAACCTTTTCCATGATTATGTGTGAATGAACATGGTTATTTATTTTTTGTATTCTTTCTTATAATGTCAAATGTATAATTCAGCAAAAGAGCCGGGAAAGCATATTCATCTCACTACGTGCCTCACCACTCACCTTCTCATTACTCTCTTGTCCCAATTAAACACAATAAGAAGACAGGCTGGATCATTATGGAGAAACCCATTTCCAAATGCCATGCCTCAGTTGGTCTGGCTTTATTGCAGAAGGGGATTGGAAAAGTAACGCTCAGTCATTCTGGCAAGCTAACCAGCACTCTCTCTGCAATTAGGAAGTTTTGGGCAGTCAAGTGAACTTGACACAGGGTTTTACATATCCGTTTTGCATGTTGCAAATGGGTGTTTTTTTTCTGAGAAAGAGAATAAGGGAAAGGAAATGACTACAGGTTACTATTACATAAAATGGAGAAATTGAAATCCAGCCCGTAACCCCGAATCTGAATGAATAATGTAAATTAAGTAATAGGCATCATAATCTACTTTTTCAGCCCCACTCAAGCCTGAAGGCAAAGCCTTTCTTTTTTTCAATAAAGTGCTTATTTCCAGTCTCCAGTAAGTCAGAGCAGTAATTCTGCTGCACAACAGAGCACATACTGAGGAGGCAGCCTTTTACAGACTCATGTCTATTTCTGACACCTCTTGTATTTCCAATTGATTTAAATTCTGATCATTCACAAAATAATCCAACCACAGCTCTACAATATAAGTAATACATGGATGAATGGATCCATTGAGGGATTTTATTTAACACAAAGTAGACAACATACGCATTCGTGGTTTGAATTATACTTAGTCTACTAAAAAAGTTATAATGACCCATGAGAAGCAATCATGGTGTAAATTGGCCTGAGGGCTGATGAAGTCAGATGTGTGAGACTTAACTGTAATATAGGAGTAGACCAGCATAGGGCGCGGTTTCCCCTGAATAGCCTGAACAAATTTGCAGTGCGCCTTGCTTTACTGTAATGTAGTCATTCATTTCGAAATATTGGGAGAGAGGGGGGTCAATTTAAAAAGATGAACATGGGTCAAATGTTATCTTAAAGGATTTAACATATGGGTTCGTGTAGATTATACTGTATTCTTTAGCGAAAAACCCATTCAATAATAATTTCAAAAAATGACGTTTTCAAGTGGCACATCTACTCCATCAGTTACCGTAACCAGTCCCGGTGTCAAGACGAATTCTCGCGATAGTTGCTGGAGCTGAAAATCCTAGGAGCAAAGCAGGGAGCATGACATGTCAACAAAACAGATAAATTACCAACACACAGGTAACATTACACGTTGTCTAATGCGCTATTGAATACATATGAACACTCACGTCGGTGTTAAGCTTCACATCGTGCCGGAATAATGAAACGAGACACAGCACGATGAACCGAGAGAAAGCGTGTGGTGTGACTGTCCACTTAGCTTTGGTGTCCTCCACTCCACGTTTACATGGTAGCTAATTAACCCGATATCAGACTGGATGCTTTCGGGTACGGTTTTTGAAGTCCGGGGCAACATCTAACAGACTTGTACTGATGTAAAGGCGCGTTTAACTGCTTCTCAAACCCTGGTATTGAACTTATAGTGAAGGCTAAAGCGTTAGCTCATGGACTTTGTCAGTGTCGGCTGTGTTTAGCTAGGCAGCGCCTCGTTTTAGTTAATTTGGGACAGCTGTGCAGCTTTTAGAGAGCTATACTGCGTTAGGTGTATATATGGTGTACTTTATTAACCACACCACTGTGCTTACATTAGTTTATTCATTTTGCAATTGCTGTCTAGCACAAATAGGTATTTTATCTTATGTTTAATAATATGTCATATTTTACATCTAAGTCTAACTTCTGCACATTTCTGTGTCTTAGATTCTCAATTGTTCTGCTTTGATTTTCCTTTTATGCTTATTTGTTTGAGCGTTGTTGGAGTGAGTCTGAGATCAAAGACTTTCATCGCCAGCGACTGATTGTAATTGTTATGAAAAGAACAATAAATTTATTGAACTTGACTGATGATTCAAGCTAAATGTCATCTCAATACCCTTAAACATTGATGTGACTACTCACCTCATCTCAAACCTTCATTCACTCCTACTCTCTCCCTCTTTGTCAACATTTTCCTCCCCTTGCTCCCACTGCTGCACTTCATGTAGGCATGTAAGGGTGTGCTGGTGTGGAACAGCCTGACGGGTACCTTCACCTGGACCTACGCTTCCTCCACCAGCATCCTCACCTGCTGTGTCCATGACAACCCCTCCGCTCGTGTCGCCTTTTGGCGGGCAGCCTCCGCCTCCACCACCGCCGCCACAGCAGCAGCAGCAGGCCCAGGCAGCACGGGATGTCAACACGGCCTCTCTGTGTCGCATCGGCCAGGAGACGGTCCAAGACATTGTCCTCAGGACCATGGAGATCTTCCAGCTCCTCAGGAACATGCAGGTCTGTCTCACTCTCTGGCTACACGCCTGTCAAAATGTCAGTTTCCTGTTTGCCTCTCCTTTTGTCTTTTCTTTTTATTATTATTTGCATTTTTTTTTTCCCCAAAGCTCTTCCAACACTTTTATTGCCATCAAATCACCAGAAATGAGAGGAGCAAAAACTGCAATACGGTGACACAATATAATTAAACAAATCTATACAAAATATTAAACAGCAGAATGTAATTACAAAGAGCCAAAAGGCAAAAACAAAGAATAAAAAAAGACAGCAATATTCTAAAATGGTAATAATAGGGTTGATCGTAACATGACAGATCACTATTATGCAAGTAACAAAACTGCTGTCGCTCAGGAAGGCAACTCTTTAACGTGTTTGGATGCAGGATTTAAAAACAAGTCCGTCGTAGCTGACTGAATACTAAATGGAAAGCTGTTCCCAGGCAGAGACGTCCGTACAGTCGAGCAGCCAACAACTCTAGATTTTTAACTTCAATTCAGGAGCAGCTCGGTTGATCAAGGAAATCTGCAACAAGTGCAAACGAGTGCACTTGTGGGTAATGTAGGAGAATGTTTGGTCTTAGTCAGTGGCACACATGCAGAATTCTTCTTCTCTGGCTCAGCTTCAGATTTCTTGGGCATTAAGGCACGTAAACAATGGATTTATTATCTCATTTCCTCCGTGTTAATAAGGAATCGGTGCAAACATGTCACGATATATAATGCTCAATGTTAGGGATACGGGGTCCAAGCAGTGGTTGCATTTGTGAGGAGAGGCTGAGTGTCACCGAGTTGAACAGCACAACAATCTCTCACATATATACTAAGCAGCTACGTAGTGCAGCTAGATTGTTATTATCAAAGCTTTTGGCTTAATGAGGCATATTTCCCAACAGTGAATAACAAGTGTTATCAATGTGTTCATGATAGGAAATCCAACACTAGCTAAACAAGGGTTTTGGTCTTTTGTTTCCAGTGATTTGTCTTTGTAGAAAACTTGCTGTTTTTGTTGTCACAATGTAGACGGAGCTATTTCAGATAAAGAGAGATGATCAAGGTCACAGACCAACTTTTAATTCTAACTAAACATTTTCTTTGGGGGACTTCGTCGCATGTAGAATGTTGTTTGAAATGTTATCAACGTCCTGCCTAAAATATGTCTCTTTTTTTTTTTTTTTTTTTTTTTTTTTACTCGGTACATTGCAATCAAGTGAGGGCGGAAAGTTGTCGAATCACATGAAAGGTTGAGCCAGTGAATCCCTCGAGGATTTGATTGAGGGTATCGGTTCGCTCTGCAGTTCACATGTCGCTCGGCTCCGATGGTGACCTGAAGACAAGGTCGGCCCGAGTGTGTCGTGGATGTCTGGCTGCTCCTCTGAGACGCTCGTCCTGCAGCTTGTTAAAATCACGAGCACGCCTCAGCCACAGAATGCACAAACATTATTGATGTGACTTGTTGTTGCTTTTTAGATCACAGGCTTTCCTTATACTCATAAAAACTCTTTATTTATCTTACGTGCCTTTATCCATCTCTGTCTGTCTGTCCCCCCCCCCCACCCTGTTTCTCTGTTGTCTTTGTGTGCCTGCCTCTCTTCACTTTGCCTGCCCTGAAGGCCCGTTTCATGTTATGTAGGATGTTGATAATCAGACAATGCTGCCCCAGAGGTTTGTCGATGCTCTCAGTAAAAAAAAAAAAAAAAAAAAACATGTCTTGTTACTCTTTAACAGCCATTGAAGTTAAAAGCCAGTGATGCCGCCTCAGTAAGAGAGTGAGTGAAAACATTCAAAGTGCAGCAGCTGAGGCAGTTAACTGTTTGATGCAGCGGAGTCTTCTTTGTTTTGTGGTTTAAACTGGGATTTTATGAAGACCAGTTACTGTTTCATGAATACATGTAAAAAATTTTTTTATTTTTTTTAAGGTTTCTCTCCATCGTAAGTAGAAAGGAAACTATCGCTTTGTTATCTTTCAAAGTGCTGTGCATTCTTTTTAGTAGCACTTGTACTTTCCTTAACGCCAACATGTCCTCCTGTGTTGCTTCTCAGCTGCCCAATGGAGTCACTTACAACCCCAACACCCACGGGGACAGGCTGGGGAAACTACAGGAGCACCTACGGATGCTCTCTGTGCTGTTCCGCAAGCTGCGCCTCGTCTACGACAAATGCAACGAAAACTGCGCCGGGATGGACACCGTACCCCCGGAGGTGAGATGCGGTGACACCGACGAGATTGTTGATCTCCTTTTATTTCTGTGATTAGAGAGCAAGTGTGCGGTTTGAATACAGGTAATAATGTGCAACGTTTTTGCACATTAAGTCTTAACGAGTCAAATAATCCTGCTCACCTGTACTTATAGTGATAACTCGTAGTCCATAAGTACAACAGACAGTCCGTAGGCCGTGTCTCTGCTGTAGCACACACTGGATATGTCACACAGACAGTCAGGGCAGTATAGCTGAGTTGGAAAACAGGACAGTGGTGAATCCTGGTGCGTTGTGTGAGGGTTTTTCATAGAAAACGCTCCTGACTTCAGATGACTGTGGTGATAAATCAGCAGCATAAACACGATGAATGCCTCCCGAGCTTAAATGAGCACACGTTCATGAGAATTGTAAATTGGCATACTCGTGCCCCAATAATAACATATTAGGCTACGCATCCTGCCCCACATGTCCTATATTGAAGTCCTGCTTTTGGAGATCCATAAAGGCAAGTCTATCATTGCTCATACAGCTGATAGTCATACTGTCACTGAGATACAGAAGAAATGGCACAGCAAGGCAATCGCTGACTACAACGGGAGAGGGTCAAATGATTTCAGGTGCGTTGCAGTTAAAGATGTTCGTATTGATGTTGTGGTGTGATGCAATAGCATCAATATCCAATTTAAATGAAAGGTGAGAGTGGTGGGATATGTGAAGACATGTAGAGTTATATTTGAATCACAGAGTCAAACAGGATAATGTCAACATCGTTATGAAGTGTGTTTCATGTTGGGTTTTCAAACGGCAGACCAAGTACGTATATACGACTACTACGAGAGGTCCGGACCACTCGTAAACCTAAGACATTTCAAAATAAGAGCAAATGCGGACCCAGCAAGTGCACGTTCTGCACAACCATTGTACTGTAAAAAAAATATATCATTGTCCTAATAAACTCGCTCATTAGTGCTTGCGAGAGAGGTTGTAGCCGCTAAAGATGTACAACTTTTTAACATACCTGTAGTAGAAATGTGCCTTTTAAATGCATACAACAGAATAAAGTCTTATCTTATCTTATTTGGGTTACTACCCAAAAAGGAAGGATGATTTTACAATGATATTTACGGTACCACTTTTTTATTATTTATTCACTTCACCCACTCTTATTACACACCTTAAAATATGTTATGCAGTAGTGAATGGCTTTTTGATGTGACTGCATTTTATTTATTTCATCTTTATTTGAACAAGACAGGTTGTCCGAGGACACGGTGCCCTTTTACAGCAATGACACTTAAGCAGAACAATAGAAACAGAATAACAAAAATGGACCGTGAATCAATCAATAAGCCGTAAAGCCGTAAAAAAAACCGTTAATCCGACAGTAAACAAGGTTCAGCCTCGCAGGCAGAGAACGTCGTTGTATGGAGGTAGCGAGGTATGCTTGGGCGTGTTCTCAGGTTTTATATTGATCTATTGATCATTACATTCTCACCTGTCACTGAGATGTTATCCTATCCCGCCCGACGTCAAATCAAGTTTTGCTTTTAATGCATGTACTGTACACATTACCTCTGCAAACGCCTCACATGATGTGGCTGTAACGACTGTGGTGTGGTGGTGGTACCACGTTTCTAATTAGACGTGGTTAACTCTTCCAGATGCAAATGTCAACACATGCTGTATACGCCACATCCTCATATAGCCCAGCTCTTCACACAATCTGCCTGCTAAATTAGAAAGCTGTTAGTTTACAGGAAGTAGGCCGTTGCTACCCCCCCCCCCCCCCCCCCCCCGGGGAACTCTTATCTCACCTACTCCCTCCAGGCCTGTCTTTTCTCCGCTTGCAGCAGAGCCATTGGTCGCTTTAGGCGAGTCTCTTTACTGCCGCGTACGGCCGCCTTTCACAAACAGCACTTGAGCTCGGCCACATTCCACCCCGGAAATACACGCGTGCATGTGCACAATTGTGACACACACCCAATGAATATAGGCAATGTTAATGTGCACGTGGTGCACTGTAGCGTGTCACAAAGCCACGTGCACTCACACTCACTCACACACACACACACAGTGGGCATGCACTGTTCGCGGCTCCATGCAGGGCTGCAGCGAGGCTATCCACCACTGTTTGATTGGATTTATGACTGCGGCAGTCCCTTCCCAATTTCTACAGATTGCCTCGGAGCTAATCTCTCTCTCACCAGACTCCTACGGAGGATAAAGGAGGATGTGGGAGGGGACCGGTCTCAAATTGGAACTAATTTGCGATGGCTACCACCACGTACATTTTCTACGAATTGAATAATACAGTTGCTCAGAAGCATTTTTTTAATGATCCAGCCAGTGGCTGTTCAGAACGACTCTCCGTCTCGTCTGCAGTTCCGCCCCTAAATCAAAGCCTGTGAAAGGGTTCAAACTTTAGTGTTTTACTTTGTGCTGTAATGGTGTAAACCCTCATTGCGTCATCGCGCCATCTAGCTATTCACCCCCCCCCCCCCTTCTTATTTCCACCGTATGTTTGTTTATTTCCCCGTGGGGCTGAGACTCAGCCCGTTGCTGACCGGCCAATAGCTCAGCTCGCCATGTTTGTCTGGGGCTGAGGGTTTGTTGATTTTGGCCCCGGCACGCATGTCATTCATCATCCCGCAGAATTCAGGTGCCTGCCTGACAGCCGCTCACTATTGGCTGCCTGAAACAGGAAGTGGAATCAATGACTCGGGTAGTGTGACCTCATTGCAGCCTAATTAGCAACAGACCTGTTTAATGAACAGCTGGATCAAAATCACACGTCAGCGCTTTCCCCTCTTTCGTTCCAGCTGTCGTTCTGTGCTTCCCCGCTGCTGCTTTTTCCTCCCTCGTTTTTTCTCAGGCTCCCTCCTTTTCTGTATTTCTTCTCACTTCTTCATATCCCTCTTTTTCCACCTTTTTGTCTGCTTTCTCTCTCTGATACCGGCTCAATATTGCCTCCCCCCCATTTCCTTCTTCCTCCCTCTCTTTTTTTCAAGTTTATTTGTTCCCGTTGGCTTTGTTTTGCTCTTTTTCTCTGTGGTGCAAGTCTTCCTCCCCCTTGTCATTTCCTGCACTGTCCAGCCATGCCATTTCATTTCCCTCTCCCCTTACACGTCCTGCCCCTTGGTTTGTTGATATGTTTTCGGTTTGCGTTTTCTACCCTTTTCTTTTTGTCCCGGCGAGGCAACCTGGAGAACTTCATTAGCCCATTCCTCTCTGTCAGGCAGGAAACCACATCCATCTTTCTGTGGAAGAGGCAGGGGTTATGACTCACACACACACCACACAAATACACTCTTCGTCCATGTTTCCCACCCTACTCAGCACATTTCATTTTCCCCTCAGAAGCTGCCAAAATCAGCCTGCTACCTTTTAAAAATTCAATGTTATTGGCTTCAGTTTGAAATGATCTAATGAAAGAAACTTTCCTCTTTTCTTACTTAAAGTTCCCTCGAGCCAAAGACACAGTTTGTCTGTTATAATATCCTGCACATGTCCTTGCTGTCTCGTCTCCCTCCAACAGTCAGAGTTTGCAGTTTGGCGTGAAGCTCCGTCTGGAAGCTGACAGGAGTGCATAAAGTTGTCCAGATTTTTACATCTTACTGTCACTCCCCCCCCCCGCCCCTCTTCCTTTTTCTGTGCCTTGTATTCTCTCTCTCTCCCTTTTTATGCATTTATATTTTCTCTTTTCACCTGTTTCTTGGTCTCTTCCCACTCGTCTTCCTGCTCTCCTTCAACCCTTTCCCCCTCTGCCTACCTGACACTTTGTTCATTGTCTTGCAGTCCTCTCGCTCCTCTTTTCGCACTACTTTCATGTTATCCTCGATGTTGGCCAGCCCCCGCCGCACTAAGACACCATTTAGTCATTGCTTCCAGAAGAAGCAGCTTATTCCAATCATTGTTTATTGTCCGCAGCACCTCCACTCCTCCAGCTGCACAACCTCGGGTCAAACGATGTAGGAAAGCCGAATGTTCTAAAGAACTTTGCATGATATAGATTTGCATGGTGCAAAGTCGTTATTGGAGAAAAGTGTGTTTTCCAACTTTATGGCTTCTAGTTGTTCGTAGATTCTCCCCCTAATCTGTGTTTGTGAGCTTGTCTGGTGTGACTAGTTTCTGTTTTGGAAAGGAAGTGGTAGAGAGTGTAAAATACCACTGCAGATTATTTTACACCTTCAGTGGAAACCCATTCAAAGTGGTGTCGTATGCCTGAGAATGCTTTGTGGATTTCTTTGTGGAGTGTTAAACTGTAAAATTGACTTTACGTCAACATAAGTGATGCTATGTATTTCCTTGAAACTCTGCACAACAGCGCAGACATTTGTCTACATTTACAATGTGTGTCCGTTCAGGAGCTCCGCGGCGATCAGCGAGCATATCATCAATCACGCATGTCGTGCGGGGAACAGTGCGTTCTCAAGACGCACTGCTTGACGTGCGACTGCAGCAGGCCTCCCCGCACGCCTCCTCCCCGAGGTCGACCACCGGGGGGCAGTGTGATGCAAAGCAGCGGGGAGGTGACCCCGTCGGAGGGCTCTCGCACATCAGCCTCGCTGTAGTGTCAAGCAGACAAGGTCGAGCATGCGGAGCGTTTAAAAGGGAGTTAATCACCCACTCGCTCTCCGTACCGTCTCTCTATACGTTGGAGAGATACGGGTGAGGCTCAGCCTGTGTTCGAGGGCTTAACACAGAATCCCCATTTTCACCACTTCAAAGGGGAACAAGACTATCAGACAGCACAGGGATATCTTTTAGTGTGGGACAGCACTCATAGGTTGAGCTTGCCCATATGCACAGAAGTCTGACCTATGACTGCACTCTTCAGGGCATATTAGGAACGATGTGAATATGCAGCACCGTGCTTTTAATGTATTTGGATCATGGAGAGAATGAGCGCAGAGAGGAACAAAAGAGTGCATTAAGAGTGAGTTTTGCTTGCTTTACAGTGAATAATATTGGCAGGTTTTTGTTTTGCTGCACCTTCCAGCAACTGATACCCTTCGTGGATGATGACGGCTCTAAACATGAGGATCGCTCAGCTGGCCAGAGCCGCCCTGCCACCGAGGAGAGGAGAGAAATCCTGGAGGTCAACAAGGTACCATGTTCCACATCTCAACAGCGCAACACTGTTAAAAAGGGGGGGGGGGGGGGGGGGGGACGGGTTTGATTCCCAGCCGGCAGCAATGAAATGAGAAGGAAGGCCTGATGAAAGAAACGTGGGGGAGGAAAAAAAGGGTTTTACAAAGTGATAGCGTGAGATTTGATCATAGCTTAGCGTGATGTTATTTCAGATTAGTAAAGTTTCAGCGAACCTCTCAGATCCACGAGCCTTCAGACATTTCAAATCACATCTACTTGAGCTGGAGGGGGGAAAACGCAGCGTCTCATATCATCTTAAAGATGTAATAATTAGATAGAAATTAATTACGGATTAGTCATTTTACACACCGTCCTTAACCTGAAGCCTTACAGTAATTGCCCACTTCTCATTAGTTGGATAACAAGCATCCAGGTTGTGACGGTGCGGTTTGTACAAAACAAAATGAAGAGACTACCGTGATGAACTTTATTGTCTGCTGATAGTTTGTGTGTCTGAAGGGGGCAATGGGCTGGTGGGAAAACGCTACAGCAGTATCCCCAGGACATTGCAGGTGTTTGGATGTACAAACGTGTGCTGGTGTGAGAGCGGCTTTATATGTACTCCAAGGACACCTGCCCTTCTGTCCCAGCAGAAGTCATTTAAAGTCAGAGAGTTGCATGGCACCAGGGGGAGGATGAGGTGGATGCTGTAGGCCCTGGATGTTTTTGTTCAATATCACATGGAGATCAGGCAGAGACCCTATGGACTGGCTTACAAGAGGGTGGCCATCTAAACATAAAGCTAGGAATCTCTGCCTCGGTGTTCTTCACATATCTCGAGAACCGATCGTCCGATCTGCTTCACACTCGGTGGGTTTATTGTTCGAGACTCAAGGGAGATCTTTTTCGAATGTGGTGCAATTTGGCGAGATGGTGGTGCTTTAACTGTCAACTTTACATTTTTGAGACGGTGTCTGGTGGTAGGTAGTCAGAGTGCTGAGATTTCTGCTTCAATCCACCTGGTAGGCGACCTGTAATAGAAAGTACTTCGTCTGTAACCTTGATAATAAGTCCGACTTGTGAGTAATTCTGTTTCTTGTCATGGACACAATCTCTCGGTGGAGCTGAGGATTGCATGTGTGTATCTATGGTTTGGCAACCTCAGGATTGTATTTCTGCTTTTTGCTGAGGATGCAGTTCTGTAGGTCTCATTGGAGCTCGATCTCCAGCACTGAATTCTGCAGCAGAGTGTGAAGTGGTTGGAATGAGAGTCACCATTTCAAAATCTCAGCCTGTTGTACTTTACCATAGAAACTGTGGTCTGTCAGATTGGGCCTGAGCTGCTGCCCCGCGTGAGGGAACACAAGTACCTTTGTGTCTCGTTCACGAGTTAGGGAAAGATGAGGTGCGAGAATGACATATTGGTGTGATGTCAACGTGTGTTGTAACAGCCTTTTCATGGTAAAAATAAGAAGTTCATGGGGAGTGGCTCTGTGACGTTAAGTTATAGCTTTAATGGTTGTAACATATCTGATTTACACCTCTGACCAGTCATCACAAATCATGAAATGCTTTGTGTTGCCTGATATGCATAAAAAGATTCAAACACGAGTGAGAGTGAGCAAATACGTTACCTTTATAGTTGGCTATATAAATATAATGCAAATATCACAGTGAAGGAACTGAGCTTGTGTCTTGTGAGCGAGGTGTTCACTTCTGGAGGGATTTCAAGTGGCGGACATCAAACACACCTAAGAGCTCTTTCAAATGTGTTCACTGTCAGACGTGTCTTTGCCCCGCTCTGATGGAGAGAGGCTGTTTCATGACGCTCTGAAGTGCAGAGAGCTTTACTTCAAACTGACGCGCCATGTTGATCGTCAACGTCTCAAAGTTTACTGGATCCTGAGTCGTGCTTTATGGGTACATGCTACAGACTAACAATGTAATGAAGCATAAGCCAACAATAGAACAATGAAGCTACTGTCTACTTACCTCATACTGCAAGATGTTACAAATATTTTAGTTTGATATTTCATTTTTAAAGTTTTAAATCCTGGTTAATTTTTTTTACCCCTGCTGTCAAAATATGTGATGTCTTGTTTTGTTCTCCCATTTTTGACAAACAGCTGATATCAAAGCTAACCTTGGGAACGAATACGTTGCATTTCCTGTCACTGCTTCACAATAAAAGTCAGCCTGTGGTTAGATGGGTTTTAAATGTGAAGCTGTAGCTTTGTGTTAGTCGTAAAATGAGGAGACACAATGACAAACGATCACAAACAGTGACGCTTTGTATACACATGTTTCATTTCTCGTGAATCCCTTGAAGGCAATTTCAATCCAGCGTTTGTAATGGCGTACCCCGCCACCAATGTGAAAATTGCAGTATTGATGGGTAACTACTGAAAAAAAATACACTGAGTGGCTGCTACAGACAGTTACACCGTAAATACTATGAAAATGTGGCGTGATATCATGGAAATTACAATGAAACGGTTCTAAACATTTCTGCAAGTGAGGAGCAATAATCCCATTCATGTGACTCTCACTGTTACCGCTGAGGTAGTTCAGTGTTTAAATGTTTCAATGACTATCAACAAGGCCGAGTAAAACAGATCTCTCAATCAAGACAAAGATGGGATTTAAAGTACATGCTGATTTGCATGTTGAACAAATAAAATGCAAAACTGAATGTGTTTTTTGTCACAGTGCTGCAAAGCCCCGCTGAACTGACCGCTGGGACGCGACACAGCTTCTCTTATTACTGACAAACCCCTTGATGTTTTGGCATTTGCCGTGATAGATTATTTGCGAGTCCAATATTACGTTTAATCTCCCCCTATAAAACGGACCCATCGAGATGACATTAAAGCGCCGTGTGCTGATGTCATCCTTGGGTTGATGAAACCTGGATCCTGCAGGTGAGGTAATCAGCCAGAAGTCAGACACAATACCTCCCATCAGTTCCCGCAGCTCACTTGAGTACAGCAGTTATGGACAGTGGAGCGTTGCAAAGGTCCATGTAAAAGGCGTCGTGCATTATTTAGGAGGCACTTTTAGTTTGCGGCGTCTGTCACGGATTTGTTTTGTTTGTATATGTGTGCGCATACCGAGTTCGAGAGAGTGAGAAGGAGCTTTTTGTTCTTTCTTCAGAGAGAGAAAGATTGTGTTTTCCGTTGCTTTCACACATGCTTTCATTGTGTGCTGGTGCTGGCTGAAGCCCTTCTCTGCTTCCTCTCTTTGTATGTGCATTGTGCTGGCTCTCTGTACACCAAACCGTCTGAGTGTGCCGCAATGATAATGGTCCAAGGTCAGGAGTGTCGGCAGCAGAGATGAGAATTGGTTATTTTTAAGAGCTCAGCACAGCTCCCCTGGCTGCTTTTAAATGTTAACACTACAGTGAAGGATTGCTGCGAACCTTGCGCTCAACTGCACTCACTCGCCTTTTCACAAAAAACAGACTCCATACCGGCAAAGAGTAGGGTTAAAGACTGCCGATAGTGTGGTAGATAAATACCCAACTTCTTATTCCAACTCTTTCAATGCAATACTGGACTGAAAAACTGAATTTTGTTTTGGCATTCCTGCAAAAAACTAAACAAAACAAAAACTCTTTTCAGAGTTTCAGTGACGGAATAAATACTGGACTCGGAAGTGAGTTTAATTTAGTCCTATTAGAGACCTGTGTATGGATGTGATAAATAACCTTGTTTATGATATGACCTTCCCCCTATGCAAAGCATTAGCATGCAAATTGGGTTCCGCCAAATGATCGAAGTGTATACAGAGATTGATGTAGAGATTGAGAAGACAGCGCTACCGTAATACGCTGAGGGAAGCTTTTCCTCACATTCTGCACAGCCAGACTTATTATACAGTTTGTCTACAAAACAACTCGTTATACTGTCCACAGTATGCACTAGATTTCATTTGTTTTAATATTATTATATTATATGATTTCAGTTGTCTCGCATAAAAATCTTTCTTAAACTTGTCTGCTTTTCTTGATCTACAGCTTTATAATTAGTCTTGATTTAATAAGGGGACTTATTGAAGATGCAATGTGTAAGATCTGGCCACATGCTGCAAAATTTCACCTCTACTTTAGATTTACAGTCGAGCGGCGACGCTGGGAGATTAATCTTTAGTTAGCGGCCAGTGGAGTGTTTGCTGATCCGGTGGGTGTCGGGGCAGTCACCCGAGGTCAGATCCCCGGCGCTGGGGATTGAGCTGGTGGAATGCTAGTTCCTACAGATAACTGCCAACTGAGGATCCGTCTCCCAGAGCCACTATAAATGAAAATAAGGGTCGGTTTCTCTTCTCTGCCACTTTGAATTTAATCCAATAAACAAACTATCGAAACGCACACGAACCCCGTACCTTCAATGTGATCGACGAGCCCTCAGGGCAGCTCTACTTCTTAGTCTTCTTCGACACTGTTCGGTTGATACGTTAGGTCACTTTTTATTCTGCCCAGATATTACACATTGCATCTTTTAAGGGTCATTTCAGTTCACTGTTCCCTTAAACGTGTCCCACTCAATGTATTCACATTCAGTACACTGTGTGTATCCTTGAGGACTATCAAACGTGTTGAATGCATTTCCTTTGCGCGAACATATTTGCAATGCAAATAATTGAAACCTGTAGAATAATTTGAAGGTGTTGGCAAAAATGTCCATAATGTCACAAGAACAGACAAAACAGGGACCCACATATAAAATGCATGCTCTGTAGTGCTACCAGATGTAATTGCTGGTGTTTGAGACTGGATGTTTTACTGGATGGTGTCGCTTCAGGTAACACGCTTGCCTACTAATTTGTGGTATATCCTCGTCTTTTATTGGCAGAGGTTTTTTCGGCTGAGTTAGATACATCATCTATTTTGTTGCAGACTTTAAGTAACCCACACCCTACTGGGACTGTCTCAATTACTTTGTGGCCAGATGGGCCAAATCATGGGCCCACCGCTGATGTCTTCTTTCCTTGTTTATGGTCGTGTCAGTGGAGCTCTTTCTAGTATTTCTATTGAGGGAGATTTTCGATCAGCAGTGTTTGTTTTTTCATATCGCTCAACGATACCCAGCAGCTAAAACTTGAACTAATTTGAAACACGGCTTTTCAATCTGGCCCTGGGATATCCAGTGCATGCCTCATGTGTTTGCAGCAGCATATTTAGCTGTGATTCTTTTGCCCAGCTGCACATTAAGGCCGCAATAAGGACGGCAAGCTTCGGGGAGTTAAATTGGTTAGTCTGATCAGCAGAATAGAGATGCGGCGGTACAGGGGGAAGCAGATGTTTGTGGCCTGGCTACATCTGCTGCAGTCACTCCAGCCAGATAGGATAGTTCTGCATGAGCGAGGGACGACTGGGAGGGAGGGTGAGGCGGCAGGAAAGAGGAAGGGAGATGCATGAAAGGGGGAGAAAAGTGTAGGAAGAGAGCTAAATGGCATAGAGAATGTTACTGTGAAAAGGGTGATGGAGTGATAGATGAAAGATTTGTGATAGAGGGGGGGAAAGGGGGGGGGGGGTCTGTTGAGTAAAAGGAGAGAGAGAAATGGACTGTTCAGGTGGGAAAGGTGTTTGAAGACGGATGGATGACCAGACAAATAGCTGTGTTGTCAGAGAGTAGATGTGTGAAGTGGAGGGTAAAGAACGAAGGGAGAAACGAACGGTGTGTGTGTGTGTGTGTGTGTGTGTGTGTGTGTGTGTGTGTGTGTGTGTGTGTGTGTGTGTGTGTGTGTGTGTGTGTGTGTGTGTGTGTGTGTGTGTGTGTGTGTGTGTGTGTGTGTGTGTGTGTGTTGTTTTTTGAAAGGAATGGAAGCGTGTGTATAGCGGTAGCAGAGAGTCAGGGATGCACAGGAAAGAAGAGAGGGGTAAAAAAAAAAAGATTGATGAAAGAATGGATGGATAGATGTGTAAACAGCTGCAGATTGTGGGAGTTAAGCCGTCCCCATTCAGATCGGGTCTTCAAAAGGAATAACGGAAGACGGGGAAAATAGGAGGCCTGCTGTAACAGGATGCAGAGAGAAAGAAAGAGAGAGAAGATTGATGCATAAGTGAGGAGATAAGTCCAAGCGTGCCTCAAACTCTCCAGCTGATATGTCACACTGGTTTAGAATAGCTCGCCTCATATTTCCCTGCAAGCTGAAAGTAGATTTTTCTTTCTTTGAAAAGACGATTTCCATCAAAATTTAAATTCCCTCACTGCTCTAAACATGAACAGTGATATAATGCATATCCTATGAGAAAGGTGTGATGGGCAGAGTGATTGCATGGCGGGGTATTAAATCCATGGAGGGGGGATTTCGGCATGCTCTGTTCTGAGTGAAATAACCTTGGAGCAGACACCGCCCCGTGCTACAATTAGACAGAAGAGAGTGACGAGAGCGCCATTGAAGTGTGTGTTCTGTTCACACGAGGGAATAATGGAACGCAAGCGTTGTCGCAGCCGTAAATGTTTAACGCTGTTCAATCCCCTTAATCCTCGTCTACAGCCGTGCCCCGACTCCTGCTTCTGCTACACCCGGGGGACATATTGAAGCCTGATGTTTGCCGCCATTAAAAGCCAAATCTGTCGAGTGGAGCCTTGGTGAAGTTGAGATTAGCGCAGCGAGTGGCAGGCACCACCACTCCTGCGTGTGATGCGTCAATTAAAGCAAACTCGTGCCTCTTTTAGCGTTGCTATCCCCTTGGTGAAACAGTAACCTTTGAAAATGCCATCAAGACACTCATTAGAACCTGTGGAATTAACTAGTGAGGCTCCAACATGTGGTGGAAACGCACTATTGATTTCTGGAGAGCAATAGGGGCTCTTCCTATTGCCATTTAGACCTAAACTAGGGATCATATTCATTATAGATTCATCTGCAAATTGTTTTCTTGATTCATCGAATGGTCAGAAGAAGGGGACTCCTTCAAATCGCTTGCTGTGTTCAACCGGCAGTCTAAAACTCAGAGGGATTCATCGCATGAATCCCTCGCAACACTTGCAAACCGCTATCTGCCCCATTAAGGTCCAGTTCACAAAACACATTGCGCTAATGATGATATCAAAGGCGCAAGCTTGTCCATAAAGTTTTGCAGCCCTTTGTTTTGCAGAGGGAAGAAAAATACCTTATTTTTCATTATTTTATTCTTTTAGTTCTCACTGCCGTTGTATTCTGTCACTGCATCCCAAAATAAATGGCGTGTTAGCGGAGCACGATGATTCCTTCGCCTGGCTACAAACACTGCCACTAGGATCACTGGGACGTCTGGGCGTGACAGACTTGTGCTTCAGTTACAAACTGTCTGAAGACACGAATAATTTCACTGTAACTGCGTGTTGCTATTAGCTCATTTGCATATAAAGGGGCCAATTCTGCAGCAAATGTATGTGCATTACTTCTATTTAAATACATGCAAATAGCACAGGAGCATAAAGACGCTATTTACTTGGCAGCACAGTTAGTGGTTTGTATGTGCTTTGAGAGTTGCATGTTTTTTTTAATCTTATTTGCAAAGGTTTATAGGCTACTCCTTTTGTGTATTCGCCCCTCAGTATACCACAGAAGCCTTAAAAAACCAAAACAACATTCACATTTAAAAATCTTGAATTACTTTTTGACTTAAACAATTCATTAATTATCAAAAAAAATAGCTGATTGGCTAAACAACCAATCATTTGTTAATTTGAGCTCTAATTAGCTGGTTTCCTTCCAAATACAGCACACATTTTAATGGAATATCCAGAAAATCAGCAGAAGAAATTTGTGAATTAATTTGTGTTTCCATCCACTGTTTATTGAAGGAGTTTGGCACTTTGAGACAGACAGCAGGTGGCGCTAATTCTCCCGTCACGTAACATAAATGTATATTCTCATCACTCCACACAGATGTGGTGATTTCATCTCTTCAGTGGACTCTATGGTCACATGCTTCACGTACATCATGCTGTCAGGGTCCAACGTTAACGTCGACGTCCTCTCCTACAGTTGTGGTGTTGTTTACTCTGAAACACCATCTGGCTGCCTTTTTAAAAATGAACTGCATCTTACAGGTAGCGGCCCTGACCGTAGCGGTAAGCTGTCATCTCAAACAGTCCCATTCCATCCCCCAGAACCTCTGATCCATAATCCTTCCTCTTTTCGGGTTGAAGCCTGAAGCCCACCCCTCGAGCCGATTGCGTTGAACAGGTAGTAGGAGTAAAGATCAGCTTGGGGGTGGAGTGGTGGTGGAGGGGGGGCCTGGAGAAGAGGCAGATAAATGACTCCTCCATGGTAATGTCTGGCTGCTTTATGGGGTGTCCTGGCTGTGAGTGATAGCCTTGCTCTCGTTATCTGTCGATTGGGGTAATTGCTGTTTGTCGGAGTCTGGCTGACGGATGGTGATGCAATCTGCCCAGTGTTGCGGGGGGGCGTGGCATCACCACTATCACTCTCCACAAGTGTCTTTACTAGGAAGCATGCTGTGTGTTACAATATGTATTTGAATGGCAGTGGTTTCAATGTGTCTATCCCCCCCAGTGTGCATGCGCCACTTTGTCCATGTTGCCGCAATGCTCCTATAGTGTACGTCACGTGTCTCTGTGCTCACTCTCATGCACGTAATATGTGGGAACGTTGCGGTTCGTGTGCGTGTATGAAGAGGTCAAGTTTATTTGAGCATGTGTGAAAGTCGACCGTGTTTGCATAAATGTTTAAGATGCATGAGCCATAATTCATTGGTGCCTAATGGGTTGCGATTGCTCAATCTCTTTGCCGCAGACCTCTGGTGCTGTAGAATGTGATCGTGCATATCAATCCAGGGTCCCCAGTCATCCACGCTCTTTCTGCTCCAATAAAACAGACCGGAATCCGAGGCACCCGAGTGACCACAAGTTACAGCCCTAATGACTATCCTGCATTGCTGGTCACACGCCAATTAATGGAGGGAAACAAAAAAAAAATGAAAATATGATGAGTAAATTCGCCAGCAGAATTCTTCAGAGAGCGTTAATTTGGACGGGAGAGCAGCGCGTGCCGTCCAAGTCGAATTGGGAATCGGCCTCCTCTCTGCCCGCCGTGCTGACTGGCTGACTGGTGTGATTTTTTTGCCGAGTGGAGGAAGAATGATTCATAGCGGCTCTCCGGACTACTTGATAATCATTCCATCTGGGGTGTGGGACAGGCTGTCTTGTCATCGGCACATCACTCATCGTTTGTTCTCCTCTTACGTCCCCCCCCCCCCCCCCCCTGCTCCATCCCTCGATTCATCTATCTATCCCGAGGGGGCCTTGGTGGTGACCCTCCACCCTGGTAGGTGGAGGTTGTTATGCTGGACCTGTGCGACATGGCAGACCCCCACCATTTGTCTCAGCCCCCCCCCGCCCCCACTGCCCCACCCCTCTGCTGCAGCCTGCCACTGCCACTCGCCTCGCGTTTGATTTAATACCAGCCTAAGTGTGAATAAATTCCTGTCACAGCCCATTAAGGAGGCCTTGGAGAGATCTGGCCTGTTATTAATTCTCCACAGCTCCTCTCTTTCTCTCCCCTCTTTCTGTTACCATCTCTCCCGCTCTGCTGCTGCTCTCCCTCCCTCACCGCACACTGCCTTGCTTTTTTTTTTTTAATACGCCTTTTAATTACCGTGTCTGTCCTATTTTATTCAAATGAGAAGGGGAGAAATTTAAAAGCAGGGGGATGTTTGTGATTTCAAATAGAGGAGCCGTCCACTGTCTGGCTCTCCTCTCCAGACCTGTGCGAGCTTTAGCTGCCGGCTCGGCTTGTATAATAAATTCCAGTGGCACTGGTGGTTAGTTTTATCTGAAGAGCAGGCTGGGAGTCTGCCGAGGCCCGGTGATAAACAAACGCAGCCTCCTAACTGTACTAAGACCGGGAGAGAGGGATGCAGCTTGGTTGGCAGATGCTCTCTCTCTCCGTCTCTCTGGCTTTGCTCTCTGATTCCCTGCCACCTTCCTTCTCTCTGTTTCTCTCCTCTCGGTTTGTCTCTCATTCCACTCCCACAGACGTCGCCCCCCTGCTGTGCTCCACTTCCTCTCCCTTTCTGTCTCCCATCCTCCTTATACCTCCCATTTGTCCATCGCTCTCTATCGGCTCCCTTCCCATCTTCCACCTCTTGTGCTCAGGCTCCAGAATTAGCAGTCTGTGCACAGCAGGTGCCCGTACCTCTGTCTTATTAGCAGTCTTCTCTGCGGCCCATTAGAGGCTCCCTGTATGCCAAGGGCTTTTTAATTGTTTTGCGGCGGTCAGAGGGGCAGTGTAGCCGCAAAGCTCTTGCGGAGGAGGGATCAGAGCTGTTTTTTTTTTTTTGGAGAATATGTGTTTTCCTAGTATCTTGCTGCATTTAGTGTCTAGTGCAACCCTGATTCTTTCTGCTTTGTGTTACAGTGTCAAGGAGCTATGTAAGCAATTAGTTTGTCTGACTGTTGTGGAGTGTAGGACTGTTGTTTACATGAAAGGGAAGGTATGAAGTAAGTTGCAGAGCCTTTTTTACTCGGGCTGTATTGTGCACATACAGCATATTCCCCAGTCGTGGGGCAGGTAGTTCACTTGTTTAAGAAAAGGCACATCAAAGGCAGCTTTATATGTTCCGGGTGTTATTGAGACTGCTTTATGAAAGAAGAGACATGTAGGATGTAGACTTGTATATACAACAAACAGAAGTAAGTTCTTGTGAAAGAGCAAAGATTCCAGTTAAGATGTTTTTAATTTAGTTTTAAAGGAGCCTAGGCCTTGAGCACAACGGGCGTCCATTGTGACTTTAAATTACGTTGTTTTTAATGAAATTTATCTTGTGTAGTCAAAAATGGAATGCTTTTCACCAAAACGCGTGGTACGTGTCTTTGAATTTTAACAAGCATGTTGCAGAGCCATATTCCCTTTGATTGTCAAGTGAAAAAAAAAAAATGCAACCTCTTCTTTAAAATCTTCTTTCTGTCTTCTTATTGCATCACCATTGTTTTCTATACGCGTCTTGTCTCTTGCTTTCTCCGTTCAGGTCTCCGGTTGCCTTTTTAAGTGCAGTTCTGACACTTGTATAGGAGATAAATAGATATTAGAGATGAATTATGATCTGTTTACACTTGGTGTAAGCAGCTTATAATACATCATTAAAACTACTAATGACAAGATTTGTTTTAATCCATAAAAATACAAATCTTTTATTTCCTTATCATTTGAATTATGTTTTTATGATGAACATAACTATAAATTACTATAAAAAAGTAAAAGAATAACATTCAGAGCGGTTGAAGTTATTTTTTCTGTATCCGCCAATATGGATCATCAACAATCGGCAATTAGTATCGAAAAACACTCGATACGATCCGTGAGTTTTATGATCCGTCGCACCAATAACGGCGACTAATGAACCGGAGCAAAGCAGCAGCAAAGCCTGTAGGGACGTGAACGTGATGAGTTGCATTTGTTCCCAGATTTAGCTGTGGTCACATTGTTTGAATGCATTATGTAAAGCACTTTGAATTACCTTTAAGTATGAAACACGCATAAACTCGCCTTGCCTGTGATGTGACTGCCAAAGGGAGCGTTGCATCACCTGAAAGCCAGCTGCTGGTTTTTTGTTTTTTTTTGCTTAGAACCCTGTCATCATTTTTAATTCTGCATTTTTATTCAGTAAAAGGAAAGCTGCTTGCTCAGGTGTTGGCAGGAATATTTACATTTGAACTTAAAGCGCTTCGTGGCGAGACGAAGCACAAGTAACGTGCTCGTTCTCTCTTTTCAACCTCTACTCTTCCTCGCTCTCAATCAACATCTGCAAGCGGATTGGAGTTTTTAAATTGGAATTACCTCTTTTATCTTTTCCAGAAATCAGCCTGCCTGTCTTCCCCCCGTGCTGCCTTCACTCTTACGACAGTGGTAATTAGAACAAATACTACTTCGTTGGAGAGGTGCCATAGGGGAGCTGAATTTAAGTGTGTGAGAGTGATGGTACCAATTTAACACCGCTTCACAAGATGCTTTTGACATTTGAGGAACTGTTGTTGGCACCTTTCAGATCATAAGTTTTGTCAACATCACTGGAAAGTCTCCGCTGCCCATTAAAACTACAACCTTGAAGTATGTGTAGGATTGCAAACTTTCGGAAAACTTCCTGTAAATTAAACTCGGGAATTTTTGCAACATTTCAATTTTAAAAGCATACCTTTTATTGAACTTAATTTGGTGGAAATGCACGTAAAAATCCGTATGTCTTATGACTTGTTTTGTTCATGAGTATGCCCATTCACTTTTCCATCACATGTTCAGGTCCTTGCCAGTATCCCATTAAAAAGGAATTCAGTAAAATGACAACCCTCTTCATGCACAGTGCACTCTCCCGTCACATGTGCAGGTCTACCTGCATTCATGTAGGTTTTGATGACCGGAGTGACTCGATTTTAAATCCTTTGATATTTCAATGAACAAGCCGATAGTAGCCTAAAGCAAAGGATGCGATGGATAACTTAACGCCTTCTGCTAGCTAGCTGTTGGCTTGTAGCTAGATTGAGCATACTATTGAGTTTTAATTAATCCATCTCAATTCATTCTTTATTGTAAAACATTTATTTAATGAATGATTTAAACCCGGAGTTTTGCACACAATGTGGGCACATTGGGCTCAGTAGTTTACTCACCATATGGCACATTTCACATTGTAGCATTTTATTTGACAAATTAAAGGGTTATTTTATGGCAAAATGTTAGTTTCTATCGCCATGTGAAACGGTAAATACTGAGCAAATAACTCCTATATTTCTATTTTAATTTCCATTTTTCCATACATACCCACACAATCCCCATACGTTCCCGTTAATTCCCGTGGGAAGTTTCCTCCTTGAATATTGCCAAGAATTTCGCAGCTCTAATCATGTTTACTTGGTGTGCGAGAGGAGGTGCTCAGCTTGGCCTCAGATGATTTAAGCTCCCGACAGACATCTGAGAGAGATGAAAGAAATGCGTCCGGTCTGCTCCGAGATGGAGACGGCGGGGCATCGCTATGCTAATTCTGCCTTCAAGCTCTCAACACTCACACATGCAAGCACACAGGACATGCACAATCATACCTAAAGCACACACAAACACACATTCAACAAATACACGAACACTCATAACGCTCGCACGTCATCTGATCCAGTCTAGAAATCAGCCCTCCAAGCAAGCCGTCACTCTCTGCAGCTACGTTCAAGCGGAGCTCCGCTTTCCCCTTTAGTCCCGAGCTAGAGAGCAGCACAGGTGTCAAAAAGGAAAAGACCTCTAATGAACCGGAGTGAGCAGAACGCCTCAGACGTTTGACATTGTTTAGTAATGGGCGATGTAGAGTTGAACCTCTAACGAGAGCCTGAACGACGTATATCTGTCGGCTGATTTTTATTCGCCGATATCGGCTCAAGACCGTTATAGAGGCGACCTCCAGCTCAGCCCGTTGCTGCGTCTCTCTCTCTCTCTCTCGCCCCCGTTGTCTTTCTCCAGCTGCACTGATGAAAAACAGACCATTATATTAGTGTTTTGGTATACGTTGGGAGAAGATGTATTATGGCTGCATATTAAGGCCTTTTTTTACTCATTTTATTTTCAACAATTCGAAGATATTTGACCAAACAAAAATCAACAAAGCTGCTAACCCAGAAGGATGTATATGGTAGAAATGCTGCAGTTGTGGTTTGCAGTAAGGATAATCTATTTCTCCCAGTATCGATCACTATGTAAACTATTTCCCTACACTTTTCTTAATTCAAGTTTTATTTATACTTACTATAATGATTTTATTACTGGGAAAGTTTAGTGTTAAGAATTGACCGTCATCTTTGATGGTAAAGTTAGTTGTTTAACTGTATACACTGTATCCGGCCTCCGATTTGTTAAATTCTTTAATGACCAAATTTGCAAGGTATATTGCAAAGAAATTAGTTGTTTCTTTTGGGGCGTTTCGATATTGATAGTAGTTATGGTAAAACAGAATATTGGCAGATATGTTGTATCTGTTTTTTGGGGGTTTTATGCTTACATATTGATCAGGTTTTGGCCTCATATTATATCTTTGTTGGGCTCTACATGTAACTGAGGGCTTTAACTGTCCATCTGTGCTTTAAGAGGTCATGAAACCGAAGGTTGTGATTTGAATTTCATTCTCCTTATCAGTCCCCAAGCTGCTGTAGAGAATCTGCTGCAGGGTACGAATTAGCCCTTTTGCTCTCCTGAACTTAAGTGTCAACTTAGATGTGCACTCAGGCACAAAAGCGTATTGTATGTTATGTCTGCAAAAAAAGGCAATTACTGCGATATGGGACACGCAGTGAAACAGACACTTTCTTGGTTTTGTACGTCACTGAGCGCCTACTCCGGTAAACAAAGCTGTATTCCTTGGATTATGCCACGATGAGCAGATTTGCTGATGGGTAAATGGATTGCGTGGCTGCCCATCATTGGTTTTAAAGCAACTGCACTACGACCTTCTTGCCCCTCATTTATTATCGCTGGGAGCCAAATCACAAAGGAAAGCGCAATCGATGGGGCTACCTGGCAGAGACGCAAGTGCTTAGGAGAGAGCGGGGGGGCGCCTAGCCTCAGATGCCTCTGAAGGACTAAATCGATTGCAGCCGTTCTGCAACAGTCGGCTGACACTGCAGGCTTTCCGCCTCGATGCCGAGGACGTATTGTAAGAACCCCATTGGTAGGTGTATGCAAGGATGACAACATGGCTATTGTATTCCTGCCACCGCTGGAAGAGAAGGCTTTTATCTGCCTTCAAAATCCCTTTAAAAGGGCTCCATTCCCCTGGGAAAGCCCATGCCGAACACATGCACTTAAACCTCCCCATTGAGAAAAAGCCATAAAGTCAATTAAGGCTTTTTTATTTTTTATTTTTAAACTGATGTCGGGCAAATTAAAGCCGCTTGGCCCGGCTCCCTGTGGGTATACTGTCAGGTGGTAAACCAGGACCCACTTAGCGTCACAGGGTTCCCCAGGCAGAGCACAGCAGTAAGCAGCTTACTTATCCCCCAACTCACTTGTGCTTTCTACCTCCGAATGGGCAGTGTGTGTTTTCCTTAAAGTGACGTTTCACTTTTGTTGGAACGGATTTTAGTACACGAGCACTTGCATCCCGCTGAAGTGCAGGCTGGGAGCGTTCCTGACCGACTTGACAAAGTTCAAAATCATATTTACTGATTCAAAGTGAACCGTGAATTTAACGGCACCAGATATCACGTAGATCAGGGGTGTCAAACTCATTTTCACTCTGGGGCCACATCAGCATCACGGTCGCCCTCAAAGGGCCGGTTGTAAATGTAAGACGGTGTAAATGTAACTACTCCTAACATATTTAGTTTAGTTTCCCGGGATATCTGTGACTTCCTCAACACCTACTTAGCAGAAATAGAGGTTCTTTTTTCCATGGTTAATGGCGGACAGTTGAACGGCTTTCAGGGCGATAAGCCACGCCCCCTCTCCGGCGCGTCCAGTGCGAATGAACACAAAATAGCCCCCGGCGAGACCGGCGGCGCAAATGGCTCATCTCATAATTTTCTCATATTTTTATTTTCACATCTAACTTTTAATTTTTGTAAAAAAAAAAAAAAAATTTAAAAGAAATCTTTTTTTTTTTTTTTGCTGGGGGATTCGCGGGCCACATAAAATGACGTGGCGGGCCGGATCCGGCCCGCGGGCCGTATGTTTGACACCCCTGACGTAGAGTGAACAGACAAATACGATGATGTATTACCTCCATCCATGTTTGCCACTTGATCCATGTGCTCCAAAATACATACCGCTTGACGAATTCTTACATATGTAAGTGATCAGGGAAAAGACGTGACTCAGCTATCTGATCCTCATGCAGACCAGTGCAGTTTGTGGATTTTATGAACAGCGATACAGTTAATACATCGAGCATTGGTTCTCTTTGACACACGCATTCTAAAGAATGTTGCCCTCTGGATTTTGGGCTGTTCTAATTCTTCTACCTAAGAGGGAGTTGCATTTCCTTGATTTCCCTGATTTTTCATTTTTGCATAATTTAGAGGATCACTTGTTTCTGGAAAGGCACCGATCCACATAGTTGAGGCTCCTTTCCAAGTTCTCACACTAATTATAAACCGTGTAATTTTGTAATTTAATCAGATAAGACCTGCGTTTCTGCCAAGACTCTATTTCACTGTTGGAGGACAGCAAGGGCTTTGTAAACCTCGTCAAATGTAACGTAAGGCATTTTAGAGGAGCGGAGGGTGTTGAGTGTGTGGAAGATGGTGGAGGTTTCAACCGGTCTCATCTCTGGCAGCGATGGTGCAGGATATAGACAGTCATACTCTTCCCTCATCTAGGGATGAAGTTCTTTCGCGTTTTATCAAATCTGAAACCAGTTCCGAATCAGATTATCGAATCTGAATCACTTATCTGGATACATCTGTGCAGATTGTTATGTTTTGTTGAGTCGTTGCATACGATACGTCGTCCAATCCCGTCCTGCGAGGGAAATCACTGGGTGGCTCTGCTGCAGCTGCTAGTAGCGCAAGTAAAGCCAACAACGTGGAAGTCTACTTTACCATCCAGCAAACATCACCTAAATAAATCGCTGATTTTTCAAGACACTTCTGGCCACCGAATACAGTTTAAAGCCGGCGTTAGGCTGAGGTCGAGCACTCGTCCCTCTCAAGAGCGCAACTATACCAAAAGTTCTTACGGTAACATAGTGACGGTGGAGAAATTTAAGCAACGGTCTTATCGTTGCGGTGTATAATCCGGTATTTCGCAATTTTGGATGGAAGTGGTTCCAAAATGAAACCGGCAATTGGAACCCATCCCCACTATCCTTGCTTCTCCATCACCTCTTCCATTTCTTTTCCTCCCCTCTTCCTCTCCACTTCCTCTCTTAGTTTCGTTTCGTTTCGGTTTATTACTTTCCTCTCCCCTATCATCTCACTGCTTTCCCTCCTCTTCCTCTTTCTTTTCCTCTCCTCGTTTCCTCTTTACTTCTCCATATTCTCTCATTTCCTCTCCTTGGTCTCCTCTCCTCCTCTTCCTCTCCTCCATATTCTCCCCTCTCCTCTTCCTAATCCCCTCTCCTCACTCACAGACACTTACACTTGTAATTCCCAGCCAGATCCGTCTGAGTCAAAGCTGCGATTTGAGTCGCCAGCGACAGGGCGGATTAGCGGTGGAATCCTGAGTGAAGGCACGTCTTCGCTCCACTTGATATATTCCCTCTCTCTCTCTCTTCCTGCATATGTGTATGTGTGTGCATTTTAATCTAAGTAGTTTCTTCCCCGCCATTATCTCAGAGCTCCTCATCAAAAAGCAACGCTCGGGTTCTTAATGCGCTCGGTGGTCATGTTTTTAATCGTAGATCGAAAGGGTTAAAAAGCAGATGAGTACCTCAGCTTATTCATTTAATAATTACAAGATCACTAGATTGTTTTATAATGTCTAATGGATAAAGAAAACAACTCCTTAATCATCTTTAATGTGGAGATAATGCAGAATTAATTAACATAGCGATGCCAATTATTAAGCTTGATAAGCCTGAAGACGCTTGTTGTTTGACGGCCTACATTTGACAAATCCCAAAGATTACGATGTGCTCTGTTGTTCCGTCCAATGTGTCACCCTGTGTTCTACTAAAGTTACATGAATCCATTCACTTTTAATTGAAAGCAATCTCCAACGTGCCTGTGATGTGAATTTATGAATATATTTTGTGACTAATGGATTCAGGTCAGGGAATGCCTTTTAGTGGCTCGAGCACAGATCCGTCTCGACACGAGACACAGAGACACGGAGATATGGAGACAGAAATATGGAGATATGGAGACAGAGACTCTGAGATACGGAGAGACACAGAGATAGAGCAGTTTGAGCTTCTCTTGTGGCAAAGTATCATGGGAGCAGAATTTTAATAAAGTGATTTTGATGAAAAATTCATTTTTTTCCTCCTCACTTTTGTCTTCCACCCTTCTACTGAGGACAGCTTCTTTGATCTGAGTTGGGCGAGTAGGGGGGACAGGGAGCATGATGAAGGGAGTCTGAGGGGGAGACGCAGAGCAGGTTTGAGTAACAGCCCTCTATCCGTGTCATATAAACAAACTGTCATCTGTGCTGTCAGCAAAGAGCTCTCAATCGTCTTTTTTTAAAGGCTTCAGCGAATGATTGAGCTCCCGTCCTCCGCTCCAGTACGCACAACCTCTGTCTGTGTAACCGTCGGCTATTTCATCACTGAGCTCCAAACTGATCGGGTTGTCTTCAGGTTTCTGGTGAAACGAAGCATCAGATAGTGTCAGGATGAAAGCTGCAGATATTAATAAGTTATGGTTTGTAGTTCTTCTCGGCCTGTGACTCATGTTCTTTAATCGAGCGTTGTGTTTCTGAATGTTTGAAATCCCGAGTCGCTTTTCAGGGAACTTCCAAATACAAGAACTTAAATAGAAATAACAAATAAATCAGTAAATAAATGTAACGGACAAAATGAAAGCAATTTTATGTCGTTTCAAATTCATCGTTGTGCTTGTATAGATGGCTTTCTGCAACTAACAGTTATTTTCATCATCGATTAATCTGCTAGTTATTTGTCCAATTAATTGTTTAGTCTGTAAAATGTAAAAAAAGAAGTGAAAGTGTCCAAGCTCTAACAGTCAAAGGTGACGTCTTCCAATGTGTTTCTTTTCCTCAGAATAAACATTTTAATATCTAAAGAACACTAAAAAGCATCAAATCAAATTATCTTTTGGGAATCTAGAAAGAGCAAATATTTGAGTTGTTTAATCAAAATAAATGATTAATGATTAATTAATGAGTTAGCTAAATGATCAATTTTCTTTTTATCAACTTATCAATTGATTGACTTTGTTTCAGCACTACCTTTAGATTATCAGACTATCAATCTAACAACAGTTTCCCCAAGTTTGGAAAATAAAACAGATTGAGGTCAAACCGCAGTGCGACTCTAGTTACATTATGTGTTTTTACTGGATATGAATCAGAAGTGAATTACAGCTACTCTGACATTTCCATCAGGCTTAGCTTCAATAACAAGGACGGGAATCGGATTTTGGTTTTGACCCCCACCCCACCACCAGCATGTTCAATCTTCTGGGATGGCAGGTTGCCAAAACTCTGTCCAATAAACAAACTGCTTTTGAGTTCATGTGACTTTTGTTTACAAGACCTTGTTTGCTTGCAACCAGAGCGTTTGAAAGACAGATGTCACTTTGGCTTGTCCTCTGCCCAGATGTGCTGTACGGGCACCTGAGAGCTTCCTGCAGTTCATTTAGGTGACCTTCTCTCTCTCTCTCTCTCTCTCTCACACACACACACACACACACACACACACACACACACACACACACACACACACACACACACACACACACACACACACACACACACACAACATGTAATACAAACTTCCATGCAATATTTCAAAACCGCCTCCCGACAAAACACCAAAATGTTTGAATCCAGTGTGTGAGAGGCTGAATGGAGTGAATCCCTAACACAGACTGATGCACAAATACAGTCACAGAGATGTTCATGTGCAGCCACGCCCTCACACACACACAGAGACATGCACATCAGACCATAAACACTTGCACATTCTCACACACAGACATCACTGCATCTCCTCTGTGCTCGCCCGTCTCCGTTTCCACTCCATCTCTCCTCTGTGCTCTTCCGCCCGCTCCTCCGACGGCTGCCAGCGTCTCCAGGTTCCATGAAGCAGGTATCGGCAGTCTGCCAGTCTGCAGGAGGCCGACGGAGACGGGAGCTCAGACGGCGCTTCCTTGTTTACTTTCATGAGTTGTTGACTGGCCACCCTGCCGGGGCCGACGCCGTGTCGGAGCGTGTCAGGAGAGGCCTGCGACGGATTAAAAAGGCATCAAAACGTTATTTTGTGTGTGTGTGTGTGTGTGTGTGTGAGTGTGAGTGAAAGCCTCGTTCCTGAGACACAAACGATGGTTCAGAGCTCTTTGTTCTCCGTAGTACACCATTCTTCAAAAACATGGCTTTGTAGGTGTGAAGGATCAGAGTTGCACTAATTACGAGGTTACGAATGGCATTATAGCTCCCCGAGGTTACAGAACAATTTCTGTGATAATAGTCCTTTTATAAATTCATTTATCAAGATATGCCAGAGAGCCTTTTATGATGACCGTGCCGTGAAGGCTTCGCTGCCTCCATGGTCTTATTCCCACTGTGAGAAATGTGAAATTACTTGTCTGGTTTCAAAGAAAGAGCCGAGAGTGGATTTTCATGGAATAACCTGCATTCACAAGCAGCACATTTAGTCTTTGAAGCCAAATCTGCCAGTTTATGGCTTGAAAACAATGTCTGTGACTGCAGCTCTAGCTTTGTTTCTCTTTTTTTAAAGCTTCATGTGAGACTTTTTTTTTTCTCCCGCTGTTTAAAAAAAAAATGACAAGTGTTGTATAATTGTTTAAAAAGTGTTTATATTAATGAGACGATACCACAAACCTTTGTAATTTCAGTCGGAGTAAATGGCCGAGTTATTTCAACAACTTGTCAGGGTAATGAGGCATATCCCATGAAATACACACACACACACACACACACACACACACACACACACACACACACACACACGGGGGGAATTAAAGTGAAAGTCAGAGATGGGGGGGGGGGGGGGGGGTGGAGTAGAGAAGAGTGAGAGGCAGTGAGAGCCCCCCAGAGAGAGAGACTGGAAGGCCTCCAAATGTTCCATTCTGGAATATCTTCAAGGACAATCAGCTAAACAGTTGATATTAGGAGAGCTGTGTGGAATCGATTGCTCAAGGTGTTATCTGCGCTGCAAAAATGGCTGGCAATTAGTCATGGCTAAAGGAGTGTTACAGAGAGCGAGATGGATTTAATCTTAATAGATTTCACTGCACTGCAGATACAGTAGCTCCTGAGCGCGCTCTCTCTCTATCTCTCTCTGTCCCTCTCTCTCTCTATCCATCAGAAGAAAAGCAGCTGAGTAAGTAGCTGTGATGTACTGCCGTTGCTAAATTTGCCCGAACCTTCAAATGTATGTTTTGCCCGAGTTACTCGTTCAAAGGCAGCGCGCATTTGGCAGCTGCACCTGTTTTTATTCTGACTCTCCAGCAGCAGCAGCAGCTCCTGTTTGTGAAAACAAAAAGAACCATCTCAGGCAATGAGGTACTTGAGTCCACGGCAGCTGTTGACTTAGAGATCTTGGTTGCGTATTCAGAGGTAATGAGCGGACAAAGCCCTCAGTGAATGACGGGGGGGATTGGGGTGTTTTCTCCTCCTTTGATGTACCTGTGCAACCCAGACACACGGGCCAGATGTGTTAGTTTAGCGATTAGCAGAGGCTGGGAGTGATGAAGACAACTAAAGTACTCCGTATTTGGGGGAGGGGTCAATAGGGACAACTTTGTCTATTGTATGTTGGACAAAGAAATACAATGTGTGGCTTCTATTAATCTTTACCCCATACTCTACAAACTGAAGGATGAGGCAGGTGTTATTTTACATGTAGTTTCACTGGCAAATAACAAATACGCTAGTATGTGGGTTGGTCCAAATATATCAACTATCGGATGGATTGCCATCAAACTTTAGACATTCATGGTTTCCAGACGAATGATCCCGATTACTTTGGTGATTCTGTGATTTTTCATCCAGCAAGTCAATCTTTCAAAAGTACCAGTACCTGCAAAACTAATGTCATCACCATTGGCCTGAGCTGGACTCTGATTTTAATGCTAATCAGCAAAGGTTTGCATGCTAACACGCTAAGCTAAGACGGTGAAGATGGCCAAACATTATACCTGCAAAATGTCTGCATGCTCGCATTGTCATTGTGCACGTTAGAATGCTGATGCTGGCGTTTAGATCAAAGTACAGATGTGTTTTCATCAAACTAACCCCAAACACCACTAACACATAAAAACCTTAAAATAATGCCACAACCCTGACGTAACATTAAACTCTATTAAATCTCTGTTTTGCTGAAATACAACCTATATTTTTACTTTGGTTAACTTGGACTAATAGTAAATTTGAAGAAGGGAAACAGAATCTTAAAATGTGCTTCATGTCCTGCTGGGAAAACCCTCCCGGTTAACAGTCCCATTACAGCAGCAACAGTCATTAGGAACGAGATTACATCTGGGTCCTGTTCTTCTCAGGAATATGTTAAATAAATTCTATTTAGAAGTACAGTGTAGCAGCTGAAATCTGCTGAGAAGTTATTGCCTCGTCGTATGTTTGACCTTTTGGTCTTTTATAACCTGTAGTTTTATCGTCGTAAACTGACAAGAAAGCACTCTGACTTTTATATTTGTGTTTTTTTTTTTCCATCTAAATATGTCGTCTATTTCTCTTTTTGTCATTTTTCCTGCAGAAGCTGAAGCAGAAGAACCAGCAGTTAAAGCAGATCATGGACCAACTCCGCAACCTCATCTGGGAAATCAACTCCATGCTGGCCGTCAGGAGCTGAGCCACACACCCTCGAACACCCATTCATATACCCCCCCCACACACACACAGACACACACACTTACTATAAATAAAGGACAGGACGATTTGGTCATTAACTGGACGTGTGACAGGGTACCACAGGCTGGCTGAGGCTGCACTTTAAAGAAGAAGAAATTGGGACATTGGCAATATCAACCCGTTTCCAGAAGACATGAAGCAACAGATGAAAAGCTAGAGGTGAAACATGGCGACGGGGGAGGGGGCAGGTGACATCAGTGTGGCCGATGGCAGAGAATATTCTGTCTACCTCGATATTCTGCATTTCAATCAACATTAAGATTTAATCTGAAGAGTTTATACGTTATGTTTTATCTATGAGTAGCTCAATAGAGGGTTCATGCCTGTAGGGACACGTTGATATATTCTATTTAATCCTAAAATCCAACACATTTCTAAGTTTTTGAATTGTTTGAAGCCCTAAATTCAAAAATCTTTTTTATGACCCCTAAACACTTTAATAAGAAAGACACACACACTGTGGTAAAATGAGTCTTATTCTGGCTATATTCCTCTGCTTTTTTTAAATTAGATGTAATATGTAAACTCATCTATGCTCTGATTGGACATTTCAATACGATGCCTTGTTCAGGATTCTGCTCAACTGTAAATTTAGCTGTGATTTTTTTAAAAAGTTGACGCTCTTTGTGCCTCGTGCCGTGGTGTTCGTTTGTTTGTGTCTGTTAATTACGTCCGTATTTACTGAGCATTTCAGAATTGCATCGGAATCGTGCTAAAAGTGGATCTATATTATAACAATTATAACTATAAGCTGTTTACCGGCCGACCGTAACTTAAACGTAAACAAACAATGTTGAGATGGATCCTCCGACCTTTACACAGATAATGTAACGGTGACTTTAAACCTTAAACCTACTGCCATTTTTATATTGCGTGTTCTTGTTAGTTATCAGCAAACCTGTTTGTACTGATATATCAGAGATCAAATCTCCTGATATGTCAATCAGCGACAGATTTACCCGTCTGGCTCTTGTGGGAACAGAATAATCAAAACTCCACAATATGGCTCAGCCATCTGTTATTCAAATGAATAAATTCATGATTTAACTATTGAATGATAATATCCCTACTGATTTCCTACTTTCAGATGCTTGATAGATGCTGGCCAGTTTTGATAGGTCAACTACTTCATCTAGGGGAGCTTTTGGTCTGTAAAAATACGAAACGTAAACACACGTCATAGAGAGAAAGGAGAGCGAGAGAGAAAGAAGGATTAAATTCAAACATGAAAGATGAGCTAAAGTCTAGGTACATGTGCACAAACAAACCCACGCTGTCAGGTCTAGGATATGCATGAGAATATCAGTGTCTGATATGTTTGCGTTTAATAATTCAGAGCATAGCCAGGGTCACATCCGAGATGTGTTATGAGGGTATCGTCCTCGGGGAGAAGCAGGAGAACGGATGCAGCATTGGAGCAGCGAGAAGGCTTTCAGCTGTGTAAAAAAAGAAAGAAAATCAATGAAGTAGTGACTAATAAACCACTCCTCAGTGGTCTAATAAAGGGGGGGGGGCAGCATGATGACTGTAGAAAAGGAGTGTGTTCTCATACGGCAGAGGTCAGCGGTTTAGCGCCCGTCTAGGCACACTTTGATAATAAAGCGGGGAGAAAAAAAAAAAGTAAAGTGCTCTTTACACTCTGATGTTTACAATGTTTGCTGCTGTCAGCGTGTCTCGTGTCTGAGGAGGCAGATGGTGACGCTTTGTGTTTTGGTGGGACTTTGTAACGACTGCATGGCATCCTGGTCTGTGAGGTTAACGTCAGTGGAGGAATGACATTCAGGAGGAGCTGGCAGGAAGATTTGTGATCTTTTGTGAAATCAACTTCCCAATACAACCTCTGAAATAGCCCTTCTCTAAATCATTAGGTCCTAAAAGCTGTTAAATGCACTTAAAGCCGCATCCATGTGCAGCCGTGACTTATTGATGTTAAGATAGAAGTTGATGAATCAAATTAGTGACAATTAAGGCGCCTAATGGGACAATGACATTTATGTGAAGGTCCAATCAGTGTTGATAGTGTATAGTCAATTAAAGTTGAGGGTTAGGGTTAGTCTTGATGTTTTAATGCAGTGTAAGCGGATGAGATGACCATCACAGCAGAAGAGAGATTAAGTATAAATGCTGCAGCTTTTTTTTTAATGCCGTGTCTTGTTTCCCGACTGCTGAGTGGAGTGACGTGGGGCGAAAACAGCTTGTGCGCAATTGTTTTTTAAAATACAATGATGCTATGATATGACATACGATGCCTTACACTTGCCCTACTCCTTCTATTCCTCCGCTACTCCTTCGTGTCGAAAGTAGTCAGCTGAGGTGGTTCGGGCATCTAATCAGGATGCCTCCTGGATGCCTCCCACTGGAGGTTCTCCAGGCACGTCCAACTAGGAAGAGACCCCGGGGAAGACCCAGAACACGCTGGAGGGATTACATCTCCCAGCTGGCCTGGGAACGCCTCGGGATCCCCCAGGATGAGCTGGAACATGTTGCCGGTGAGAGGGAGGTCTGAGTCAGCCTGCTGCCACCGCGACCCGACCCCGGATAAGCGGTGGAAAATGGATGGATGGATGCCTTACACTTTGAGTATTTTGGACATACTATACTATGACTTTTTTATGACTTTTCAACATGCTATACTATGACTTCTTTAAGACTTTTTTCGATATACTATACTATGACTTTTTTCAACATGCTGTACAATTACTTTTTTCAACACGCTATACTATGACTTTTTTCAACATGCTATACTGACTTTTTCGACATGCTATACTATGACTTCTTTAAGACTTTGTTCGATATACTATACTATGAATTTTTCCGACATGCTATACTATGACTTTTTTCGACATACTATGTGGCCTTAATCTTGTATAATTGTGGCTCATTTACGCACAGGTGGCAATCATCACATTTCCGCTGGATGTCAGGTGCGTTTGCTAAATCTGACGTGGCTTACTCGCGTAAAAGTGGAAGAGAAAGTTAAGAAGGACTAGAGAATGTTCTTGCAGGAGGCCTGACGTATGTCAGAATTTTCTTAAAAACAGTTGTCAGCAATAAACTGAACTCGTACTAGCCCATCAGAGGCACAGCAGGGCAGGTCTTTGGAATCAGCATCTTAAGGCATATTACACTGATTTATGGCTAAAATGACATTTTTCTGACATACTGTAGTTTGACATATTTTTATGCCACAAGGTCTTTAAAATGGAAACATTGAAACAGTCTATAAAAAAAAAGGGACAAGGCGATGCAGTTATCAAATATGAGTTTATTTATTTTTTTATAAATCATTCTTACAAAATTGGCATTTATCTATTTCATTTGTGACCTCTATAAAAGTCTTCTGTTAATTACAAGGTAGGAGGGAGGAGAAGGCATCAGGACAGCTGGGCTTTGGCCGAGTCCTTACAGACCAACAGACATTGCTGCTGATTGGTAAAGTGATGCGGCCGATTCACTGATAAATAATCCCAAACAGGAAGTGGTCATACGTTGTTGCCTACGCAACCGTGTCCAAACACAAAGATGAAAGCAGGACGTTATAATGCGGAGAAATGGAAGCGGTGACTCATCCAGTGTATGAAAGGCAGGGCTGTTTGGGGCCCTGCATGCGGGGCTATTCCTGCCCGTCTACTGGAATTAACAAGTCTAGGACAGACGGTGCTCGGCATGTCAATGAACTCACATGTTGATAAAAAGGCACAAATCAAGAACAGACTAGTTTTCCAGCACACACACACGCTGTCGCCACTATAAACACCAAACTGACTGGCACATTTTGGGTAAACCTTCCATCTGTTTCGAAGCACACAATGATAACTTGCATAATGTTACCCCTGATCAAATGGCGGACGTGACAGGCGTTTATAAGCGGATGCAGAGGTTTTCCTGGTGGCCCAAATCACATCCATCGCGCTCTGGACTCGATGACGTACTGTGCAGCACGCCAACTGAGAGATGGAGAGAGTTTCTCTTGCCAAGTTATCGGACCTGAAACCGCGCTTTTGAAAGAGGCAATTTAAACACGACTGTGTCACAGCCTCAGACCCATTATTGTAATGCATGTGGGAGAGAGATGTTACAGCTGAAGCTGAAAATGTTTCCATCTGGTTCAGAGGACCCATCTGCTTATTATTTTCCGTGTGTCAGTTGGCGTAGTCTTTATTGGGACTTTGCAATTTGACTCCCGCGGAGAGCCGAGATTGTGCATCCCAATCCAATTCTAGATCACTGGTGTATGCAATCTTTTAGAGTTAAAACTCAACTTCATGACTGTGAAAATGTTACATCACTCATGGGGGGGGGGGGGTGGTGATGTGTTTTTTCCCCCCAGAAAACCAATGCAGAGTGAAACATAACATGAGCTGTTATATCGGCATCTTTGTGGATTAATGTGCACAGCGAGTAGAAAATAAACTGAATAAATACCATTACCTCCCCTCAGCGATGCAGGATCAGACTTATGTTCTCGCCGCGTCGTCTCGTACAGTTTTTTTTCTTTCTTTTCTCAAAAAATAAATATATGCCTATGTACGTACAGTGCTGAGAGTCGCAGGGATTTGAAATGGGTGGTGTGTTTTTTTTAGATTTTTTTTATGAAATATCTGCAAAGCTGGGGGACGTGGTTCTCTTGAGATGACCCACACACAGTGATTCAAACACTCAGACATAAAAGGCTTGAAATGGATTCAAACAATATGGTTCTCGGAAGATGAAATGGGGACCAGATGCAGACCAGGGGTGGGGGTGGGGGGGAGCATGTCTTTCCCAGAATAACATACAGTTGACGAGTGAACATTTGCGGTGTTGTGACTCTGCATTAAACAGATCATAAATCTCTCCCGGCAAACAAACGACACTCCAAACTTGAAGTCCCAGAACGTAAATACAAAGCATGATATTTAAAGCAATGGCGTGAGGAAACCAACACACACTTGATAGTCGTGCTGTGTTTGATACATGCTGAAACAGAATAGCTTTGCATTGGCAGCATTCGGATATGACACTTGAAAGCGTGGACCGCACCTTTGTTCACACTGAAAAGGCTCTGCGATGCATTTTATATTAACTATTTGTCGAACAAAATGAGAAGAAATCAATGGAAAAAAAAAAGTAAACTAAAACCGTAAATGAATATGTGACACTGATATTGGCAATTGACAAAGACAGCTACTGATCAACACACACACACACACACACACACACACACACACACACACACACACACACACACACTGAACAGCTTTGGCTGAGACATTATGCTGAATGCCTGCTCGACAGAAAGGCCACTAAAAGCATGCTGCTTCTTTTAAGTGTCTGCAAAGTAAGTGTGAGAGGGAAGTGCCTGTGCTCTCGGCCGCATGCCGACCCAATGCCAGCGAGAACACAGCTCCACACAGCCCACCTCTTAGAAACGATTCATTAAAGTCTGAGACAGCTAGTCATTTTAGCGTTTTTGATCTGGTTGTTCAACACCAATAAGGTGATATAAGGTGCAAAATGTCAGGCGGTTTGAAGCGGATACGATGGCGACGATGTGAGCATGCGTTTTTTGAGTGACGGACAATCGGGGGCGGGCGAGCTGTCCTCCAAAGGCTAGCATTAGCTAGAAGGTCATGTTTGTGGGTCACTCGGTCCATAATGTTAGTGTCCCATCAACAGCTTGTCTCCTGGGAATGAAACAGCCCTCCGAATGAAATAGAGTTACCTAATTGAAGCCCGAACGTATCTCTGCCTGACAAATGGGGAAGAAAACCTTTTGTCAATTTAATGGCTCTGAGGTCCTCTGATGTGTCACAGAAAATATAATAAATCACTGGAGCAGGAGAGCCACGCCGGACTGACGACCAGAGTGATTCAACGCGGGAGCGTCGAGGCATCTCACGCTGATGTAGGCAACGTGATGTGCAATAAAAAAAAAGAATTCTAAAGGCAGACCCTGATGTCAGAATGGTACTGATGCGCTCCGCGTTAAAAGAAAAAAATATCCCTCGACAAGCACTCCTGTGAAATGATGCTGGTCACTAAAGACCTGCTATGGACAGACATTCCCTCCCTGCGGGGGAAGTGCTGCAGGGCCATGCAGGGAGAAATAAATGGGCAAAAACGAGTCTGGGTTAGAATGCAACGTTCTGCTCCATTTCATCCAGAAATGTTCATTTCGCTCATTCCAGCGGAGGGAAAATGTGCTCCGCTCGAGCTTATGGTTGGATGAGCCAACTTTTCAAGGCTCTGTATACACAACACGTACGCACACATGTACATGTACGCACACACGTACGTACACACGCACGCACACACACACGTCAAAGTACAGAGAGTTTAAAGGGCGAAATAAAAGATGATGAAAGTACAACTGCCTTAGCGAGTATGAGAGGAAAATGGGTTATGAAACGAGACATTTTTCGAACTTATCTTAGTGTTAACAGGGACGCAGATCGACCATTATAAAAGCCGTATCAGCACATCAAGGAAGGAGCCGAGGAAAGGAAAGACAGGATGTTTTCAGGCTCAAGGATGTGTGTTGATAGCCAAGAATTTCAAGAAACAATGGCTGCTTGGCTATAAAAGCCTCGTCAGGCCACTATAATAACAGATTGGACACTGTTTACCTCTTCTGCCTTGAGAAGGGGAATATTAAACTGATGACGCTCTGACTTTAAACCTCTCAGGGAGGACAACAAAAGGTCAACAGTGACACCAGAGAGCTGATTTGTACAGAAATCAAATCAACTAAAGAACAGGGTCTCCTGCGCTATGAAGCAGGGGGTTTTGAGAGTCCGGTATTACGTCCTGATGCAGACTGGGGAGGGCTTCTAGGGGAAGCCGGTAGGATTCGTGACGGGCGGGGTTGCCAGGTTTTGCGATCGCCGACACCTTCCCTCTTCTACCGTCCTGCACGTGTGCCGAGAGAGCAGGAAACACGTCGTCCGTGTTCATGTTGTACAAAAAAATATTCTATCCAAGAGTTCCCGTCGTCAGTAGTGTGTGCTGCGTGTTTGCACATTTGCAAAACATACAGCAACTGTTTGGCATGTCCATCAGTTTGTGTACCCCTCTTTGTCGCTCTGTGTTTGCGGCTTTTGTTTGTATTTTTCATATCCAAACGCCATCTGCTTGTTTCCCATTCATCCCGAACCGCGTCAAGTCCTGGCAGCAGCGGCGCTGCGGTCACTGGCAATGTGCTGAGTGGAAGACAGAGCTGCGTCGCTCCCCGTCCATCCCGCCGGAGTCCTGCTAGTCCTTCTGCTCTCCACAGAGTCGCTCTCGTGCGCCTCCCCCTGCGTGGGGTCTCCCCCGAGGGGGCGCCGGTCCTGTCAGAGCCTCTCGATGTCCCTGTATTTCTTGCGGAGAATGGAGACCTGGTCCTTGAACAGGATGGGGTCCAGTCTCATCTGGGAGTGGACCAGCGGCATGGCGCCAAACCAGCTGGCGAACTTGTTCATGCAGGTTTGCCGCTGGGCAAAGTGGTCCGGATCGGCCCAGCGGGAAGCTCTCGAAGACTGTTGGGAATGGAGAGGGAGAAGAGGGGAGACAAACAAAAAGTACGTCAGTGTCATTATCACGGTGAATGATGATTATTGCTTCAGATCAGCGAGTCGCAACCACGCGGTACTTGTACACCAGAGGGACAGTGTGCAAAATGACCCGATGGCAATCGGGGGTCCGGCTTATAGTGCTCCAGTCTTGCACAGACTCAATACGCAATATATATACTCAGCGATAAACGCTTCACACACATATTCACAAGAGTAATATCGTTAACGATAAGGCCACTCCTACAGAATCCACACAGCACATGCAGCCCTCTCTCCCTCTAACCCGACACACATGCACACTCACGTGCTTTCCAGCTTGTCCGGGGTAATGTTTTTTTCTTTTAACCTAAACCACATTTGCAGTGCGGACCATTTGCAAGATTTTTCCCCATTTTCGCAAACCGCTAAGCACATGGAGAGGTTGCGAGTGAGTGAGTGGCTCAATTCATTCAACAAAAAAAATATGATTTTGTTTGTCGTCCAATTTGTGTTTAGGAGGGAAATAGAAGGTGCAACTAGGATTACATATCGGTGTGTTGCTGATCTTCAGAAAATGGTTTCATCACATTTACTACTGAACAGTTGAACTGATGAGCTAAAAATAATTGATGTACCGTAATAAGGTAAAAGTAATGGATAAACAGTTGAAAGAACTACCTAAAAGTAGTGAATAAAAAAATCTAATAATTGGCTCAAAGTATTGGATAACTGTTACCTTATCGACATAAACACAAAACATTCGACCGTAGGAAAAAACTTATAAATATCCACGTTTATGGACGTTCTCCCCGTGACAAGAGAACACCATTACTTAATGACGACTGACGTTAACGCTTCTCAATAAATCATCAGCTGGATCATATTCTACAAACGATGACGTAAGCCATAAGAACTGAGACGCCTCCTCTCTGGGCCTTTGTCTCTCCGCCGTACAGTCAGTGACTTGTCCTGTTTACCCACGGGGCGCACCAAAGACCTTCAGCGGAATAACTCATGCTGTTCATTCCAGCTGAAAGGCCGAGACACACACTGATGATGGGGAGGAGACAATGCTGGCTTCAGCATGAAGCACAATTCATATGAAAAAGGAGGATACGATCAGTGGATTATGTAATAAGTCTACGATTGTTCCGAGTTCAGTCACATCCTGTAATGTGGTTCTCTTTAATTCAAACCAATCCTCTCAACTGGCAGCTGTCCTGAATTTTGGTGTCACGGCTCTTTAAAAAAACAAAAGGGCTAATGAGTGATCTCAGTGAAGGAATTCAGAAATAAATTAAAAACCGACACGGACCCGGTCATGAGGAGGGTCACAGAACAGCCCTACCTGTCCCATCATGGTCTCCTTGTACTGCTTCTTCTGTGTGACCTTGATGGGCGGCAGCTTGGTGACAGCGGAGACCAGGAAGTTCATCAGGATGTCCTCACAGTTGGCCAGCTGGTCCACCATGCCCTTCAGACTCGTGGGTAAGTAGTTGGTGTACAGGTGATGGTAATACCTGCGAGAGAGGAGAGAAGGGGGTTAGAATACAGGAAGAGCGAAATCATCAAATGAGAATAAAGAAGAAGGGGCGACGCCATGTGTGAGCAAGAACAGAAAGTTGAAGCATTGAAAGGGAACTGAAGCAGACTGAAGGGTGAGTTGCAGGTTAAGTTTGGCTGTGATCATAATTCATGTGGTCTGGTTTAACATCACGGGTATTTTCCCTCAATTCCGTTTCACTTTTCCCAACTGCACACAATACAGTGTATATATCGATTTGCATTTACATCGTATGTGTACAAACTGTCAGAAGGTTGTTTTTGGATTAATGCCTGAAAAAAACCGCCATCATTCACACGCTGTCAGACCTCGACAGGTGGACGACGCTTGTCGACTGTTTGGGGCGACTTGAATTCAAATGCACCACAAATTCCAGACTCTTTCACAGGTTGAAGCCTTCGGGTAGAACTCCGGGTTCATCAACGGACTGATTGCTCAGAGTTCCAGGATGGATTGAAGGACTGCGTTATTGAAAGTGATTAAGCGTTTGGCAGTGATTGGCTGACTCCGGCTTAATGGACTGCTCCCATCACAGCTGAGTGAAGCCATATTAAAGCTGACAGGGGCTGTTGTAGAGCTAAACGCAGGAACTATGAAACGCCGTGTAGCAGACAAATTGACATTTTGTTTCTCGGGATAAAACATACCCGGTGTCAAAACACTGATTTCCTGAGGCTGTGCAACACCGAACAAGGCGCCTACTTTCATAATCGGCAGATCACTGCATCAAAAGTGTTGTATCAAAAGACAGACGACTGAACGCTGGAGAGCAGAGCGAAGCTGTGATCCCCGTATAACAGAGAGGGCAACGGAAGCAAGGCACATGAAAGCAAACAGTGAGCAGGTAAACAGCTGTAATGGAACCAAGTCTGCAGATCAGAGGACGGCGATGTGAAAGCCGCTGCACCTGTGGTAGATGGCGGCCCCCGTCAGCACCATCGAATAATCGTTGGTCCATTTGGAGGTGTAGCCCCAGCGCTCCTTGTTGCTGTCCCAGAAGTGGCTGCGAGCGGGGTAACCCACGATCCGCTCCGGGAAACTCTGCCAGACCGTGAAGGCAAAATCCACCTGGACCGACACAAAACAGATTTTTACAGATTATGATATTTAGAAGCACATTTGTATCACTTCCCAATAAAAAAACAACACCATTATGAGTTGTGACTCGGTTATTCATGGTTTATAACTCATTTTCTAATGCTTTATTTCAGTTATAAGCAATTAACTTATGGTTGCCAGGTTGTGAAAAATCCTTATTAGAAAGTGTGAAACTCACAGGTGTTTATTAATGCGTTCATATACATTTATAACTGCATTATCACCAATTAGGATAAACACCAGCCAGAGGGATTTTCCACAACCTGGCAACTCAAAGGTTGCTCTGATTAATGGCGTATAACTTATTTACAAAGCATTAGTAAGTGATCTATTAGCCATTAACAAAGCATCATTACGACACCATTTGAAAAATGCAACAACACAGGAGTATTCCTGCAGGTATTCTGTGGTTTTTATATTTAAAGGATGAGAGGAGGGAACTCCCACACACTGTCCCTTTACTTGTAATTCACTCTTATTGATGAATACAACATCTCGGTCCTCAGACTGAGGCTCAAAGTTCATTGCAAGTAAAAGGACAGTGTGCAGTAATTCTCTTCTCTTGTTTCAGGATGTTTCCTCCTACACACCTGCCTCCAACAAATTGAAGGTGTTCATGAGCCTTCAGTTTACACTTAAAGCATGAAATATTTCCTTTGAGATGTTGAGAGTAATTTTCTATTTAAGGTATACATTGTGTGAGGAAAAAAAAAGAATCCGAGAGGGAAAGAAAGAGACAACGAGAAGAACTAACAAAGGAAGTGCGCACTCAAACAAAGAGTAGTGAAAATACAACAAAACCTCATCAGACACAAAGCAGTCCGTCCTCAGCTGCTGCCTGTAGCAAACTTCTGTGGCGGCGATCACAGCATTCAATCAAATAATTAGATGAAAACAGACACAAACAGCCCTCTCTGCATTACACCGCAGACTACCACGCTATCATACACCGGGAGAGTGCTTACATTAATGAATGCTTAACACCAAAACCCGCCGTAAAACCCAATACACATCATTTTTATCTTCTCTTCCTGCCAGAATGCGGGCTTACAGACAAATCCCGGAGGAGAAGAAGAAGGAGAAGAGCTCCGACTCTCTTTTGCTTCCATTGCAGGAGAAATGTAGTCGAACAAGGACAGAGTAATAAGGAAAACACATTTCGATGGTTGAACCGATATCAAGAGGAAGTGTTGCTGGAAATATGGGCATGTTGGACAAAAAACAAAGAAACTAAATCATTGTGAGGAACTGGGTGCCAGGTTGTAATTTATTGTGAAATCTGCTTCTCAACATCTTCACTTCAGGGCAAAACAAATCAGAGGTAGAAGAATAAAACTGTTGTGTTCTAGTTGAGCGGCTAATTTTGAGAAAATGGGAAGGACTGTTAGAGATCGGTATTCAAGCCTGAAGTTCTTTTTTAATATGTACTGGCATTGATGTTTCTATAACTCGTTTATGCTCATGATCCAACACGTCTTCATGGATGAAAAACGGGTTTTTTTCCCTCTCAGTGCCAGCTCTGCGTTGCCATCTTGATCCTCCGCACAAAGTCTTTACGAGATCTAATTCCGCACTGTTCAAAGCAGCATCTGGCTTCCCATGATGCTGCGCCAAAAAAAAGAAAACAGGAACAGTCCCGACAGCATGAGGAACAGAAATGTCCAAAACAAGTGCTGCTGTCGTATAGGGGATTCAGGAGGTACGGTGTGAATACAGGCGCCGAAACATGAGGGGGAAGATAGAAAGAAAGACAGAGAGAGAGAGGCGGGCGAGAAAAGGCGAAAAAAGTACGCCGCCGGGAGTAAAAGTTCGAGTAGTTTAAGTGATTTGAGAATCGAGCTGTGGAACAAAAAATTCTTCAGAGAAAATGCAATCAGAGTTTTGCTTTTGGGACGTTTTGTCTCAAGAGGACCCGACTGTCGAGAGAGAGAGAGAGAGAGAGAGAGAGAGAGAGAGAGAGAGAGAGAGAGAGAGAGAGAGAGAGAGAGAGAGAGAGAGAGAGAGAGAGAGAGAGAGAGAGAGAGAGAGAGAGAGAGAGAGAGAGAGAGAGAGAGAGAGAGAGAGAGAGAGAGAGATGTTATTATGTTACAAAATACCTCTGTGGTGGACAACACTGTGTCTTCATCCAGGCTGAGGACAGCGTCGGTGACGATGGTCTCGTAGGGCAAGAAACGACTGCTCATCACCTGCACGGGGACACACAGATCACAAAGGGTTGAAGCCGCGTTATTAAAACGAAAACGTTGGATTCCTCCGCTTCACACAGCGTTCATTTGTCATCATCTGGTCGCCTGGAACACATTAGAAACAGGCTGAGGGAGCGAATGTCAATCTGAAAGTTGTGCAAAATGTCTGAAAAGGGAAGAAAGAAGGAAAATAAACCTTCCTGTTACATGCCGTCACATTTTATTTTTCATGCGGTGCAGACGTGTTTATTCACACAGATGCCAGCTTCCACTGAATGTTTCCATGGAAACATCAATAACTCCATCTCATCCTAAATGTGCAGCTTGTTTTGAGGGTTTTGTTCCAGGTGTGGCCGTCCATTTTCCTAGCGAGGTAGCTCAGAACAGCTTCTCCGTAGGACGCCTGGAGACGTTCCCAGGCAAGATGGGATACTGTATGTAATTCCCACCAGCATGTCCCGGGTCTCTCCCGGGTCTCATCCCACATGGACGTGCCCGGAAAACCTCCAAGGAGAGTCAACAGGGAGGCATCCTAAGAGCCAACATTCACACACCGATGGCGGAGCCGTTGGACGTGTTTAGGGGTTCATCTTGCCCGAGGACACTTTGACCTGCTTACTGGAGGAGCTGGGGATCGGACCGTTGAACTTCCGACTGAAAACCTGAACCACAGCCGCCCGAAACCAAAGCAAACATGCCGTAAACACAACACTGACATTAGCACCTTTTAACGTTGACTTAGCAAACAGTCGCCTACAAAATGAGAACACAACTCTATCAATTATTTGGATTCCTGTTTGCGTCCACCTGACAAATGTAAGTCCAATATTCCCTTTCATCTTAGTTCTACCAACTCCTGAGGGAAATATCTTTAACCGCTTAATGCTCCACCGTGTTCACCGGCTTGTAGATAACTCTTTGTGTCGTTTGGTGCTCGTATGTCGCATACGGTCACTCTATTGTGGCTAACAATGACACAATAAGGAAGCGAGTGAGACTGAATCAAAACAGTCAAATTGTGGGCCAGAAAATCAAAACAATGAGCTGAAAGACACTAAAATGAGATAAAGTGCAGAGTCTGGGGATAATTACTTGTTCATCAATCACTCTTGACCCCTTTCACATAAAAGTAGTCATGAGATCCACAGTTGATAGTTAGATACTTAAATATAATTAAATTATACTTAATATAAAGGTGTTGCTCACAGCCACTCTGAGGAGGAACCCCGACGCCTAATTCTGTCAGTTGCTACCCAACGCTCTAGTTTTAAATTAGATCCACCGGTGGAGCTTCACCTTGAGATACATTTTAGAATAAAAACTCTTTCCGCTTCAATGTCTCCCGTATACATTTTTAATGACTCATTACAAATTCATGGGAGACAAAAAGCCATCACATCAACAACAAACAGCAGCGCAGGGAGAAGGAGAGAGAAGCCAATATCCTACGCTTTACTGCCCCCCCCCCCCCCCATTGTTTTCAAAAAGTGATGGAGCGCTGATACAAGTTTCCATTACTGCTGCAGGGTCGTCGCTCTCTTTTAAAATCAATAACGACACATAAATGCAGCCAGACACATACAGCAGGAGTCTGGCTGTCACAAATGTACCTTTCCTCTCCACCACCCAAACAAACAAATGCGTGTATTTAACAGCAAATGAAAGCAAACTGTGTAATACATAACGGCCCTTGAATGTGAAGTGGAAGCAGAGAGAGCGATGGTGGCCGGGGCCTGGGGTCTCTGGGTGGATGGAGAGACCGACATCTTGAGGACATTTAGACGGGAAGTCTAAATGTCTGCTGCTCTGATGAAAAGCGCTCGGACGAGAAAACGGCAGCTTCTGGCCGAGGAAGTCGCTCGAACTCAAACAACCTCCCACACGAAGGAGAAGCGGCTCCCGATGCATCGCTTCAATGGACACACGGTATGTTAATACACTCACACTTACAGCCTGTTGTTCAACACAGCCATTAAGGTCGGGCCTTTGCAAGAGCACTTGTTCTTTATGAAACACCTGCACTGAAAAAACGTCATTACATTTCTATTCAACAATAGTCGGCATTGACCTCCTTTCTCGATCAACACCTGGCATTGTCTGCCTGCCGCGCTCCAGCAGAGTGACCTCACTCTCAACAGGTCTTCATCACTCCTACAGCCGAGGGCAGCAACAAGCACCGAGAGAACGACTTCACTCTGGAGCCGTGTAAAGCCTTATCCGTTCTGGTGCTGCAACTAATGATTCCTTTTATTATCGACCAACCTTTTACTGTATAAAATGTCATGAAGTATTGAAGAATGCCCAAGGCGATGTCTTTAATACGACCGATAGTCCAAAAACTCAAAGATTTTCCTTTTACAATTACTTTTAAACGGGACCTATTATGCTCTTCTTTGGGTGCATCTTTGTTTTATCTCAATTTACTGTTACAATACGTTTACATGCAATAATGCTCAAAAAACGCCTTGTTTTTTGTCTGCCCCGATTGTCCAGCTAGCCCCCGCTCTGTTGTGATTGGTCAACCACGTGTCGCATGCGTCGGAAATGTCCCGCCCCTTACCATATACAGAATTTAGCTCCAACGGCTCACTGAGCGGCCCAAAAACACTGCGGTAGCCACGGTGACAAGAGCGTCTGTCCGGCGGAAGAAGCCGATAGTTTGAGGGCGTGTCAAACTAGCCGGTAGGAGGTGTTATGCAAATGTCTTACATTGGGATATGTACACAAATATATACAATGCACTAAAGGAAAGGGAAAAGAGGAAAAGCATAATAGGGGCTCTTTAATACGAAATGATCATCATGTTTTTTCATACCTGCAGGTGCGCTGTTTTTAGCATCAAAATAAAAGAAGTAGAAAACATGGATTTCCAGTTTGATTTTACATGTGCATGCCCCCATGTCCTGCTCCCACCGCCTCACACAGCTGAGCCTCGACGGCGCTGTCGGGGCTCGATCAAGTACCATCTACTCCGCCTCTCCCCGAAAAACCCTCCAGAGGCAACGGCAGCGGCGGAAAGTTTGAGCGACACTCATATTTGATCAGGGTGGAGGAGTCGAGGTGTGTGATTGGCAGTCGCATTTACAGAACGAAGAAAAGGAGAGAGACAGAAAATGAGCATTGAGAGGAGAGAGCCGCCCTCTCATTTCCATTGTCAGCATTACTGCTGTAATGTCCTGCGGGCATACAGAGAGAAACAAAACAATCCCCATCGCTGCACTTGTTTTCCAGCAGAACGCGTCAGGGAGAACACCAGCGAAGAAGAGGTGTCGAGAGAACAAGACAGGACACGGGAGGGGAGAAAGTGACAGCGAGACAAACGGCAACAAAAAAAAATAATTAAAAAGGAGAGAGAGAGAGGATGAGAGGCCGGTGTTTCCAAAGCCCTGATGGTTTGTAGTGTTAGAAGTGCGACATATTAGCCTGGGGCTTGCTGGTGCTCTCCAGGAATGTGAGCTCTTACAGCCGGAATCTGCCTCCAGCACTTCGCCTCCTCTCTGAAGGACCGCAGCAGAGGAGGGAGACGGGGGAAGGAGAGAGCAGGACCACCGGTTTGCGTGAACTATATCGAGCGCTGCTTTTTGGCCACCGCGTCAGAGAGACAGACGGAGGAGAGGAAGGTACGTGGTTCAAGGATAAGATTGGTGTTATTCCAGGTTTTTTCTAACTGTCAACAAATCCCAAGACAAAACCAGAACTAACAATGCCACCATGTGTGTCACTCTTTATAAAAATGGCTTAGTTTTTTTTTTTTGTGTTTTTTTACAGGAGTGGATCTTTCTTGCACACCACCCATCCAGAAGTTATGTTTCCTGCTGCAAGAAGCAAGCGGACACATTATCCTTTAAGGCGAAAGACACAAACAGGCCAACGTTGTCTGAGGCGGGAAGATATATGAATTAAAGAGGAATAAAGCATGGAAGTGAAGGACACTCGGGGTCGATGCTAACGCTGAGGACATGTCCTCTCTAGTTCCTCCCTGGGAATATGGCCGTGTTTAAAACCTGTAGGGACGTTTCAATTACACAACGAATTTTGGTCGTCTACTATATCAGTATGTACACATTTAAAATCTTTTAGGTCAACAATACGTAAAAGTCAAGGATGCAGCTTTTTTGTATTTCTGGCAGTGTGGAGGCTTTGAATGAGGATTTAGGCCTTCATGTTTGGAAATGAACTACACAGAAAATTTTCTGAAGAAGGAAAATATGGGACGTCTAAATCATTTTAAAGATTCGGGAGGAAGGGTGCATTGGAGGGAATTTAAACTCAGGATGACCTCTCGCATTTCTAAATTTCTGGCCACAGTCCCGGTGAGAGTGTACAAAGTAAATAAACAGGAGAAAGGAGAGCAGCAACGATGCAGTTATAGAGACGCGAAAAGAAGATGAGAGGAAGAGAAAATTATGAAGAGGGGGGGGGGGATCTGTGAGTGAGGAGGGGATGAAAGAGAGAGGGGATAAGCAATGTGACAGTGGCAGGAAAAAAGGCAAAAGGGATGAAAAACTCTCTCTCTCTCTCTCCCTCCCTCTGTCACTTCCTCTGTGGAGTGGAGGAACACAGCTTGGCTCGCCACAGTAAACACAGAACCCGCTGCAACCACAACAAACCACAGGCTTCCTGACACACACACACACACACACACACGTCAGTACGCTAAGCCTGTTCTGCTCGCTCTTCACGGACACACAGCTACACACAGAGCCCTCCCGCTGTGATTGACAGCTTGGGAGAAACCACTCAGAGCCGCGGGGAGAGGTACACCATAAACTCAGCCTACCGCCGGGTGACTGACGCTGATGTGAAAACCACTTCCTCTGATTGGCAGGTGAAGTTAAGTCCTCGCGAGCGGGAGGGGAGGGGGGGGGGGGGGGGGTCGAGGACGGCATCGGATGAGTCTGATGTCTGGGAATAGAGATGAGCGACCAGATCCTGTTTACTTTTCCTCAAAAAAACAAATAAAACATCAAACCTGAGCTTGGACATGGGGAAAAAAACATGCTTGCATCGGCATTTAGAGGAAAATAATCCCCCTGTGTCCACATCTGCCCATTGACTTTGACAAGCAGGTCACATGGAGGTCAAGAGAAACGCTGCGTCGCCCTTGAACAGGGCAGAGCCTTCAGCCTAATCAGGTTGCCATAATAAATGTCAGAGTCACGCTCACGGCTCCGGCTGGAGGCTTAACTTAACAAGCGTGTCTCGCATGACAGTGTCAGTCAAGGGACCAGAGGGAGGGAAACTAAATATCTCAAGACTGACATGCCGAGTCATATTTTCAACTTTTCTTTTCCTGTGAACATTTTTAAGGAAACAAAGTTTCTACCTTCCTGCTCCGAATTCCAAATGTCGTAACCTTCATTCATTGGCTGCAACAAACCAACAACATGGCGACGGACGTAAATTAAAGATACTCGAGGCTTCAAAACTGCAGTCTGCAAAACCAATGGGTGACGTCACGATGACCACGTCCACTTCTTCTATGCAGTCTAGGGCGGCTACGCGCTTATGTTAGCCTAGCTAGCTATGATGCTAACCGGAGCATCAAACTAGACAGGCCCGGGAGGAGCGACTCAGCCAAGGCAGCTCACATTTTTATACCTGTAGTTCAAAGGCTACCAGTCTAAACATGTAAAATAATAATATTCACTTAATAATAACAATACTCATTATTACTATTAGTTTTATGAGTAGTAGTATTAGTAGTTGTATTGTCATTCATATTGCTATTATGATAGGTAAGTCTAAAATAAACTCTTCGTGTTTTGTTTGTAAAGAGGGAGATACCAACGTATCAGCCTGAATCTAATGTCATTGTCGACAGGTGATGTCTTGCCGTGATCAAGAGGGTCAATCAGTGGCCCAGACGCTAAAGAGAGGCTGCTGCTGACTGAATGATTCAGAGATGCTGGCGGTAATTCTCCCATATAGACCGGAATAGTCTTTTCTGGGAGGATTTGCGTGTTTGTTAGGGTAAAAGATTCACAATGTACTGTAAAGAGGTGGCAGTCGTGGCTTAACGGGACTCTGATAGGGCAACAAAGACGCCACAGCAAAAGAAGCTGTGCCAGAGTCTCAACGCGGCATCTCGTACGACATGAGAGCAGAGTGCTGTTCGGTACTTTTTAATCGAGCTACAACAGCCCCAATAGCAGCGGCAATGCTGTCTGTAGCGGTCTCCATTGCAGCATTAGTCCCGCCCCCGGTGCTGATTGGCTAATCGTTATGTCCCCTGCTGAACTTATTGGGCAATTACTTTTTAATCAAGATACCGCTGTTTGATGTCACGATGCCGGCTGATTCGGCTGACTCAAACTCGGTTGAGTTAACGGATTCGGAGGTCTGGACCGTGGACGACATGTGGAACTGCGGAGCGCTAAAGCTCCACAGAGCGCTCCGTGCTTGTCGCGTGTTTGAATTGCACCAAATTTGGAAAAAAAGAAAGAAATGGACACAGATTCCATTGCTAGAGACATTTTGTCACTTTCCTGACATCTATTTATGATTAAAGTAAAGAATAAACAGCAATACTTTTATTAAAGCGCACACTCTAACTACACACATGCATCTATTACTGCCTCTTTATCTTTCCTAACCATATGCATTTTCCATGCTTATTTGTCCTCCAAACCACATCATTCCTATTACTGAGCTTTAACTGAAACCACACAAACTGTCCTTTAATGGAATCAGAGCAGCACAAACAGCACACAACTCCCAGACACTTGGTGAAATGTCCACAAATACAGTAGCTTTACGGTGAGAGAAAGTGTATAAGATAAGCTGCGTAATTAGAAGTGACAGTGATCGAATCTTTGGGGTAAACTGGAAGGAAGTGTGCTCAGGCTCACCTTGTTCTCTCCCTCGATGACGATGACGGGCACCGAGGTGGCGGGCCAGCGGTGCTTGGCCGGGAGAGGCTTGTCACAGTTCCACAGGACGATGATCTAAAACACAGAAGCAAGATATCAGCACCCGCAAACAACTCATTTGATTCCCTCTAAACAAAACAACTCTTCAGCTCGTTCAACGTGACATTTACGTGACCTAACCGGCCATCAAATGTCACCTTATCACAGGCTGGTTGAGGGTTTAAGAGCCAGAAGGGCAACTGAAGGAGTAAAATGTTTCCAATTATGGCTCCAGAACCATCCGTAGAGTCACGCGACATGTCACTGAACACATCTTCCAGCCCGTCCGATCTCACCCTCAGACTCCAACCGGATTATGTTTTTACATGAGGGACTCGTGTTTGATGTGACTCGGACACGCAGGTCAGCTGACATTGACGCGCGGACCTCATACATGTTTGATGAGGAACACACATATTCACACACCAGTCTGGCCTTACACGCACAACTTTGCTTCACTATGTCTCAGCCTGTTCTCATGCATCTTTAATTGTGCTGACACAAAATGACTGCTTGCTCAACCCCTCCCCCCCAAACTCTGATTGTCCAATCACAGCTAAGTAATTGTAACGTCAGGCACTGTCGAGCTTTGGATTTGTCTACATGTTGAAGCATTGCACACGGGGCTTTGCTGTAGAAAGAGCACTTCTTGGTATTTAAAGTGTTTGGAGGGTGGTGTGTGTTTGAGCCTTTTCAAAAACACGTTTAAGGAACGGAGTGAACGGTTGATCTGCTCAAACAGACTGCAGATCGTTAGCATGCGTGGCTAACTAGCTTACAACCTACCTACAGTAGTGAGCTTTACTTCAAGAGACCAAGAGTTAGCATTTCATTAGCTAACTGCATTAGTCATCATAGGTTAACATTAGCAGCTCATTAGCAACATCCTTCTCTTTAAGGATTACACTTGAGCAGCCCTAGCACATGAGATAGCGCTGCATGAGATAGCGCTGCATGAGATAGCGCTGCATGAGATAGCGTTGCATGAGATAGCGCTGCATGAGATAGCGCTGCATGAGATAGCGCTGCATGAGATAGCGCTACATGAGATAGCGTTACATGAGATAGCGTTGCATGAGATAGCGCTGCATGAGATAGCGTTGCATGAGATAGCGCTACATGAGATAGCGCTGCATGAGATAGCGCTGCATGAGATAGCGCTACATGAGATAGCGTTACATGAGATAGCGCTGCATGAGATAGCGCTGCATGAGATAGCGTTGCATGAGATAGCGCTGCATGAGATAGCGTTGCATGAGATAGCGCTGCATGAGATAGCGCTGCATGAGATAGCGTTACATGAGATAGCGTTACATGAGATATCATTACATGAGATAGCGTTACATGAGATAGCGTTACATGAGATAGCGTTACATGAGATAGCGTTGCATGAGATAGCGCTGCATGAGATAGCGTTGCATGAGATAGCGCTACATGAGATAGCGCTGCATGAGATAGCGCTGCATGAGATAGCGCTGCATGAGATAGCGCTACATGAGATAGCGTTACATGAGATAGCGTTGCATGAGATAGCGCTGCATGAGATAGCGTTACATGAGATAGCGTTGCATGAGATAGCGCTGCATGAGATAGCGCTGCATGAGATAGCGTTACATGAGATAGCGTTACATGAGATATCATTACATGAGATAGCGTTACATGAGATAGCGTTACATGAGATAGCGTTACATGAGATAGCATTACATGAGATATCATTACATGAGATAGCGTTACATGAGATAGCGTTACATGAGATATCATTACATGAGATAGCGTTACATGATAGCGTTGCATGAGATAGCGTTACATGAGATATCATTACATGAGATAGCGTTACATGAGATAGCGTTACATGAGATAGCGTTACATGAGATAGCGTTACCTTTATCTAACCCGAAAGTTAGTCCTCATCCTAAAATCCCTCTCTCTCATAAAATACAAACATCAAAAACAGGGTTATGTTAGAAAGAAATAACAGACTGATCATTTGTCCTAATGCAACTAGTTTAACTAGCTCTTCACTGCAATGCAAGACCAATTCCGCCTTTATTTATTTATTTAGTATCTATAAATGCTGCTGTAGCGAAAAAATTCACCTTTGCGGGATTAATAAAGTAATTATCTATCTATCAGTCTATCTATTTACATGGATCATTACCTGGTGAGGATGCTGACATGTAGCTTTAGCTTCAGACTTTTGTATATTTTCTGAATATAAAGACTAAAAATGACGACTGTTGCCTCTGTTATTAATGTAAACTAGTGTGTAGTTCTAGAACGGGCAATAAAGGAGTATGTGAACTCTCCCTTAACAATTTTCAATTACATTACCTGAGGTTCAGCATAATACATAATCAGTTGAATGTAATATAGTACTTACATACTTAATGTACTAAAGTGTACATTAATGTGGGACTATTTCTAGAGTCGCTGTGCAGCTCACACCGACAGGAATCTATCTAAAGAATATGAAGATGGATTGTAAATCAAACGGAAACTTCACAACACCGCCCCCAACCCATTTTCAACTTCAAAAAAAACAAATAGCGGGTGAAAAATGTATTTCCAAAGATTTATTAGTTTGCTGTTTTCTGAGCTTTGCCTGAAGCTGGAGCACCACCATCTGCCGTGTGCTTTCACTTCCAGTTCCCCATCTCTGTTGTGCACACAGCTTTGAGGGAAGGTCATGCTGCTCAAAACCACATTCCAAATTTGAGCAATTTAAGTATGCACTCTGGCAATTTTCAGCGGACTTATTTTTTTCCATGAAAAACATACTTAACACTCAAAAAGAGTGTAGTTACTGTGGTTTATTCTACGCTATACTGCTACTGTAAATCCATCCATGAGAGTGAGGTTGATCAATTATAACAACACCGCTAATATCAACACAACCCAAGGAACTGGTTTGCCTGAACCTGCGGAGAATGAATACCCAATTAGCCATAAGGAATGTGATAGGAACTCATCATCGGCATTCCCATCCTGGAGTGTTCAGTTGCTGTGTGTCAGCGAACATCTGCCCTGCTGAAATCTCCTTCAACAAGTCAGTAAATTAATCCATCCCAGTTCCACCGTGCAGAGCTGTAGCCGACACTGTGCTCAGACGTCCCCGACGGAGGTGAACCGCAAGAATGTCCCCTGTTTCACATGATTCTGACAATAACCGTGTCACACCCAGCAGCCGTCCCCCTCTGGGGACTCTGCACCCCTGACTGGACCTGCCAAATTATGAGCTGGGAGCCATTTGGATGTCTGTCGAGGTGTTCTCCTTGCGTCTACACACATCAGCTGAAAGATGACACCCAGCTGTTTGACGAATGGGCACAAATGAGCTCGTCATGACAAGCCAGTACAGATACAAAAAAAAGAGAGAAAGTGTTTGTCATTGTACTATTACAACAGGTATGCAGCCTGGATCTCTGCACACCCACCCACACCCACACCCACCCACAGCAGAAGAACGTGTGATTCTGCTCTTACAGGGGCTCTGTTCCTTGATTAGAAAGACAGATGGTGTCTCTGTCAGCCCACCAGCCCTCTCAGGGTGCCGGTGGCGCGTATGTGCGCCTGCATGTGTGTGTGCGCGTGTGACTGGAGGAGAACGGTGAAGACAGTGTGTCTCTGTCGCACGGTTGGAAGAAACGCTTCCCTCGAAAAATGCACGTGCACGCAGCAGGAGGCCCGCTGTGCCAGAATGCGCCTCAAAAGCTTTCTTGCATCCAATTTAGCCTCCTCTGCCCTCCGAGTCCTTTCATTCTCTCCCCTCCATTCATTTATTTATATCCCTCTCCTCTCAGCAACCGCTCTCCCAGTCCTCTTCTCTGTCCACCGAGAGTGGAGAAACCCCCCCCCCCTTCTCCCGACCGTGCACCCGGCTCTCCACTTAAGAGTGCACAGCCCGAAAGAGCGCAAACACAGAAGCGGCCACCATAAACAGAAAGAAGAAGGCGGGGTTTGCTCAGTTGCTCAGTCCACCTTTGCCGCTGTGAGAGAAGGTCTCTGAGAACGCTTGGCTGAAAGCGTGCTGATGACTGGACGTGTGGTTCTTCAGCAGATGCTCTGGTTTTCATGAAAGGATGGCAAAGTTCATTCTTGACCTTGAAACACCAATGAATAAAACAATCTGCACCCAAACTCTCCTTATTCGCTTGCTCTGGAGCTTTTGATCAGTTGTCAAGAATAAACTGCCGAGATCAATGACTTTGTTTAATTATACGCGCCACTTTATTTAAGCGACATTCTGGCAAGGCTGCTTGTGTTTGGGTCAACATTTAAACGGGCACTCCATCAATTACAAGTCAGTTTATTTGTCATGAGGAGAACTACTTAGGATGACAGTTTGCGCTCGAGGAGTTCTTGTTGTTTTTTTGATCTGAGAAAATAACCGTGAGGACATCATGCTGATGTCATCGGGGTGGGGGTGCAAATTTAAGACAGAAAGTTACGAACAAAAAGACGTAGAATTTGAAAGACGTGCACATTTATCAGGCAGGAAAGGTCTGACAAAAATATTCTACTGAGTTGCATTATGGGAAGTGTAACATTCAGTCTCCCTTTTATCACTTGAGAAATCCCGCTGCTGAAAATAAACCCGAATTTAAGTCAGAAAGTTACGAAAGAAAAGCGTAGAGTTTGAAAGACATTCATCAGGAATGAAAGGTCTAGCAAATATATTCTGCTGAATTGCATTATGGGAAGTGTAGCATCCACTTTAAACATTTGAGAAAGTTTTTTTTGTTTTGCAACACAATGGGCCTCATGCAGGAAGATAACAAATCCCTCTTATTCATACGATTTGTTCTAATTTTGTGAGCACCCACTGACTTCTGGGATTCACCCGAGATTTAATGAGCAAAACACCGTGTTATCACGGGGCCACTAATTGAAAACATTTCAAATATTAACCAGCCGTACACGCAGGGAGCTGAAGAGAGTCGACCTGGTAGCCGCTCACACGGACGGCTTGTACACAGACACACACGTACAAGCAGCCTGCCTACGCAAACACACATTCATATTGTATACGCCGCTGTCACACAATCACATAACTCACCCACCTGTGCAACACACAAACGCAGACCCGCACGGCACTCGTACCGCCTACACAGAACAGAAACCTGCTTACTCATGCACTCTGCTGGGCACACACACACACACACACACACACACACACACACACACACACACACACACACACACACACACACACACACACACACACACACACACACACACACACACACACACACACACACACACACACACAAAACCAGCCATCGGGGAGCAAATTCCATTTCATTTCCCGTGCTGGTAAGGAGCAAGCAGGGGAATCAATACAGGCCGTCTCCAGCTGTGCTGAAGGGGGTTTCGCTGCCATGGAGACAGATGTAGCACTGCTACAAATTGCTGCTCTAATTCAATCCACCTGAGTTAACACACACACACACAGACACACACACACACACACACACACAGGGATGGAAGATGAATGTCGTTGTTGCTCTGGTTGGAAAATGCGATCGCAAATACGAACCCCTTAATGTGCACAATTTGGGGAGTCACGAGGTGGAGATCAATGGAAGATTCTGCAGTGAACACACACACACACACACACACACACACACGCACACGCACACACACGATTAAGTCCATTACCTGTGCACAGTACTGGGACTTGGCCACGGCTACCAGGAGCTTGAGTATGGGCTGGGACTGGGACACCAGAGGCGAGACGGCATGGATGACCGCTGTGAACTTGGGGTAGGGTTTGACACCTGAAACACAACAGAAAGATGGTCACTCTGTAATGCAGATTCACAAAACAGCAGAAAACAACGCCTGGCTGGAAGACGGCGAGCAGCCTGTCAGCCATCGGTGTAATTTTAAGGTCTTTGAAGAGAATAAATCCGACGGAGAACTGAAGGCTCTCATTTACAAACACTACGTATCTATTTTCAGTTAAAGATCTCACTTAAAAAGAGTCTGTCAGCAGTTCACACAAATGTAGACGATATAATTGTAAGGGATGTGCGTTTTCAAGCCAGTCTTAAAATATTCAACAACGTTAATGCGTTTTGAAAAACGCCAAATCTCCTTGATCGCTGAATATTACATTCCGGAAACTCTTCAGCTGTGTCTGAAGCCCAATGAGCAGACGACTAAGTGCTGATGCGGCTTTAAATTCAGCCTGACTTGATGTTCGAGGAGAGTAATCGGGGCTGAAAATGAGCAGGAAGTAAGATATTGAGCAAGACAATTCATAGAGGACGTTCAACTCTTCCTAATTTAAATCTAATCAAACCCGAACCAACAAAGCGGGACGCAGAGGAGACGGCGTTCGTCTCCTTTCCGCCACTGAGCAACTTTTTTATGATGAGGAACACACGCCGTTAAAACTCGGTAAACTGTCCCGGTGACTCGTAATGGAAAAAGTTACAAGTGCGCAGAGTTTTCAAACCCCTGAGATGTGAATTAGTAACAAGCTCATAAACAGACTTCCATGAAACATTGAACAAAACCCGGAGCCGAATTACCGCCGTGCAGCTTATTTTAAATTTTGGATGTGCGTGCTGTTTTCCGTCCTCGGCACAGGATTCTCAGAGGCTTTTTTATCACATCCTGCATAATCAGCACATTACACATCTCACATGTGAAGCATTCGAAGCAACACAAAAATATAGTTTGGGATTGATTCAGGAGGCCATTTAATACTCGCCACTGGCCAGAAGTATGTTGACCTGGCCAGAAGTATGTTGACATGCCTGTTTTACATACGTTTTTTGTAATTTTAGTGCGTGTTGTTGTCCATGGTTTAGTTCCAAATAAGGAAAATCTTAACGCTAAAACACACCTGACATTTTAGATCAATGGTTTCCAACCTATTTGACCACTTAGGATGATCCTTTACCATCATCACAAGCTACTTGTGTCTATAATTTGAAGGCAGTGAGCACACACTTAAAATGTCTTGCATTGTTCCATTTCAATAACTGACAAACTATCAGACATCGTAAAATAAAACAGCAAAGTTAAGATTTGTGTCCTCAGATTCTCTGTGCGAGACAACAGTCTGCTTCCACCTTTAGGCCAACAGACAGGGAGGGGCCTCATCACCCAACAGCAGCAGTGGCCGACCCCACCGTGTCCTGGTGTCCACATACTTCTGGCTAAGAAGAGTGTATCACTGTAAAATATACATTTAGTTTTCTTATATGTTTCCATTTACAGTTATATAGTTTTAATTACCAATATGTTAGTTACTGTCTTGGATTTACAGCAGTGGAAACCACTTATAGTGATCACGGTTGATCAACTGCTTGTATGGATCAGAAAGCTGGGGACAGAATCATTCCAATGCAAATTCTGTTTAAATAATTAGCTCATAGCAATCAAAGAATCCGCTTATAGTGTTCATTTTGGGGTCTAGACATGGCAACATTGAAAAAAAGGAAAACTACGATGACTTTATGTTTTTTAGTTTCCTTGATTCTTTGCTTCCTGCTGGCTAGCCGAGGCAGGCTAGCTGAGGCTGGTGCCGCGTGCACACTGAAATCAGTGAGCGGAAAAGAAAGTTGTCTCCTTAAAGCATATGACAAGCTGCCAAAAAACGAGCCAATGAGATGCAGCAGCGAAACTCGGGTGTTCCTCAGGGCACGTTTGAAACAGCTGCTGCGTTTTGAAACAGTCAATAACATTCAGTAATCAGCAAATAAAGAGAAATAAAGACAAAGATTGTCTATATATGAGTATAATAATCATCCGCTTATACTGATCAATTTGACCTGGACAGACATGATCATTAAAATAGTTTCCCACTGTATTGTTATTTACATATATGACATATTTACACACATTCATTCTGAAGTCGTATTGTTCACTGTGTGGTGTCTTCACTTAGCTTTTATCACAGGATGTTATTAATGTAACAAAATGAGCCGTCAAATATATACTGCTCCGTGATTTGTATTATTCTCGAGTATACACTTTGTCTTTCAGCTTTCTAAATGAAAAGTCCATTTAGCCGAAGCAGCACAAACAAACCCTTTGCATGCCCGAGTGTTCACATGCCTGATGAGTTTGAGTGTCTTGTTATCGGCTCTTAGAGAACAAGAAGACGTGTCGGTTGGAAACAAACTCCGCAGCTTTGATTTTACTCAATTACCCATCAGCGAGGAGCCAGCTTGTCTCCTAAAAACCCATCCGTGTTTAATTGCGTCCTCTTTGACGAACAAATAAACTTGCCGGCGCTGTAATCCACGCCTGTCACCGAGCCTGTCACCGAGCCCATCCATTTTGATATCAGCCCTCCACTCCGGGTGCTCCATCAACCGGATTTTGCGCATTCGCGCGATGGCCGTCTGTGCATGTGCGTGTTGCGGCAGCGCTGGATGATGATGGAGTGAATGAGTGAGGGATGGAGAGGCTCCCGGGTCACAGATAAGTGGCGGGGGAGGGATGCTGGGGAAAACGCCGCGCTGCTGAACCATAGCGGGAGGAATTGGTCTCGCCACAGCGGCAGTAGCAGTGCTGACTCAAAACCCAATGATGGACGGGCTGGTGTGTCAGCACGACTAATACAAACATCCGTCAAAGGCCTGTTCCTGCACTCCGCCGGCTGCCACGCGCTGGAGGAGGGCAGTAGATCAGGGGGGCCATATTTCACACCAAATCCACAGCTTGACCAAAATCTACTTAAAGTCTTTCGGACATGGACTTTTCCCACAAACCGTTACGGATCAGTTCATTGCCACACAGGTGTGTGGAAGCGTTACACCACTTTGCTCCTGTGTTTTATGTGTGTGTGTGTTACTGACCCAGTGTAGCGTAGTAGAAGGGGAAGTCTCCCAGGTATCCAGAGTACTGCGGCAGGGCAAAGAGCCCCCCAGGGTGACTGTTCCACATCAGGCTGCTCCTGGAGCCCTGCTCCAACACGCGGTCCTGGATGATCTGCACATGGAAACAGCAAGGAGCACACATTAGACTACACACACATTAGACCAGTGGTTGTCTCTGGTCTCTCTGGACATTTCTCTCTTTTGGAGATCGTCCTGTGATTTGACTTTCACATCTCACACTACAACAGTCCTGCTCTCCCCGTGTGTCACTGTGTGTGTACATCTCACTCAAGTCAGGAAACTTGTCAGAATACTCATATTTGATTGGCTGAGCTTCATCACGTGATGTGATTCACAACGCATTGGTCGGTGTTTTCCCTGCACCACTGAACAAGTGCCGTAAATGCTGGAATAATTCCGCTGCATAAAAAAATGCCCTTCAAAATAAAATCACAACTTTTTTTTTTTTTTTGTCAGGCAAAGGCCCGCGACCCACTTTTGGGTCGCGACCCACCAGTTGAGAATCACTGCATTAGACTACACATACACTCCTCATCAAGGCCGCTTCCAGCTGTTTTTTCAAATTAAAATGCTGTTTTTTCCCCTCCAGATGAACGTGTTGACTGAGAATGACTATGTTTGCTAAAATAAAAATATAAAAACTCACACAACCTTCTTGGTTCCTTTGTAATTCTACTGCTGCTACTTAAGGCCTATTCTTGTCCGTCCTTTAAAAGAAATACAGCTTCTGTTGCTGAAGTTTCTCCTTTTTTTTTTTTCTGTGACAAGGTTTTCTTTGATTTTCCTTTCCTGAACCAAGGATCTGAGGGTAGAGTTGGACTTGTGTTGTAACATTTTAGTTAGGTAATCTTTATTGTCCCACTTTGGCTCACATGAACCAGGGTTCACATGAAAACAGAATACAAAAAGACAAAATCAATGACACGTCAGCACAACAAAAAACAAAGCTAGAGGAAGGAAATGAACATGTGTAACAAGTACGCACATGCAATAGTGCAGATGTGCAAGTGAAGTGCAAAGAGTGCCATCTGCTATTGAGCATGTTAACAGCACTTGGGAAGAATGAGACATGGAATCTTTTAGTCCTCCTAACCGGGGCCCTGAAACGAAGTCCAGGGCGGAAAAGGTCCTGGCAGTCCAATACAGCATGAGGCCTTCTAAGGACCTGCCTGTTATAAACATCCAGGAGCATAGCCTGACATCTTACTGGTCATTTTAAAAAAGACCTCCAAGTATAGTCTTGTTGGACAGATGTTGATTACCAAACTAAGCAACTATACAAAAGTCTAAAACAGATTCAATGACACATCCGTGAAAGAGAGTCATCGTCTCGGATGTTTAAAGAGTTCTCAGAAAAAAGAAAAGAAAATATTGGCTGAACTTTTTGAGAGGAAGCATCAACACGGGATTCACAGCACACTTTGTCACAAAGAACAAAACCCAAATATTTGTAGCTACCCACTCGATCAACGTCAGCACCTTCAACAACAGTTGGCAGTGGGCTTGTTGGTGACTTCTTGAAGTCAATAATCATGTCCTTTGTTTTTAGAAACATTGAGATGGAGGAAAGAAACCACAGGCTCAGGATCCTGTTTGAGACAAACTTGTGATTTTGGACTACATAAATAAACTAGTCCTGGTTTAACTAAGTTTGGGGGGGACTTGCAAGAGACACATAACAACTGGATGGACAAAATCAAAGCAGTAGAGGCCGAAATATCCTGACTTTTATTCTCCAAAACACTGGATCTACAAGTTTCATAATGCAACCAATGGCATCTTTTTTTGCTTGATTTTCATTTAGAAGCTTTATTAAAAGTACCAAATGCTGCATATCGTGCTGAATCACAGAGGGACGCACATAAGAGGACGCACAAGACATCCACGGGATTCATTAACCGCGTCACGAATCAAACCGATGCCGACAAGCTGCGGATGACGACCCGCGTTGCTTCGCCAGCCACAAAGAAAGGAAAAGGGACAACGCTGTCTGTTGCCGGGATCAAACTCGTGTCGTTTTAATGACAGCAGGGTCTCCGGATTCTTCCGGCCAGCCCTCACTGTTCGTTCGCGAGGCCTCCTTTTCAATTCAGCTCGTTAGAACGAACACACAAAAAAGCTACCTTTGAACAAATAACATTTCAGTCTGATCTCAGAGGACTCGTGACAATCGGAGCTACGCGTGTTGATAAAGGAGCAGAAATATTAAGGATTTGATCAATGGGCCATGTAATCACACCTACAAAATAAAACACATTTCACACTGAAAATTGAGTTTTCACACACGAACACCAAGGCAGTCGTAAATGTGAACGAATATCAACGCGGCTAATGTTCCAATAACCTCCATTTAGACACTTTCATTGTACTATTCAAAACCCAGTCGGTGCATTGGAGCGGGTGCAAAGCTGTTATGAAAGAGAGAGAGAGTCTGCGGGCGTTACATGAACGTTAGAAAGCTGCCTGAGCTTCCCAAACGTTTGCTTTGTATCACCTGAATAGCAGCTATTGATCGTGTCAAGAGTGAGTCGCTGTGGCACAAAGCTGAGCTGAAAGAACTCTGTGGTATTGTGTGATATTTCATCCGCTGACAAAACCAAACTAACTGAGGTCTTTTTTTTTTGGGGGGGTGAACACATCAGCAAGCCAAAGGCATTTGTGCCGGTCAGTCGCGCAGACAGAGAAAGAAAACGCAGACTAAGTCTCCGGCAGTATTTAAGCAGCAGTCAGTCACATCTGCCCCGATTAATTTCTGTGCCCAAATAGAGCGATCATTCAAACCCCCCCCCCCAAGCTGCAGCCCGCCAAAGGCCTCTGCCGAACGGTCAAACAGAGGAAAGAGATATTGCCGCCGTGCCCTTGAGCCATGCTAAATTGCCGCAGTAAAACAGACACAGGTTTGCGATCGTGTTTTATGGCCTCGCTTGAATCGGGAGGCGACGGCTGCCGGCTCGGCAAACTCAAAAAAAGGGGGGGGGGGGGGGGGGGGACGAGAGGTGAAGAGGGTCGGGTGGGCTGAGCAGCTGACGGCTTTTCCAATTGTTAAGAGTTAATAATGTGGCCGGAGGGAGCGGACAGTGATGATATTGACAAAGCCACATCAAAATTCATCACAGGCGGGAGTGTAGATGTGAGGGAAACAAAACGGCACTGGTTGAGTTCTTGTTTTGTTTTACTCTCCCTAGCTTTGTCCCTGAGGACAGTCGATAGCCATTTGCCTCAGCCGAAGAGATTAACTCGGAATCCGTTAACCTCTCTATAAAAAAACCCACTGCCTGCCACCTTAAAAACCCAGAGCCCTCGCGCCTTATGAGGGGCAATTTCGCTCGCTTGGCTGCGGCTCCTCCCCCGTCGGCGGCCCTCAGTCGGGACATGATGGACGACTCAATCTCACCTACGAACAGCCACAATCAACCAATTAGAGCATGATAGATAAATCCCGCTTCTCCGGGAGCACACTGTGAGCTCGGCTTTAATAGGTGAGTTTAATAGGCGTACCGGCAGCACAGGGCCTCGGCTATATTGACCTTGTGAGTGGTCGAAATGCGGCCGCTTCCTGACAGGAAACGCCGCATGATAGGTGGAACACGTGTTCCCCGCTTGCCCGCCAACACACACACATGCGCGCACACACACACACACACACACACACACACACGCGCGCGCACACACACACAGAGTGGATGTGGGGAGTCAATAAAAAAAAAAAAAAGCAAGTGAGTTTGTGAACATGAGGAGATTCAATCTGTCAAGATATCAGAGTGTGTGTGTGTTTTGAATGTGTGTGTGTGTATCATCACAGATCTGCAGGGAGGAGGAGGAGGTGGAGCTGGCTCGACAGGATGAATAAACCATGTCGCTCGTTATCTCGGGGGCTGCCACGGCAACGCCATTTACATATGCCACCCATTCTCCTCATCACCCTTTCTCCCACCACTCTCCTCCCCCCTGTTTTTTTGTCGCTTTTTTTTTTACAGGACAGTCAGTCAAGATTAAGCATTTAGCCTGTCGCTGTATTTTACACACACACACACACACACACACACACACACACACACACACACACACACACACACACACACACACACACACACACACACACACACACACACACACACACACACACACACAGAGTCACGAGCTCTCGCCGTGTCACCTTGCTCTTTAGTGCGGAGTGACAGCGCGTCAGCAAGGTTATGCCTGGGTGGCGCCATGTGTATCTGGGCTGACACACCTCGACATATGGAGATGTGTTTCTGACTCGGCGTGTGTGATAGTGCACCAGTGCGACGGGGCTCGATAACAAACGGAGCCGAGCTAGCTAAAAAAAACAAAAAACTGACAGTTACCGAAGCCACGAGCGCGCCGGTGCGTGTGTGTGTGTGTGGGAAGTGTGTGTGTGGGAAAGTGGGAAAGTGGAATTCAGATGTGCGATTTGGCGACGCGGTAAGAAGGGGAAATGAAATGCCTGACAGGATACTTGGGAGACATTTGGGATTGGATGGAGGAATCGGGGGGTTTTAGAGTCGCACCTTTCATAAACTAGAACACTAGACCGAAACCTTTCTGTGTAGAAAAACACTTTGTGTAGTTTTGTCTAGAAAGAACAGCAGCCGTGACCCAAACGGTGGTGGGGAAAAACAGTATGAATCCATCTTTTAAACCCTCTCAGAACACTAATGCTTTAAAGTCTGCCTCCAGCTCAGCATGTGTGCCGGACTGTGAAAGTCCCTTTTCCCTTCCCGCACCTTTCTGACATTGAAATTGCTTTTTTTTTTTACAATTTTGTAACCATTCGGAATTAACAACCCAATAAACTCGACCACTTTACGCAGTGACTGGCCGGGTCTGCGGAGGTCAGAAAGCATTGCCTTGTCTTCGAGTGTGACCGCTTGCAACAGCTATAAACACTTTACGCCTTTGAGAAATAGTCGGAAGAGGCATTGTATGAACCTTTTCATACTTTAGCCGTATTTTGGACTGATTTTAACACAGGAGTCAAAGCGATGAACTATGGTGACTTACACATGCTATAGGGGCAGTGTGAGGCTCAAGCAACTTCATAAAAACGTCCTGAAAACTCTACGTCACCACTGGAATCCACTGGAACGGATCACGGCCTCAGGACAAAGGTTTTACAGCCGACTGGAAGTGAGAGTTTAAAACTCATAAAACTGGATATTGGACTGTAAATACTGTTCATTCCTTCAACTACTACCACTACTTCAACATTGACTACTAATACCACTGGCAACCCTTATAAATACAACTGCTGCTGCTGCCACTAATGAGGATTTTTGGATCTATCAATGACAGACACAGTGCAAAAAAATTAAAAAAAATTAAAAAAAACGTAGAAGACATCCACCCATCGTTTTTGCTTTCAGCCTTGTACCAAAGAGAAGGCTGAGAATAAAGCAAACGACTGCAGAGACTCTGAGAGAGATTGATGATGGAGGAGAAGCAGAGAGGCCAAAAGGGCGCAGCGCTGTGTGCAGCGCACGCACATCTCGAACATCTCACCTCCAGTGTGGTGAGCACTATCTTCTCCACGGAGGAGAAGTAGGCCTCCCAGAGGAACTGAGTCTGCTGTCTGAGGGACAGGATCTTGTCCTGGTGGATGGAGCGCACCGTGGTCGGGATCTGCAAAATGACAAAACAGCAGCCAGTCATCATTCAGTGCTGGTCTGGGGCATAAACCGTGGTGACAGGAAGATTAACATTGGTTCCATGTAACGCTCATCAACAGACAAAGCACAGTGAGGTGTAGAAAGCAGATATTGCAGGTTTGTGGAGTTGTAGCCGCAACTATATCTCAGTAAGTTTGGTCAAGTCCAAGTCTCAGGTGTTCTCAAATTAATTCTTGAGTCCATGACGGCAAATCCAAGTCGAGTTATAACAAATAAACTGCAAGTCAGTTCTTTGAACGCAGACCATTTTGCTTTCAACAGTTTACCTGAAGTGACTGAAGTAGTAGTACTGTAGTTGTTATGGCTGAGACTAAGTCCTTTTAACCCATTGTAGGCCTGTTGCTGTCCTATTTGTTTTTCCTCCAGGGTTGTACAAGGTAGAAAGAGGAAAAACGGACCCGTCGTTCTTCAAGATTTGAACCACATCTCGTTTCTCAGTTGTCGTCTCGCCCCCGTGTAAGACCGCCTAAATTATACACTTGAGTTACGTGGCAACAGCTAAACTATCTCCATGACAACTGAGCAACTCTATCTAGGACACAAGATGTGGTTGAAGATGCCGAGGTACCAGCAAACTGCTGTTTACAAAGTCAACAAAGCAAAACTTGAGATGTTTTGCTTTCACGTCTCAAGTCACGAGAGTCCAGTCGCACAAAGTTCAATTCAGGTCGAGTCACATATTTTGAGGCTAAATGAATAATTTGACATTTTTGGAAATACTTGCTTCGAGTTAGATGAGAGGATGAATACCTCTCTCGTGTCCGTACGGCCGATTTGAAGCCACCGGCAGCGGTTAGCTCAACTTTTGAGATTTGAAACACGGGCCATTCCGATCGCCACGATAACAGCAATGTTTCATTTTTACACTTTGGCATTTGTGTGTATAAAACTAACAAGATATAACGTATTCATTAGGGAGCTTTAAAGGTGCTAGAAGCCAGATTTAGTTTACTTTGGAGGGAGCCAGGCTGTCCCCCCCCCGTGTTTTCAGTCTTTGTACTAAGCTAAGCTAACTGGCTGGAGCCTTACATTTAACAAACACGAGGAATTTACAAAAAAGAGAAGCAACAGCAGCTATCGGCCATCAAACAGTATTAGGAAGAAAAAAGCTATTAAAAAGCTGCAGCAGCCTTCGGTGAACGCTTATCTGAAGAGCTGTGTAGTTTAATCCGCATGCGAGTTTATTTGTCATAGTAAAGAGGGGATAAATGGCAAATAAACACATTTCATCCACACTTTAGTTAATACTGCCATAGCCTGGGAAAAATTGTTGTTGTCGAAGTAAATATATGCGGTATTCTCCAAACATTTCCCCTGTTTTAAAAAGAGCAAAAGCAGATGTAGCCCACATTTAGTGAAAAACAAACTGTGAAATACATAAATCCACAGACCCAGGATGGCTCAGGCACACACTGCTGCTTCACCGAGTTATAAAACTCAATGTCAAACAATATTATTACACACTTCATTCAAATTAAGATTTAATGGGCATATAATTGCTTTCCCCCCCATGAAGCTCAAGCAATTCCAGCCAAATCCATTTGCTCGTTCTATTTATTTGCCCTCTCACATAACAATGTGAGTCTTTGAGTGGCATTTTCAAGCACTTGGAGGACTTGGTATGCTGCTGGCAACTCCGAAACAAAACAAAACAAAACAGGGTTAGGGGAAATGTAAGAGGAGAGTGTGCGCTCAGGATAACTACAGTCAGGGGGAAAAAAGGGGGGGGGGGGGGTTTTGTGCTGTTTTCAGGTGATACGCAGAGCGGGCACTTTTTTTTTGGTGTGGGTGTTGTCTTCGGGCCGTCACCTGCAGCAGGAGCCTCTCGTCGCCGATCACTGCGGCTGTGTTCCAGTCGATGATCTCGGCGAAAGGCAGCTCCCAACCGTTACTCAGCATCACCGGCACACACGCAGCCTGAGACACACACACACACACACACACACACACACACACACACACACACACACACACACACACACACACACACACACACACACACACACACACAGAGAGAGGGAAGCTTGGACAAAATCCTTTACAAACAATCAGAGCTACGGCTACATCATGCCTGCTTTGCTACATATTGATCGGGATAATGAAAGCTGCACTGTATTGTAATTGATCCGTCTGTGTTCGTCTGTGACCCTTTGTGTTTTTGCCTAAACCCCCCGTTTGGGGGAAAAAAAAATTGTATTTTCTCAGATTAGCAAGCTTCTTTGGTGTGATGTGGATATATTATGCATACAATCACTACTGAGGCTCGGAGCAGCCATTAGGGAAGTCAGTGGCACACGCGGCAGGAGGCCCTTTCTTGTCTTTGTAGAAGCCGCAGCCTAGATGCTGTTTCACAGTACAAATCTTATCAAAGTGCTGAACTTTAACAACCAAAAGGGAAAAGTTCATCACTTCCAACCATCACATGACACAGTCATCCGACTCATCGTTTCTATATAAAGAGAACAATGAATGCAGCTTTAATTTAGAAAAACAATGCAGCCACACGCGCACACATATCATCTCAAATGGAATTGAAACATGCGTGCAGTACATGTAGCTTTGATCACGGTTACAAAATGCGAGATCAAACATGAGTTTTAACACAACGCAGCCGATCAGATAAACAGAAGTGAGCTTGAACATGCGATCGAGATAAGCAGGCTGCACACAGATAGCACACACGGATAGCGAGGAATCCAGCACAACGATGAGTGAAACACAGCAGCCGCTTGATGGAGAACAGATCACACGGAGCTCAACGCTCTGGATTTATATGAATCAGGAAACATTTATTCACCCACAAGAACTCAAACATGAACAAAAAGAATTCCTTAATAGTTCCGTTTGTGATTCTCTTTGAGTTTATTTTGATTTCTAAAGAAAATCTTGAAATCACTTATGAGTGAATTTAAATAGAATTAAATAAAAACACGCTTTTTTCACAGCTGCAGCTGTTGACGCGTCAATATGAAAAAAGGTAACTTCAGGCGCCGTAAAGTTAATCACTCAAAGGAGGCGAGCAGGAGGAGTGATAAAGGCAAAATAAAGTGGATGAATATAGATGTAATAAACATAAATAAAAAGAGATGAAGAGATGGGAGGCAGTATGTGGCCTTCGGCAAAGGAGTGGCAGAGGGATGGAGGAATGAGAGGAGAGTTAGAGGGAACAGCTGGCGAGTGTGTGTGTGTGTGTGTGGTGGGAGTTTGACGTAATGACGGCCCTGTCACTCCCGGGTCATAAAGGTGTCAGCTAAACCAGAGCTGGCCCTCGGGCTCTGCTGCCTGTCTCCTCCACAAACACACGCTCGCAAAACTCTCTCTCACACACACACACACACACACACACACACACACACACACACACACACACACACACACACACACACACAACAGATATGTATACAGACACACAAACAACCTCCAGGCACACACATACTCACGCAGTTGACCTCTGTTTGCAATTGCTTTCTCATTGAAAGACCAAAGCCCGTAAATACTCTCCCTACGTCTTCCTGTAGATGGTGCGAGTCGATGGATGGAGTGAGTCAGACAAATGGAGAAGGGAGAGAGGAGAGGGCACATTTCCCTCCTGAGCGAAGAGTGCTGGTGTGTGTGTGTGTGTGTGTGTGTGTGTGTGTGTGTGTGTGTGTGTGTGTGTGTGTGTGTGTGTGTGTGTGTGTGTGGGGCAGCCGATAGTGAGATAAGCGCACCTATGTGGGTGCACTCTGCGGACGGTAAGGAGAGGTGAAGGACAGTGTAGTAATGCGGGAGAGCACGGTGCAGTTATAGAAATGGATGAACTGAGGGGAGAGAGGAAGAAAGTGAAGTGCGTCGATTTCAAGAGGTTCTGAGGTAAGTGGAGGTAAATGCAGATGCAGTGGAGAATGACTCCACATGGGGGGAATCGATCTCACGGGGTTATTACGGTCATACAGCACGGTGAGGCGTTACGGTACATTATATATAGTTCATACATCACTGCCACAACGTGTTTTTAATCTATTTTAAAACTGGAACAAAAGAAAATGAGGAAAAAAACTTTTACCATCTTTGTGGCTGTAAATTTGGTTCACTGTAACTAAGTCTGCTTCCAAGTGGACTCCGGTGCGGTTCGGTTGTGGGATTTTGGCATTATTTTTAAAGAGAAACTACGAATAAATGAATCTGCTAATGTGTTCAGGAAACAGTCGTATAATGTATCTGTATAAGGTCACGTATCTATCAACAGCTGTTAAAACTGCTGTGCTTTTATACGCCTGTGTACTTTGTCAGTTCACTAAGTCCATTAAAAAGAGGTCCAACAGTTAAAAGCCCAGAATAATTTCGCCCTGCCCCGTTCTTTTATGATCAATAACTAAATTATTTCCTTGAGAGCTCTTCTCTCTGTGACACCAAAAGAACATGTTTTTCTCTTGGTCCGGACCAAGTGAACTGAGCAACAGGTGTGAAAGCAGCCCGAAGGGAGAACTGTGGCTAATAAGTGCCAACACGCTACCCGGCTGGGAACATGATCGGGTTCATCGGTTAGTTTCTTTACATTATCCCCACTAAAGGGCCAATTACTGTCCCCTGGCATGTTTCTTCTTGAGATTGTAAATTATTTAATTTAATAAAGAGTTATTAAAGAGAGGAGGATAAAAGCTCTACTAGCTTGCGTTCTTGGATGCTAACAGGACGAGTCACACTGTTTTATTATAAAAACACATGTCGAGCATTGTCTAGCGTTGTCTAGCGTTGTCTAGCGTTGTCTCCGGTCTCTTAACTATTCCTCTTTTGTGTGGCGGCTTGTACACAGATAAAAGTGAACGGAGCTCAACAGCTACTTGGCTACGCTAGCTTCCTTCTTTTTGGACTCTTCCGGCTCTCCGTTCCCTCAAAGGTCAGCGCTGTCGAGACGGTTGTCGACTGTGCAAACTCATCACCAAAGCTGAACCTGACTGGATTTACTTCGCTCCCATAGCATCGTCCCGTCATGGAAACTACATAGAAACTAAGATCAGAATCTGAAACTTGAGTAAAAACGAATGTTAAGCTCCAATCAAAATCAGGAGTTTTCGAAAACATGTACATTTGTCCAGAAGCCCTGTGAGCACCTTTCTGTGTTGTATTTTAAATTATCACAAGATCAGGCAGCAATTTAAATGTTTCTCGTGTTGCATTAAAAAAATATATATATACAGTTTGGAGGCAGGACAAAGTTGCTAATCCTCTCAGTGAAGGTCTGGTTTGTTTATGTAAATTACACCATTAGTCTGAGAGTAACGGCGGTAATGATTTAGTGATCTTAATGCGAGAAGTCGCACCATTAAAACTAGTGCTAAGGGAGCTTTGAGTGTGGGAAGGGATCCTTGTTCTCCCCGGTTATGTTGCTGCGGGGCATGGATCTACGACAGCATGTGCAGTGCTTCCTCATAATGGGGGTGCGCGTTGGTTTATGTGCTGCTTTCTTTACCTGCAGCGCCTCGAGGAAGCGAAAGGAGCCCAGTCGTCTGCCGCGGGGCACCAAACAGAAGGTGGAGTTGTGGAGCATCTCTTTGTAGTCGTACCTGCGAAGACACACACACACACACACACACACACACACGTGGATAAGTTCACCGGCGCGGGTGAGAAGGTGTTATTTACGGCAACACTCTCTGAAAAATATGTGTGTAATTACAGGAGTACGTACGGCGCATGTATCACAGTAACTTGTTGTAATGAGCTATATAATGGGACAGTTTATCACAGCTGAAGGAAATTCCATGCTGAACACGACTTGTGAAGTATCTCTACCCGTGTCTACATGTATGTGCATAACAGTGTTTGACACACCTCACAGGGACAATTTCTGTTTTTTATGTATGACAAACCAGAACAGGCAAATCAGGAACACACACACACACAGGGTCGTACAAAGGAGCCGGATGGGGCAAGAAAAGACGACCTTTATCTACACTACTTTATTTCGGAGGTAAAACAAACGACAGCAAGTGCACCCAGAATGCCTGTGATAATCCCTCACTCACAAGCAACTACGACGGGTTACATTTTAACCTGGAAATGTGATCCTTTGGATGTTTACAACGAACAGTTTTGGGGGATAATGTTACTCTTCACCTTACGCTTTCTCCTCCAAATATGTTTGGGCAAGCTGGGGTTTGTTTGCAACCTGTCTCATTTCATCCAATGTCGGTGCGACTTTTTTCTCTCTCTTTGTTATGACGCGGAGGCCCTCCCACATCTCAGCAACCTGTTTATTATGGACACAAGCGATGGCCAAAACTAACACCAACGTGATCCAAATTGTCATAAATCTCCGGCTTTTGCTTCCGTTTTGTTTTCACCCAACAGCCTCTCCATCCATGAACTCCCATCCCCCCCCGCTCCCCCCCCTCCTCCTCCTCATATCTCACAAACCATACGCTCCATTTGCACACCGCCTCTTCTTTACTCGCTACCTTTCTCAATCCCTCTATCTCCTCAAGCAGGAGGCCGATGCTCCCTCCCTCCCTCAGCTCCTCCTCCTCCCCCCTCATCCTCTATCTCTCCAGTGAGGTGTGTCTTATTGCTCTCCAAACAGGGTGATCAACCCTGTCAGGGGTAATGAGCTGAGAGTGACACCTGCTTCCACCACACAGCTGGCTCTGTGTGTGTGTGTGTGTGTCAGAGAAAGACAGAAACAGAGAGACAGTGTGCATCTCTGCATCGGTCTGTTTGCATGCGCGCTGCTTTTCAACGTGTTTTGACTGTTTGCTCGTACTGCTAAATATAAGCAATGATGCCATGTGTTAACATAGTGCTTCCTTTCCCCTCCGCTGCGTGTGTGAACCCGTTACCAAGTCACCGAATGCCTCGATCTCACGGGTTCTCGCCATTATCTTTGCTTCTCCCGCGTCCCCTTCCGTCTGTACTTCGTCTCGCCTTCACGCTCCGCATGCCGCTTTCTTCTAAAACGTGGATACAACGTCTCCCCGTGTGGATTATTCTCTCTCATACAGACGCACGGCGCAGATAAATGCCACCTTAGAAGCTAACATGGCAGCCAACAGTGCAGAACCAGGCGTCACAGCGTTGATGTGTTGTGAGGTCTAATTATTTTCTACTTTCTACATGTTTTCTCTAATACAAATTTAAAAAAGGGAGCAGATCAGTTTGAGCTGTTTTTCTCACATATTTTATGTCACCATGCACCCAAAAGTTATGTTATCCGCCTGCAAGAAGACACCGATTACAACAACTTAGAGTAAACTAAGTCTGCTCGCGACAACGGGCTCAGAAGATATGTTCTGCTGTCGAAGAAAAGGGAGACAGATTGGGAGAAAGCATAAATGAGATGATGCTCAAGAATAACAACAGAACATTTTAAAACTACATTTAAGTGTCTATGCTGCCAATGCCATTTTCTAAAAATATATTTAGATGTTTTTGTATTAATAACTCTACATATTAAACCACGATAAAATAAACTAAATGACAGAGCAATGGTTGTTGAGTGAAAAATAATAATGAGCCCTAAGGTCCAGGTCTGGGGTTAAGATACTGGTGAGGCAGAAAATCATTCCTCATTTAGCCACAGAATATACAAGGGGAAGGTTACAGAGCGAACACACACACACACACACACACACACACACACACACACACACACACACACACACACACACACACACACACACACACACACGCACACACACGCACACACACACACACACTGCTGTATTGATGATGCCGTGGATGTGCTGCTTGTACAGAAGTGTGACAGCGAATGCTGATGCTGCCTTCAGTGTGTGTGTGCCTGTGAATATGGGCCGAGCTGACGGGGCAAAGTTGGAGGCAAAGCACTTCGTTCACACACACACCTACACACACGGTGGTGATGGTGATTGCTGATGTTGACGGCGAGATGCCGCCTCGGCTCTTCTTCAGCGGAGCTCTAATGAAGTGCAGGGAGACTTGACAGCCGGTGATAAAAATCCCACCCTCATTCACACCTACATGCAGAACGTTCTGTGCGCCGCATAACGCAAGAGTCGTAACCGTAAACACACACACACACACACACAGGCATGCTCGCAGACACATGCACGCGAACAAGCGACAGCTGCACGCCCTCACTTTGGCGTTCCGTCACCTGTCGATGGAGACGAAGGCGCTTTCTTAGCCCATATTTCAACACCAGCTGTCTGCCTGGACGGTGTCTGTTTGTGTGTGTGTGTGTGTGCGTGTGTGTGGGTGTGGGTGTGTGTGTGTGTGTGTGTGCGTGCAACAGCCCACGAAACAGGCCGCCATCTGATGGCCGTGAATATCAATGTGCGGATTTAACATGCAGCAGCCCGGAAAAATAAATAAATGAAAAAGCGTTTAATCTAACCTCAGCAAATCTTTTCTATTTGACCGTTTGACCTTTTTTTCTGTATTTTTTTAATGTTTCATAAGCAATGCAGGAAATCTGTACCAAGCCTCTCAAAGCAGAACACCGGTTCACAGGATGCATATTTTGGCAATGTGTCTCCTGAAAAAGCGGCAGTACAACCCTCCCACACGATTCACCTGCTGTGCATCCTCATCCCGACTCGGATGTAAAGAGAGGATTTTCTTTCAACGAGGGAGTGTTGCTGAGATTTGAATGAGGAGGAGGTCCTCTGCCCTGTGAACCAACCTTCACCTCCCCTCCTCCCTGCTCCTCTCCTTCAGTGCCAACCTCCCGTTGTTTTTGCACGTTACGCTGGCTTCAGGGGGCCAAAACAAAACTCGCTATCTTTTGAATTCTTCTTCTCTATACCTCCACTTCTCCTCCTTTTTCTTGCTCCGTCTAACAACAGCTCCTTTATGCCCGTGTGACCTTGAGCTGGCGCCGGGGGAACCACAGCCGAGCTGCGAGAGCCTGCGGGGCTGTGATTGCGTGTGTTTGGTTTCTATATTTTTCATGCATGCATGCGCGTGTGTGTGTGTGCGCGCGTGTGTGTTTGCGTGACACAGATAAGCGATAGGCGAGAAAGAAACAGAGCGAGTGTGCGACACAGGTGAAGCGACAGCCTGCAGGAATGGCTCAACTTCAATGGCAGAAAAACAAAGTCAGCGGACAGAAAACTAGAGGCTCCGTGTAATAATGACGTCTGCGCGTGTCACCCGTTGTTTAGCACGCGAGGGTGAGTTGATGGCATGTACGACAACGGCTTCTCCGCCACATCAATACACGGTTGCCGTGGCAACTTGCCATTTACCACCTTCACTTGCAGCAACTTAAGTACACGGGACGGGCGATTCATCCCTTCATAAGCGGGTGAAAGAGGAGAGGGCCCTTATGGCTCAGTGATCTGAAGTGTTCAGATTCTTTACTCAGTACTCATTAGTAGTCATAATGAAGAAGGACTGAATTGACCCCTCCCCTTTTAGTTACTGTTGCTTCAATGACACACGAGGTTAACGGTGATAACAGAGGCAGATATACATCATGCGATATTCATGATTATCTCGGAAATATTCGTCTTTTTAATCCACAAACAAGTAGATAGAATAATTTCTAGCCAACATTTGATCTATGGTTCACTTTTTAATGTTTCCTGCTGACTGGTTTTATAAAGAGAACCAAAAGGTGTCATAAATAATGCACGTTATGGCTGAAAAAATGCAAAATTGTCAGCATCCTCAACAGTCGATGATGCATGTGGAGGACCGGCCCAGTCACCAGGACATTTTTTTTTTTGCACTAGTTTGTTTCTGTGAAACCCGGGATACGTTATGTAATGTTGTTAATTTAAGCTACTTACGTTGTTGTTGTTACGCTGTTCCCTCACACAAACAATGATCTTATTTATAACATTAACCAAGTAATTTTGTTGCCTGAACCGAACCAATCGCTTCGCAACGTTAACCGCGTGTCATTGTTAGTTTCTGCAAGCGAGAGACGAGGCTGATATGCAACGTATTTATGTAGCTGTTTTTGTTACAGAAAGGTCGACATTTGACAAAAACATGGTGTGTAGACACGTTCAATAAAAACAAATGGGTTGGGGAGACACGTGAAATAAGGAGCATTACTCTTGTATTGTGGGATCGCTCCACTTTACTATAGTAGAGTATCATTTTTTTTAAAGTACATTTCGTTCTGCGCAACCTCATTCGGATACTTACGATAGAAACTCTACTTATACAATACCACAGATATTAGAGTTTAGCATTATTGTTTCTACTCTCAAGAGTGAGGCTGAGGCCTAAACGATGAGTTTGGGAAATGTAATGCGACCTTAAGTTTCGCTGGGGTTGCTGAAGCGTAAACTAAAGAATTGAAGAAGGGAGATAAATGTCACCGTGAACTCTGATAGTCATAGCTCTCACACAGTGATCTCGATCAAGGCTTTCTGTAACATCACCCGTTACCTCACATACACAAATGTACAAAAGATATCCCCGGCCTCGTTAGGACAGTGGTAATACTGTAGGTTGCAGACTACTTAGCGTGCTAACATTTGGAGCTTAAGTCAGAGCAGACAAACTCAATGTTTGGACTAAAAAATAGCAACATGAGCCTGAAGTAAAAGCATTTCAAAATGGTCTCCGGTATACGGCACTGGAGTAAATGCACTTTGTCGGGCAGCCCAGATTCCCAAAGGCGTGCACTTGGTGTGCTGCCACCTGGACTTTCTGGTGCCGTGTTGGGCACCCAGCAGGCGCCTGAGCATGAAGCCTCGGGGTGAAGAAAACACGAAACCACAACCGACCTCAGTGTCTTCCAGGGAGCAGAGACAAGGGATCCAATTTACTGCTTATTGAGAGTGTTGTTACATTAGCCTCCCGGACCTCTCTGCTGTCTCCCTCTGCCACCCTCTCACTCATTTCTTTGCCTTCCAAGGTGGGTTTCGGTGTGTGTGTGTGTGTGTGTGTGTGTGTGTGTGTGTGTAAGAATGGGTGTCTGGAGGTCTGCTGATGTCTGGGACAACATCCAGGTTCTTATTTTTGTACTGCATTGTAGTGGGGTTTGTGGAGTGTCTGTGTGCTCATGAGGTTTTGTTAAAGAAAAGAAAAACCTCTTGTAAAGACTCGTCAAATTATTAATTTTTGGTAAAAGAAAGCTCAGATTTCCTGTCCTTCTGCACACACCAGGATGAGAGTGAACCTCGAGATGTAGTGGCTGTACATCAGAAAGATTATAAAAATGATTTGTCGTTACGGGTGTCGTGCCACAGATGTGCTCATGTGTCTATTAAATAACTCCCGAACAGACTACGGACAGATTCCAGCAGTAATTAAACAGAAGCCTCGTCCTCCCCATCAACACGAGTGTCTAAGCTGAAGCATATTGTTGCGCGTGCTCCCGTGAGAGTGCGACAGATGTGCCGGCTAAGCGGGCTCGTGGGTAAAACAAGGAGGCATCTTTGGCTCCTGACTAACTGAGATGGAGTGCGTTTGGTGAGGGTGTGTGTGTGTGTTTGAGGATGATACAATGTGCGCACACATGCGTACAGCAGCAGATATGAGCTTGAGTGGAATCAGTAGCGTGTGACTGGAATGTGTGTGTGTTAATGTCCCCTGACTTTCGCCTCCCTCTACTTATTCGCCCGGCAGCTATGTGGAAAAGTATGTATAAGCATCTGTATGCGTGTGCATCCTGATGCGTGCTTGTCCATTTTTCTTTCGGTCCCATCGTCCTCCTCCTCAACGCCTGCTGTACACGCTGAAACTAATTAATTAGCCTAATTAGCGCTCATTAGCCCGCTTATGCTAGCTCCAATCAGCATACTTGCATGGAGTGACCCAGAGGTCCGCCTCGCCGAACAAACAGGCTTTCTGCGGTCGAACCCATGACCACCCTGAGGTCTGCCCCACGCGCACAGGGGGTCAATCCAACTGCACTCGGAGGACTGTGAAGAGTTCACCCTGACCAAAGACCATAGTCCTGTGTAGCTCAGTGGGTAGCCTAGCATATAAAACGCAGCCGAGTGAAGAAAACGACTCCGTGGCGGCTGGTTCGGCTGAAGGCGCTGGCCACATTCAAAGAGTTTTAATGGAGAGAAAAAAAAAGTGCGGCAGCAGGAAAGGCAGCACAGCAGTTACGAGCCAGCTGAGGACAAATATACATCTGGAGCTGTAAATGTGCATTGGATAAAAGTGTCTACATGTGGTACGGTTTATTTTAACATGACTGTAAAGCTGTGCTAGGACAGCGATGCTAGTGAATTTGTGGGTTCTGAAAATCAAAGCCAACGCTGAAGCGCTTTAAACCTTCATTCTCTCTACTGGCCATCAGGGGGCGACTCCTCTGGTTACAAAAATAAGTCAGATTGTATAAAAGTCTATGAGAGAATGACTCTACTTCTCACTTGATTTATTACCTCAGTAAACATTGTAAACATGAGTTTATGGTCTCAATCTCTAGTTTCAAGTATTCTTCATACAGCATGATGTTCATTTCGTACATTATGGTCCATTTAGAGTCAAACAGACCATGAAGCAGAGTATGCTTTAGAGCGGGGCTACTGTGATTGACAGGTCGCAGAGTCGTATATGACGTCTCTAGGTCACTCCTTCTCAGTCACTTCTGTTCACTCGTTGCAAAAAGCCAAGATGGCGATGGCCAAAATGCTGAACTCGAGGCTTCAAAATGGCAGTTTTTGGGGTTTTTTTTGGCCGTCACCACGACCACTTTTTATATACAGTCTGTGTTCTAGGCCGCCTTAGACAGACCACAACAACACAGTTAGAATATTAACATGAGACACATACCACAAAAAATGAATTACTGGATCAGAATTAACAAACACAAAATTGTAAAAACACCAATAAGAACAACATAAAAGTCACTCCAAGAACAAGTCAGAATTGAAAGGCAACCTGAGAAGAGTGTGAAACCTTTCCCATAAGAAGTGAATAAAGCAAACACATCCAGATTGTCATGTAGCCCGTAAACAATATTAGCCAGATGAGAACGAATCACAGGTGGACAGCTGTTGTCACAGGTGTGGCTGCGATCAAAACAAACCGAGGACGCACAGGGATCTGTGATGCCGCATCCGAACATCCCCTGCATAAGTGGAAGTACACGTTCCTGCGCACGCCTTGAGATAAATAATTAGCGGCAACAGTTGCAGACCTCAAAGAAGTTGCTCCGAGTGTCAAAAACAACTGCATTGATCCCCCCGGGTGGAGTGTAATTAAGCGCTGATGACAAGTCTGTGATGTTTTTGACTCTCATCAGGAGCTTTTTCGTGGGACGGGGGCGGCATATGTGGTTATTTGCATAACGAGCTATGAAGTGAAAAGCCATGGACAAGTGTTCCATAGAGACACTCATCTGAGAGGTATTCTGATATCGAGTATGAACTCGGAGGTCCATCTCGACTGGATTTCAGCAGAACACGGAGATATCCGTGTGCGAGATCTGAACAGGGGCTTAATATGACAGGTCTTTCTGCGCCGTCAAGAACTATTTCTGGAGGGGAATCTTTGACTGATAGGTCCACAGTAATATCTCTGTTATTCTCTTTCTCGCTTTCACTCTCACCCTGTGTGAATACAGTGCAAAAACAACCCTCGACACATTTTCAGAAAAATAAAAATCCCCCCCTTTCGGTTTCCAAACGAGGAATCAAAAGCTCCTGTAACATCGTGAGAATGTTTACAACATGACACGGGCCCTGTTCTATGCCGGTGACCCTGAAAGCCTGCCGTCACGCTCAATGTCTATCAAGTCTCCTCACGCTGCAGATAGGAAAGGAACCACACAAACTCCCAGTAACTCATAGATGCAGCATGAATTCAAACGTGAGCTGGTTTTAAGGAATTTCCAGAGATGTCCTGTTAGTTTGCATAGCCGCGCCGGATCCCCATTACTATTCAAATGAGGAGCAGTGCGGTAAGTATGGCTGCAGGTGGTAGGTGCGAGCCGCAATAAGCCTAAACAGCAACAAAAAAACATGTCCACCGATAGAGATAGGGCTCATGTTAATGCAGACCCACACCCTGTACGCTCGCACAAACTTCTGAATCAGTTCAAGTCAGCAGCCTCCAGCTAGCCCCCCCCCCCCCCGCCCCCAAGCACGTGTAAACCTGAATATTTTACAAATACCCTGATAACAAGTCTTCCTGCCGCGATACTAATTCACTATAACGGCTTTATCCTCGCAATCTTTTCAATTTGTCCTCTCGGATTTTTTCCACTGCCAACAGATGGAGGCAATTCTTCAGATATGTTTAGTGTCTGCGCAGCATTCACCAGCACACTCACTCAACTCCACTGAGGATGGAGGTGAGGTTGACGTTAAACCAGGCGACACCTATTCCAAACACGTTTCCCGTAATATTTTGGGGGCACGCTCGCACTTCAAGTCACTGATTGGCGCCTCGCAGTGTGATCTTGCAGATGAGGGGTCCGGGCTCCATGGATGTTCGCTGGAGACCAGCTGTGCCCTCGCTCCGCACTTCCAGATGGCCCTCGGGACGCCTCACTGTGAGATGTTAGTGTGTGTGTGTGTGTGTGTGTGTGTGTGCGTAGACCCTATACGTGCGAGACTGTCTCAGATTTAGACATGTCAGCACATGCTCCGCGGCGTCCTCTTTTTTAAACACAGACACATTTTGTCATCAGAGCCACTGAAACAAGGAGTGCGGAGGAGGCCGGAGTTACCCCTCACCGAGATGTCCTTTCATCTGACACACACACACACACACAGAGAGAGGGAGAGAGAAAGAGAGCGAAAGAGAGGAATGTTTAAATTCGTTCCGTCCGCATTACGGTCCCTGCAGGCTCTTTCATGACAAATCATTCTCCAAAATCTTGAAGAGTCTGAATAACACACTCTCTTTCACAACACAAAACAAACACACACACACACAACAACATTCTCGCAACGGCACATTTTCTTGACTCCGTGTTAATATGCATTCACTACACACACACACACACACACACACTTCATTTTCAAAGCACCAGCGACCATTATCAGGGTCCCATCTGCCGGCAAAGACCAGCCCCACTCTCCTCCAATAGGCGAATAGAGACTTAATCGCATCTAATTTCTTGTCTGCGACAACATTCTAACGTATTCCCTCTGAAGACTCCTCTAAATCAAAAATATAAACCCGGTTCCTGCAGCCACCTGGGTCCCTCGCAACAACACTACAATCGGAGAATGCTGAGAACCCTCCCAGAGCAGCGCCGCGACTGTCGACGTAAAGCGGATGGCTGAGCAGCACATGGAGTCGGACGGAGAGGCGCACCGTCATCGGTCGAGGTTGCCCCTTTGAAATGTCGGCTTGGCAGGAATTTGGAGGAGCAGGCTTCTTTTCAAACACACTGCTGAGCGAGTTATTTGGGGAAAAAAAGGGGGGAATCGGCTGCAGAGTGGCCGGGGCCAAGAGACTTGCAAGAGGAGATGTGTCAACTTCCAACTCACTTCATAAAATGACTGGAGCTTCCCTGGGACTCTGATTCATAATGTACATCTTTCTGTTCTGGTTGGTACTTACAAGATTTCATGTTGGAAAGTCATAAGTGGCTCCGTGGGTCCAGTGAACTAAAACAGATGTTTTGGTATTTATTTTTACATTGTTCACGCTAAAAATGTCAAAAAGTATTAACCCTGAACTCACATGATTTTATCCAATTGACTCTTCCATAGACCTGCCCCTTTTCACTCTGTGCTCCAACAACAGTTGCTCTACGCTAGCTAACTAGCTAGCTAACGCTACATCAAGAGGAGCCTAAAGTCAGTTTTCCTCCATATTTCTGTGGTAACATTAAACAGATTCAGAAGAGGACAGATAGGCTGGTTGCGGACATGTTTTTATGATGACAAAAAAAGATCACGGTTAACGTTCCTTTTATATTTTTATATTTATATGGATATAAACGACCTCTAATATCCCAACGTGAAAAGTTTAAATCCTTGTCGGCTCCTTGAAGCTGTAATGCCTGACGCCGATGTATTACACACAAAGGGATTCCATTCAACTAGCGAACCCCGGCCATCATATAGAACACTGTGGCTCGTTCACAATTATGCAAAATTAAGGAAGATAAAAAACTTCACACAGCATTAAAACTAAGTTTTATCACAACAGATTTTTGACAATGAAAGTTTGTCATTTGACATAAATTTAAAAATCTGAACTCAAGGTCCACTTATTAGCTTCTCCCCAGAGCTTTCTACCACATCTCTCTGACTTCATTGATACATATATGATGACAGGTCTACATACGCATCTGCCTGGTATCATGTGACCAGGTCAACTCGGGTAGAAGCTGTGAGGTTTTGTTGTATCACTGCATGTGGACACTTTGATTCTGCACCTTTAACACAACTGACCTAAAAGGGTGTATTTTCTAGATGAATCAATTCGTTTTCAGCAATTTGTTTAATTGAGAAGCTGGAACAAAATTCAAAAATAGTTGAAGCTCACTTGAGCTGTAGAGTACCAAAGTACCTTTTACACGTCACACAGTATCACATTTGAAGTGGTTATCTTCCATATTAACATAGATAACTTTCCTCACCAAAAACTATGATACAAATGTATCATAGCCCTTCTTCCCAGAACCCTTCCAGAGAACAAAAACATTGTTCATGAGAATGTCGTAAGCAGCTTCTAGTTATGTGTGTGTAGGATGGGTTTTCTATTGTCCTCTCTTTCCAACCATTATCATGAAAACCAAAACAGTACGCTTTAGTTTGCATCTTCTATTGACACATTGTATAGTAACCGTATTTCAGTTATAATCCCTGTTCATTCAAAATGGATCCCCCCCATCTCTTTCCCTCTCTCTCCCTCACACACACACACACACACACACACACACACACACACACACACACACGCGATCATTTGAGAGTGAGCTTGACATCAGCATCAAACGGCGGAGTATGTTGGCACCGCACGACACCGGAGAGCAGTGTGATGTCTGAGACAGTCGGTGCTCCCAGGGTGTGAGAGCGAGTGTGAGAGTGAGAGGGAGTACAGCTGTCAATCACGCCCGGAGAGGCGAGCAAAGCGATACGCTACCCAGTGGGTTCATCAGCACCGCGTGTGTCAGTCACACCCCGAGATCACATTGATTGTCTGTCGGAACTCATCTGAGAAAGCGTGTGTGTGTGTGTGTGTGTGTTTGCATTGCATGTGTGTGTGAAAGTAAAAGTGGAGGAGTGGTGGTGGTGGGGGGGGGGGGGCATATTTGGCCTTGAGAGAAATGTCGTGGGGAGTGGGATACAAAGGACAAGAAAAATAATGAGAGCGAGAACGAGAGAGAGGACGTAACGTCCACAATGATGCAATTATGATTCAATTTAAATTCCCGCATCAATTATGCAAACATATCCATAAGTCATGTCAAATATTGATGGGCTCTTCAACTTCTCCAACTGTATTCATTAAGGAGCCACAACGTAACCTGGACTCTCTCATTAATCATGGATAGGTGTCAGCTGGAGGTCTGCATTCAAATTCAGCCAACACTCCCGAGCCTCCGCTCCGCCAAGGGGCTATGCTACATATCTGTGTGTATCTGTGCGCGGCCCAATTCGTCTGCTTATCTGTACGTCAGCTGCCACTGGCTGAGCCGGCACATATGAGAGTGTGCACGGCTGTACTCGGTGTAGGTGGAGGAAAAACAATATATGGTGGAAAACAGTGACTGAATCCCATTATTGTATAAAAAAAGGGCAGATGTAAAGATGCGGAACTAGCAACTCCTAATGTCACACCTAGTGCCGATCATTTGAATTTTTGTTAGCCGTGATGTGGCTCTGTCGGTTGCATTGTGCTAACTTCCTATTGGCAAATGTTAGCATGCTAACACACGCAACTAAACCGTGGAACATGTTGACATCAGCATGTTAGCATTGTCATTGTGAGAAAGTTAGCATACCGTTGTTAGCATTTAGCTGAATGCAGCGCTTCGCCCAAGTAACATCGCACTGAGTCGCTAGCATGGATTGTCGGCTATTAGCCCTCATTCAATACAATAAGTGAGTTTCTGTCCCATCAGCAAAGCCTCGTGTTCAGGTACCCTTTTTTACATTTTTAACAAAATAAGAAAAACTTAGCACAAAGCAGCTGCAAAAGAACTTTACGTAAATAACACACAATCCAAAGTGAGCTAAATGAAGAAGGTTTTGACATGAGAAGACTTAGCATATTAGCATCTGACTTAGCATTCAATGGCAGGTTTTGACAGTAGACATTTGTCCACACTTGATTCTACGTTTTGGCCATTTTTGCAGTAGGATTGCCACCCCAAATTACACCCTGCATTAATTTATTTATTTCATTAATTATTTGTTTATTGTCTTTGATCTCTTTTGTTTGCTTGTCTTGGAAAATGAATGAAAACAATTGCAATATAATAACAAATACCCAAATAACTATAAATATAAGCAGCTTCAAAACACTGATATAATAATATTAATCATAACAATAACGCATTAGCCCATATGTGTGTCTGAATTCTTAGTGGTCTATCTACATTCCTTTGTATCTCTGCTGTGTCACCACAGGGAACAGTCCCTTAGGCTACGACTGCTGCATCTTGGTCATATGACACACCTCTGAAGGGCCAACCTGGTCTCATATGACTGAATTTAGGCTCCAACGCTGGGTGGGATCACGGCGCTCGGGTCAAAGGTCACTCCGGTCCCCAACCCAATGAACAAAAGGGAGGACTAAGCCTTTGATTGAGGGCCGTGGTGGCTTAGATTTAGGCTGGGGGAGTAATGCTGTCTGTGTGTGTCTGTCTGGCCGATTGTGTTCTCAACACAGGGGTTATACGTCACTTGTGTGTGCGGCACATATACCTTTACTTTGAGATATACAGCTTATGTCTCGGACGGAGTGCAAAGTGGTGAGAGTTCATGTTCGTGTCAGACCGCATATGTCTGTGTGTGTTGTAACTGTGATGATGAACCCAAAAGCGCAAACCCACTGCCCCTTACTGCAGGCTTCCCCGGAGCGCTGCTCTTGGCTGGCGTGTGTGTGTGTCTGTGTCTGTGTCTGTGTGTGTGCGTGTGTGCATACAGGGAACAGCTGTTCTCCAGTGCTACACAGGGAGGTCAGGGGGAGACACGGACGAGCTACAGCTGTGGCCCCGGGGCTTGTGGGAACTGTGGCTTGTACAACGTGGGAGAGGAGGAGGCGGCAAGAGGAAGGACGAGAGATGAGCAGAAGAGAGGAGATAAAAAAAAAATTCAAAAAAAGATTTATTTGCAAGATGAGACGGACAAACGAAGCTGCAAAGAAGAAAAGAAAAAACTTGACAAGAGTATAAAAGAGACGACAGAAGAAAGGGAGACGTCCCTCTGTGCTCATGTCGTCTGGAGCAACAAAAAGCCACGGAGACCGGCAGGCAGAGTGGACCGCGGCGTGTTTTGGCCACGAGGTCATCGCAGAGACGCACGGGATGGGAAGCACGTACGAGGGCTCTTCTCCAACTAGCTAATCCAGACCCATCAACCCACAGCCACTTAGCATTCCGAGCAATGTTTAAGAAAATGAATCACGCCCATAAGCCCGTAAACAAGTTGACTTTGCCGGTAGTCGTCCCGCTGGCTAAGCTTTGCAGAGCAACTCGCATAAAGACCCACTGTTGGAGATAACGCTTATTTCGGGACAGCACATAATGTGATAAGTCTGAGAAATCTCTTCGTAGTCGTGCACAGACAATCATGAGCCGCGGTTGAGAGCAGAGGCCCCGCTCCTACAGAGACAAACAGAGAGAAGGGGGGCAGACAGTAAAAACTAATAAGCCTTGTGCATCGGGAGAGAAATGGGCTCATCTCTCCGAGGCACCGAGAAAAACTATCGGAGCGGTTGTACACCGTTTCCAAGAACAAAAAACAAAAAAAAGATGCCTCATCTGAGCCGAAACCCAACACTAAATCCCTTCTGCCTGACAGATTCGGCAAAAGAATAATATCTGCAGCAGGAATAATATTTGCAGCCTGTATTATAGAAGCATATGAAGTGAGAGAGAAAGAAGATGGAACTGGGCCAAAAGCCAATTTATGGTTTTTTGTGGAACCCTTAAAAGAAAAAAGAAAAAAGAAAAAGAGAGAGACAAAGTTGTTCAAGGTGCTACTTCAAATCCTCTCTGGGAACTCTCACATCCTCTCCCTTTGCAAGTCTCAATTAAACACTGTCGATTGCCATCTGTGAGGCAACTGAACCCAGAATCATTAAAAGTCTGCAAAGATTAAAAGCAGACGTTGGCGTTGAGAAAAAAAGAAAAAAGTAACAAACGGGTGAAGAAGAAAGAAAAAAAGCGATGAGAGGAAAGGATGCGGGCGTTGAAGGTGACCCTCATGGCAAAAGTTTTGACTGAGCTTTTGGTATTAAGCGAACCGTTTGAGCTCCGAAGATGTAAGAGATAACGAAACACATGCCAGGCTGCAAAGAGGCTGCATCTTCCTCTTTAACCGCATGACGTGAGAGCGCGTGTGGGTGTCGGTGAGAAAGGTGTGGGTTCCTGGGTTAGATTCAGTAAATAGTACCCTAGCAACATTTTCCTGTGTGTTAGTGTACCGTATGTGCTGAAAGCTTGCTGGAGGAGGAGGGGGGGGGGGGGGCGGGTCACAGGTGAAAGAACACACAAACAGATAGAGCATGTACTCGGGTCAGTTTTTAAGCCAAAGTGTCACGACTCTACCCAGAGAGGCTTCGCTCTGATCTTTATACAAGAGCGCTACAGAGGCTGATGCATTACGCTCCTATGTGCTGTCAAAGCCGTGGCATGTCTGCTGGCAGGACGGCTCTGCACCAGCGCCAAAGAGATTTCCTCTACGTTCGCTGTGCCCGGGGTGTCAACAAGGTTCAAGGAAGCCAACTCGTTTTTTTTCTTTTTTTTTGCAACCTGGAATTAACAGGGGAAAAAAAGCTACTTCAACAAAACTAAGTCATCTTTACCGGGGAGAGTGTGTACAGCAACGACAATAGGGGATTATAGTAGATAAACGGAGATATGCGTTGCAATTGTGTTTCGATTAAGCAGAGAAAATGACTGCACGTTGTACAACCACTCTGTGTGTAAGCGTCGGATCACTTCAGAAAACGGCGCAGCACAATTAACTCACACATGCTCATGAAGTATGTTGAAAGCCGAGTGGCCTGGTGAGACTTCTACCATCCACCTCCTGGGTCATAACTGGCAGCACATCATGTTGCGTCTCAGTGTGGGGGTTGCAACTATATAACATTTTTCATTTTAGTTTAACCAACGGTTTACTTTGAAATGTCAGAGAATAGTGGAAATACTGCCATCAGAATTCCTGGAAGCCCCCAGGTGACATCTTCAAATTGCGTGTTTTGTCCATCTAAACAGTGCAAACCATAGACTATAGGAAGTGGACATAATCACCATTGGTTTGTGGACTGCGGTTTTAAAGCCTCGAGTCCGGCATTCTGCTCACAATTACAAGTACAACCGAACGCTGAATAAGACATTTTTTAGGCGGCCAAAGTGGTGCAATTAACTTTTCATTTTTTGCTGAAGTAAAAACGACCCGTCAATCAAAAGGTAGCCACGCCCTATTGTACCTCTTATTGGACGCCGCCTCTCTATTTGACTCTAAACGGACCACAATGTACTAAATGAGCATCATGCTGTGCTGAAGAAGACTTGAAACTAGAGATTGAGACCATAAACTCATGTTTACAATGTTTACTGAGGTAATAAATCAAGTGAGAAGTAGAGTCATTTTATCATAGCCTTCTATAGACCAGACCCCCCCCCCCCCCCCCCCCTGCAGTGTAAACCAGTCATTGTGTTGTGAAAAAAACACATCCACTAACTTCAAGATATTTGATTACTATCACAGCCTTTCTGCTTCTGACATGAATCCAAATTTTGTTTTGGGGAGAAAAACTCAACAGAATTCTGCGAAAAATTCATGTCCTTTGAACAACAGCAGCATTCTTATCAAAAGCCCTCTTTCCTAATATAATATCAACGAGGCACGAACGAACATGAAGCGGCAGCTCTGTGGTGAAAGTCGCGGACTCGTCCTTTGAAGTCTAACGATACATGCCGGAGTGCGTCTGAGCCGAGGGACATTCCTCCGCACTCCTCCCCGAGTCGCTTTCTGACTTCTCCAAATGATGTCTTACTTTATGCATGTCTCTGTCTCCCGAGTATCGTCCTCAGGGTGAGTATTTTCTTCCCTGTGGCTGCCTTTATATATATATATATATATATATATATATATATATATATATATATATATATATATCTCTGTCTGTCTCCTGGGGATGAGATGAGGACAACAGCGGTGAACAGTAACAAAAGAAGAGATGAGAAACATTTTGACAGAGATGAATAGGTGCTCCGTGTCCAACCACCCCACCTTAAAAGAGAAGAAAACTCCCGCCTGATATCTCAGCTTCCACGTGGCGTTCACCAGTGTCTCACACGGGGAAAGCACACTCCTCGCTCGATGTGGACATTGCAGGGACACTATATTAATGCCAGGCATAGATGGAATCGTATCTGGATACAATCTGCGGACAAATGTTAGCGAGCCGCTCTCACAGCATTTCTGCGGTGCAGCAAAGCAGAGAACCGGCCTTCGTGCCCCCTCGTACCTGTAACAGAGGGATATTGTTGCAACCCAACCGGGACTTCGGTTACCGAGCATTCCTGCCTCTTCATTTCAAAGACAGAAAACGTTGAAGGGTAACGCGAGGCGGGAGAGGGACAGGACGAGCGGCCACGAAATAACAAGGTGCAGAAAGGAGCGAAAGGGGAGGAAATATTAGCGCCGGTTACGGCCATGACTCTCTCAACTCGTGCGTTCAAGCAGGTAATCAAAGACGCGTTTATTTTTCACCGCCTTAATTTCACACTGGCACACACTCGGAGGCATCGCTTCTCTTAAATTCAACATCTTTTCCTTTCGGCCAAAGAGAGCGGGGGATAGCTAATCGGGCCGCCTTGATCCGACTCAGCGAGTGGGTGTCATCTCCAATCCCAGCATGTAATTATCTCCAATGGGACGCCGGGGCAGCGGCTTTGTGTTGTTAGTCACACTGCTCTGGCAATTGCACTTTTTTTTAACCTCCTAAAAGTCACAACAATCCCACCACTGGTGCTGCATTCACCACCCGCGACAAATGAACCTCTGTCTGGCGGACGAGTCAGAAAAACACACACACACACACACACACACACACACACACACACACACACACACACACACACACACACACACACACACACACACACACACACACACACACACACACACACACACACACCGGGCAACAATGGCGTTAATGTGCACACACATACGGGACGTGCGGGATTCTTAGTTTAAAACACTGTATAATAATTCAGCAAACACACACAATCTCTATATCATAAACGCTCATTCACACATTTCCTTGTTCCGGATACATATGCAGAAACAGTTTTTGAAGAGCCGGGACACCATTTAATCCCACAGTAATGGGTTCGCCGCCGACCGAGAGTCCAATTACCAGAGCTATAAATGCTAATGGTAGCGCTAATCATAACAATAGCGTCATGGTCCAAAGGCGCTATGGCTAGGCCGCGGCGCCTGGTTCGCCCTGGCAACAGAGCCGCGCAATCACAACCAAACACATAAAGCGGGCGACTCCAGCTGATTTAATCTGCTTTCACAATGACTCCTGCCTCTCTGCTCATCGCTTCCTCCCCCACGGAAACATGCTACCTTCTGGGTTTGTTTTTACTCTTTCTCCATCGCTACTCATTTACTTAAACCTTCATTATTGATTTTTCTCGGCTACTTGGGGCCAGCAAAACAAGCCGTGAACAACGCTGACTTGTTATCGCCCGATAAGGCTAATGTGTTAGCAAAGAGGTGTCTGTTTTACACATGCAGCATGTTTATTAGCAGCATAATCCTTCAAATATTCGTTGCATCAAACCCCGTTTGGGGCAACATTTGTTTCTGCAATGGTCAATCAGTGTATTTGCATTCTATAACTGCCTCACTATATATATATATATATATATATATATATATATATATATATATATATATATATATATATATATATATATATATATATATATATATATATATATATATATATATATCTTAGTCCTTTGCTACTGGCGGGGTCCGCCTTTCCCGTGCAGTACTCAGGAAATGATCCATGCATGTACAGGGCTCAACAATAACTTTAAAGAGTGGTTGCCAGCCTGGCAGTATGTTGTTGTCATGATCTTTACAGATCCCAAAAATGAATCCAAGTCACTGGTTGCTTGATCATCCCTTCTGTCCCATTCAAATGTTGGTTTTCTGGACCTTTTTGCGCTGGTTTCCACCACAGATCCATTGGCCTTTCGGCATTGAGGTCTTAGACTATGGGTCCCCCATGTGACACCAATATCAGCTTGTCCATCATCTCCCTTTGAGAGATGACCTCCAGTCCGTCTAGATTCTGCTCAGACAGCTGAATCCCCTCTCACGTACACAGCTGAAGAAACATGGAGAGCTCCCGCCACATCATGCAGCATCAGAATGCAGGCAATAAATATTAAGAGTTTAGTTATTTTGGGGTGCAAGTTTTGCTGTGGGCCGTCCGTATTTTTTACATGTCAAGAAGCATTTGCCACAGATGTCGACCAAAGGCAATTTCTCAAAATGGTTGCCAAAGGCAAGCTGGCAACCGTTACTGTTGAGCCCTTCTGGGATGAAGGTGGAAATCAAAAACAGTGATGATCTAAAGTGAAAGTTATAAGACAAAAATTTCCAGATCTAACTCAAACTATGAAGCTGTTTTCACCGGGCTTTGTTTGGTCATGAAACCTAACTTCAAAGTAAAACGCAGTCGGCAGTAGGGATTAGTAGGAGGCTTGTGAGTGCAGATGGATTTAGCAGTATGTGATAGCGCAACAAAAAAATAGTTTTGGCTATTTGGAAGAATGAAGATTGTGGATCTCAAAATAAATAAAGATCTAACAGCAACTTGATCCTTATAGTATCCGTCTGGTCATCAATCCAGCCTGGATATCTCTGGCTCACCCCCCATCCTCAATGTTAACTGGGTCATCTGAGGCATGGTGCATCTCCCGACACACACACACACACACACACACACACACACACACACACACACACACACACACACACACACACACACACACACACACACACACACACACCCCTTCAGTCGGAGTAGTTCAAAGAAGCCCAATAAAACATTTACAGCGTGGTAAACCAGTTTTTTTTCTCTTCTTCACTCTCAATCTGCTTCTTTGGCTTGTTTTCTCCCCTTCTCCCTCAGCACCCCCCCCCCCCCGTGACTCCCCGTGTGCCGCTATGCCAGTCTGGACTTCTCTCAGAGTCTCGTCCGTTCCTTTCTCTCGGCCCTGCGGACGACCCTGGGTTAAAAACACTTAATTGGCGCTCACAGGATCTACGCGCCCCCTCCTACTGGCAGCTGAGAGACGAGCCCATCGGACCGACCAGCTAGTGTAGAGAGTGTGTGTGTGTCTGTGTGTATACTGTGTGTGTGGGTTTGTTTGCTTTACAAGTTGAGATGGTACAGTAGTAGACGATGATCAAATATCTCATGGGCAGGCACACACACACACATTCCTCTGGCTTGATAATTACTCCGGTCTGGGCCAAGGTCTTGTGGAGCAGAAAACAAACGCACACACAAGACGCACAAGAATTCGTGTGAGACAAGCAGCGCTCTCCTCCACCTCAAGGCTTCGTTCCTCATATTCAACTGAGTCACAGCGGAAGCCACTTGCTTTGAAACGCGCCGGTCCTGCAGAGTTCCTGCTGCGCAAGACACGGCAACGTTTCTCACGCAGCGTTGGGTCAGTGGTGTCAATACACACACACAAGCCCCTGGTGGTCTTTCATGTTTTTTTGACAGTGGGAGTGAGCAGTTATCTGGAGAGGCTCATTCAATATGCTTACAGAGAATATTCAAAGAGCCGTGGGCTTCGGGTGCCTGCGCTGCCGGCTAATGAACGGCACACAGTGCGGGGAGACGGACTACAGAGGTCCTCGTGGGTCGGTCGGAGCAGAATGCGGCGGGTCGGAGGACCTTTTATTCCAGACAGCCGGGTGTAAGCAGGAAACAAAAATCCACAGTAAGAGACAAACAAACAAACAAAGCACCTCCAGTGATTTTATAAATAAGTTTAATGTAGGCTACTCCTTACTGTTTGACCTCAAGACGGACCCTGAGTCGCAAGGGCCGATGGAAGATGCAGTCAGGCTGCATTATGGGAATCGTAGGATTCTGCTTTGTTGGGGGCAGGATTGACCCGATTTTAAACTTCCTATTAAAAAAAATCTGTCTAATGGGAGCACCCCCAACAAGTGCAACACTAAATTGCTGGAGTGGCCCTTTAAAAAACGTCGCTGAGAGAACAACATTGTGTTCCACGGTCATCTCATTGAGAATTAGCCGTTTTGGGGAAACATGCGAGTAATGCTTTCTGCTAAGGGTCTATCATTTTTTTAATCCAACCCTTGTGAATTTCAATATATTTATTGTAGAAGTATCTGATAGAAAGTAGGTATGTAATGTAATAGGATATGTAAAGTTCAATAGCCAAACTTGTATAGCCGGTCAGCGGAACATGCAAAAACAGGAGAGTATACAAAACAACATGTATGAAGAACAATGTTCCCAGTAAAGGCGGTTTCAAATTAAAGACATTTTCCTCGTAATGTGTAACAAATGACATAGTTCATTCTGGGAAACTTCCCAGGAGATTATTGGGAAATTATTGACCGCAAAAATAAAGTGTTACCAACACACAACACATGGAACGAGCTTTCAGAGAAGACGGAAAGACATTCAGTCTTTGTGGTGGCAAGAAATCCACCAATAAATAGCGTATTACAGTTAATGAGTGGAAGTCTTCAGTAAAACAGTACAGCTGATTTTTTCCCTGAGGGTTATCGAGACAAAAACAGGAACTTCTGACAAAAAAACAAAACTGTTTTGCAGAAGAAGAAAATAAACAGCAGCATTTTGTGTCTTCAAATCTGAATAAAACTTTAATGTTTTTGCCTTTTTCTGGAAAACCAGAGCAGCAAAACAAGTCACCCTCACTTGGTTTCGAAACGAGAGAAGAGCAATTCACCAGACGAGATGAGGGAAAATGAAGCTGTGGCGCTCTGTTTGAAAGCTGATGCAATCTACCTTGCAGTGGAACATCTGGGGAAATAAAAAGGTCACACAGATTTATATTTAGATGCCGCAGAGGGAGAAATATTCCTCTCCACTCTGCTCGGCACCCACAAGCGAACAATGGCCCCGCTATGAAGAGACACATTAATGTAGCGTTAATGGCAGCCCACTGTATGGCTAACGGCTGATAGTTTGGTTTCTGTACGCTGTCAGACATCAGCAAACGGTACACTCTGGGGAGCTCAACACATATTAGCTTTGGTGCTAATAAGATAAAAGCAATGTGTCCTAATTTTGATACCGCTTCTTCCATTTTTTGTTTGTTTGTGAGATCTCGGTCTGTCTTTACTTTTAGTTATCGTAAATGTAATTTTACGTGTTTTTGGGGTTACATGACAGAAGTGGCTTTTTGGAAAGCAACTTCCTTTTTTATCGTTTATGTGGGCAGGGCATTAGCAAAGAAAAGGTGAAAAGGTATTTGAGTGTGAAAGGATTGGCTTGATATTTTGAGGAATAAGTTTATTCTCTTTCTTGCCGACAGTTCGATGAGAAGATTGGCACCTCTCTTGTGTCTGTGCGCTGAACATGAAGCCAACGCCTGCAGTCGGTTAGCTTAGCTTAGCACAAAGACGATGGCAAGATGACACTTTTGCACGGCTCAGACAAATGAGATTTACCGTGTTAATAATTAAATTAGTGAGTTCAGCTTTGAGTGGCTGGTAGTTTTGGTTTTGTTTGCCTTTTCCCCCCTAGACTTTGTGCTAAGCTAAGCTAACTGGCTGCTGACAGGAGCGTCTTATCAACCGTACAGAAGTTACGTGTTATCGGGCAGATTTATCCCTAAATGAAAAAGCTGTATAATATGTTCCACTGCTGCAGCTTTCTCACATTAAACACATCTACGGTGTATTCATTAAAGCAGAGTTAGCACTCACTTTCTCCTATTTAAAGCTCCCGCTAGCTAGTATTTCTTTCTTTTCTTTTACTACCGAGTGCTCCATTTTCTAAATCGTCCATCTTTGATGTAACATTACCCTTTCCCTGCGAAGTGAGGGTAATGCTAGCTTAGAAACCGATAAGTGATATTAAAGCCTTGTTTAGCTGTAGGTACACGAGCATTAGCTGATGGCGCTGCCTGTCGCTAATGTCTTCGCTCTTGCTATGGAAGCCGAGATCTCATCCGTCTTCTTTATGACTACTTGTGTAGGAAATCCAACTCCCTTGAGGACATGAGAGAAAGAGAGCGAGAGCGAGAGGGAAATATATGGCAAATATGCAGAAGGAGGACGAGACGAACACCACGGGGGACTAGGCTGAGTAGAAAGCCAGGGAACATTTCAGGCAAATACAGGATTAATTAGGGTGCATGAAAAACACCCGAGGGCGCCCACGCGGCCTCGCTTCCCTCCTCTGCTTCGAGAGGCTCAGAGGGTCTCCGCCGCTATCTCTCCAGCAAAGGCCTTGTAGACAGACTGTGATTAATGCTCAACACTTGCCATTGGGTCTCTTTCCTGCTTATGATCCGAAGGGGGCAAACTGTTAACCTGTGATTGAGCTGCGCTGATTCACCTCTATTAAGTCAAAGAAGGTATTTCCACCTTCCCGAGCTCCTTTGGGCAAGGCAACGCAACGGTTGGTATCAGTCATGGGACTCCGGCGGAGCGCTAACCCTGTCAAGAGCACCGTCTGCCGGCTGTCCTTTATAGGACGGGAGGCTCTCCGCTGACAGGCGGGGGAGGCGTCGTCTTACTGGCACCATTGGGTGGAGTGTGAGTATACTCGAACGGCGGAGGAAATTAATCTGTGTTTCAATATTGGTATGCCGCTGTGTGCTGTGGTATATGGATACCTGAGGAGCTGTAGAGGATATTGGCCGATGCTGATTGGGTGTAGCTCAGCCTGGAGTTTATTACAAAGCACCGTGGCATAAAGAAATGTGAAATGAGATGCTTGTTTTGTTTGTTTTACTTTTATTGAGAGCCCCGAGTCCTCGCAGAATACGATGAATAACAAACAGCATTTTAAAAAATGCAGCAAAATATGGTGTTGTTATTTGGTTTTTAAGTAAAGTGCACCTGTTCTTTAACATGTGGCTTGAGCAGCTAACCAGTCATGGAAAATGTGAACAGATCTTTTACTAGTACCAAGAGCACAGATTAAGCACAGTAAAAATCCTGCATTCAAAAAAGTAAAAGTAAAAGCTTTGGTGTCTAAATATACTTTAAGTACCAACATTTTTAGTTCTCATTATGCAGATGGCCCATTTTTTAAATATATATCATAATACTGGATTATAATTAGTAATGTATTAATGACTAGAGTTGCAGCTGGTAAAGCTGGAGCTATTTTTCAAATAGTTCTTGGTAGTTTAATCCATACATCATCATTTCTCAGCAAATGTATCTTTTGCATTAATAATTTGAATCTAAAAAGCAGCTGAAGCTATAAAATAAACGTAGTGGAATAAAAAGTGCAATATTGTACTTAAGTAAGGTACTCGAGTAAATGCACTTCGCTACATTCCACCACTGCAGTTAGCAGATGGTTCACATGAGCTAACAGGGGATGGGATTATCGCATATTCATGTGTATAAAACAGATTACTGTGGTAATCCAATTACATGGCAATTCTGTTTGGGAATTAATTCACTGACTCATTCAGCTTACATGTGATGAGAAGACAGTGAGTGACACACAAGGGGTTAAAAACTAGGAGTTTCCCCATACGAGGTAAATGCAGCATTAAGAGCTCCCTAAGGGGGAAGAAAAGCCCCCAACCTGCGTCTAACTGGTGAGTGTTCACGTGCACAGACCTCATCCATGGCATCTGACTCCCCTTGTGTGCGCAGCTTTTAACAAAGCTCGCCAGTCAGCTTTTCCAGACGTAGCTTCAGCATGACACAGCCGGTGCCGCCTGACTCACGATTCGCCGTGTTATGACAATAACAAAGACGTTTTGGGGCTGAACAATGACTTTGTATGGACTTGGCAGCAATCTGGAAACCCGAGGTTCTCTCCCTGAAGCACAGTACGCAGAATGAGCTCATCTCTGAAGACGGTTTTAAAGTGAATGCCAGCCTCCTGAGCTATGCTCATCACAGCCGAATTAAGCCGCATCGGTAAGCTCCAGTAATCAGACTACCTCGGCAGCTCGCCTTAATTGGCTCATCGCTCAGCCCGACACTCACCCGACACACGTTTCTTTTTTTTAAAAAGGAAGGGACTCCTGTCATTTCTGTAACGCTTCAAACAGCAAAAAAAGAGCAAAATACAAAGCCGTGCTGTTTTATAAAGGTGTCTTTCATGATCTGAAACAAAGGCAACAGTGAATCTGGGTCGAAGCAAAACCAGAAAACAACACGGATATTGTAGTCATCAAGGAGATTGTTGTATTGCTGATGTTTTAACCACTGAAGCATCGCCGCTGGAAGATATTCCCCTCTGCTGTATTAAAGAACCAAGACACTTGACAGTTAAATAACCTTGAACTTCATCTGTAAACTGACGCTCGCAATTCAAATGAAAAACCCATTATTGAAAAAAAGCTTTAATTCATTCTCATCTAACTCGACCTTGTAGGCCAACAACAACCTTCCGCAGCCCCGTTGGAATCAATAACGCACGTTCATAATAGCCACGTACGCAAACCTTCACACACCTCCCACGAGGGGTCTACGAGAAATGGCACGAGCGATTAAAGAGGGCGTGGCTTAAGCACCAATTGACGTGAACGCAAACCCACACCTTCACACACACACACAAACACACACACACGCACACACACACGCACACACGACTTCCATGCCAAATTTCAGCCCCCAATAGCAAACACTGCGGCAAACACGATACGCCCAAATGATGTGTGATTCTAGCACTGCTGCCCGTGCACTTTAAATGAATATGCAGGTTGATGCAGCGCCCTGTCGGGGCAACCGTGCACCACGAGGAAGACAAAACAGGAAACAGATTAGCGAGAGAGATTGGAATCGCGCAGGCCCGAGAGCGGAAATGAATGAACGAGAGCGGGGGAATGCGACAGAGGCCGGCACTTTTTGTTGGCTGGGGCCTCTCTGTGCCAGCCTCTCCGAGAAGAACAGATATCAATCAGGTCCGCCTCTCTGCGCTTGACAGCGGGTCCACAGAGGGTCCGTTTTTAAAAACCGGGCCTCTCCTGGCACTGGCACAGCTCCAGATCAAATGCCCACTCTGGAGGGGTATTCCCCACACACACACACACACACACACACACACACACACACACACACACACACACACACACACACACACACACACACACACACACACACACACACACACACACACACACACACACACACACACACACACACACTGGGAAACGGCTGGGACGAACCAAGCAGCTCTTTTGTGGAAGGGAAGCGCAGGGCACGGCGGTCAAGGAGACAGGCGGACGGAGAGGAAATAAACAAGGACCGGGGGGAGGAAAAAACCGCACACACATACACACACAATCAAACGCAGGCAGCAAAACACAAGCTCGATAGGGGGTCCTATGGGGACCTATTCGACATTTGTTCAATGCGTCCTATAGGCATTTGTGCCGCGAGTCTGAATGCATCCCCTTTCCTCCAGAGGGGCGAAGGGAATCACACTGGGAACCGGGGTGTGAGTAAGAGCTATGCATCTGGTATTTGGTTTAAAAGGGAAAAAAACGATAACAGCCTCAGGATCTGTGACCTGGTTATAAATGAAGTCGAGTGCGATCACTTGCAAATTGCATCCCGCCGGTGAGGTCACTCACACACCTGCAGCTCAGTTCACTCGGTCCAAACCGAAGACACAGAATGATACAGCGTTGCCTTTCAGTCCTACTTTGTTTCTTATTCCCGTAATTCAAATGGGCTAACAGGTAACACGTTTATTGGACAGCTTTGGCGACCGTCACCCTGCATCAGTGATACATGGTTTATTCCAGTGATGCACAGCCCTTCACTCAACCCTTCTGGGTTTAAAAAGTTGGCCATCGGCTGGGGAGCGCACCAACCCGATCCACTAGATCGGCTCTGATTATTGAGGTCGGTCTGGGCCGAACATGACACAATAATACGGTCGCAAATGTCACAGATTGCTTTCGGATCAGAAAGCAGATCCTTTCTTTGAAAGTCCTGAGGGAGCACTTCATGCATCTTGCACGTTTTAGTAGCGCTGTTAGCTTTTGAATCCAGTTGTTCGCAAAACAAAAAAAATGTACACCCCAGTTTGCTTGAAAGCGGACCATAATGCACTGCCGTGTGGTTGCTTGGTCTGCAGTTCACACCAGCCGAAAGAACCTGAAACGCACCAGAGTTTGTTTGAAAAGAACAGAGCAGTTTGAAAGCACACCGAGAGCCCAGCGGACGACATCAGGGGTGAATGTTTTTTTGTGTGAAGTTTTGGAGATAAAACAGACATGCTACGCTTGCATTTCAGATAAAGGTCCCCCCCCCCCGATCAGAAGCGTGGTTGTCCAGCACACAAAGCAAGACCGGATTAGAGCTGATTCGGGGAGTCACTCTGGGAGAAAACTCGCCCTCGCTCGAATGAATCACACCTGTAATACTGCCGTTAACATCCGCTCCATCCCCGCACTGTAGTCATCAAGCTTTTTTGGGGGGGGGGGGGGGGGGGGGGATCAGCAGTGGAGGGCCAATCTGGCAAACGCTCACCACCCTCCTCCGACTATCTCACTCAATGTGACTTGTCAGGCAGCCCTGACTCTCAGATGAGCCCTCCCAAGGGGTGACAAAACGGCACTTGTGTCGACTGAAGCACAGCAAGCCGTCAGCCGCGCCACGCTTGCTAAACAGGACGCCCCGGATATCCACTCGCCACACTCGGCTACCTCACAGTCAGCGCCGCTCCCGGGATTGGTTTCGGTTATCCGTTTTCAGCGTCGACCGGCTGACAGACGGTTATGCCGCAGTCAGCTCGGAGGGAACATTCAGCTGCATTTTTTTTCTCTCTCCACAAGCCCCTCGAGAGTGTTTACTTATCGGTGGGCACACACCCCTATCAACAGCCCTGCTCCCACGCACCGCGGGAGCAGGAGTGTCGGAGGGGAGAGAAGGGGGGAAAAAGGCAGGAGAGAGAAAAGAGGACTCTCTGGAAGGTCCTGATACGTACTCGACAACACACATGGCTACTCCACCGGCTAATGTTTGCACTCCTTGAACATATCTGTGTGTGGGAGGAGGAGGAGGGGGGGGGGGGGGGGGTGGCGGCTTATGAGCTTGGAGGGAGTAAATTCCTCACTCTCTCCCGTTCCCTTGAGACCCATTCTGCTGCCTGTAGATAAGTGTGGAATTCAGGCTCGGTGGCAGGCGTGCCGAGGTGAAACGGCTGCCGTGGCTTTCGGCTCCGGCGGACCCGCGGTGATAACCGACCGCTGGGCCAAGACTGAGGCCTGCCAGCGTGCGCCGGCTGTGGAAGCTCGTGAAACAATGTTAACATTCTTATGACGCGACGGGCAGAAAACCAGCCACCTATCGTGAACTGAGCGAGCTAAAGCAGATATGTACGGGCTCTAACAATGTCAGGATGATCCTGTGAGCTGTGTGGGCTTCATTACTTATATCCCCAAGCCACCGAACAAAATGTAGCGAGCACCGCTGACTGCTGTCTCCTCTCTATACATCTCAAACCAAAGCACAGTCACTTCTAATTAAATTTATAGTACTGGGAGAGTGTGGCTTGACACGCCATTGTAAGTGAGCGTGTGTGTGTGTGTGCGTGTGTGGCACAGTGGTGAAGAAGAGAGATCAACACACTAGTGAAAGGATTTGACAGCGGCTGTCCCTCAGCGATAGAGCCGACTGAGGAGGTTCAGACACACTGAGGGAGCAGTTTGCAGGGCATCGTTTGCTTATTTACACCGAGACACACAAGAGCGACGCCGTGGAAGCAAGGACGGAGAACACTGAGGGGGATTTACAAAAAAAAAATTTAAAATGGCAACAGAAAGATGGGGAGGTTATTACCGCTACTGCGTGGAATTGTATAGGTGTTCCCACTATGCTAAAAATACACGTATTTGGTCAACTGCTTTCAGCTAGGGTAAATCTATATTATTAGATTAGATTATTATATAATCGACTTTTTATGTTTTTTAAATAATTTCCGGGATTAATTATTTTTTGGGTCTTTAAAATTACAAAAAAAATAAATAAATAAAAAGCTCCTAAACCAAAGTGTCTTTATCCGACCAACAGTCCAAAACCCAGAGAGATTCACTTTAAAATGATATAATTTGACTTCAACGACTAATCGACCATCAAATGAGTCATCGATGAAGATACCAGGGCAATGCAAAAAAAAAAAAATAATAATAGTTTGTATTCCTAGAAGCTCCTTAAAATACTTTTTTGCAACATCTGCCAAAGCAAAAAAAAAAAAATATATATATATAAAATCCCTGCACATTTGCTACACTGCACACTTGCAGTGAGACTGAAGTGACTCGATTTGTGCAGTAAACATGTGATTCTCCACAGGTCACGGGGTGCTTCACATCCAGCCTCCAGTCAAACAAAGAAAAAAATATAAAAATAACACGAAGCCACGCCGCCGCCTAAAGCTGATGAAAAAGAAGGCAGTGTGCAAGACCGAGCAGCCGCGGGAGCGGGTCAACATGGGCAAGAGCGGGGGAGGCGCGTGGGAGGGGAAGTGTGTCGCGGTAAAAAACAAGGCCTGCGAACGTCGCCGCTACCACCTCGACCGCTTTGTCTGACTGATGAGTTCAAACAGAACATGGTAATAGCCTGTCTCCAACATTCCCCTGACCATAAATCTCCCTGCAAGAAAAATGGGGAAGCAATCAGGTGGGAAGAGGGTTTTCTCTGTGTGTGTGTGTGTGTGTGTGTGTGTGTGTGTGTGTGTGTGTGTGTGTGTGTGTGTGTGTGTGTGTGTGTGTGTGTGTGTGAGAAAGAGAGAAATAAGGAGTGAAACCACACAATAAGCGAGCATGTCGCTGTGTAGGAGAAGGAGCAGTTGTGCGTTTTGCGTGACTCAACGGGAACGCAAACGAGCATCTAGGATGAGCGGGCACTCAAGCACTTGAGATATGGAGCTTGTCTCAGTGCGCATCAAAAAAAAAGCAAAGCTGTCGTTCTTGCCCAGCACTTAATATGATTAAAGAGTGAGAGGCGGTACGGAGGCTTGCCCTTTTTCTTTACAGTAGTTAAACCATTAAACAGGGCAAAGAGGAGTTATTCTTAAAGGGGCTTTTGGCAGGCGGAGTAGGTGGAGAGCGGCCAAAGATTTAGGGCTTGACAACAAGAGAGAGACGGAGATGGGATGGAGATCCACCTCGGCCGGCAGCAGATGCCCCTCAGAGTGGTGCCCGAGTATCGATCTGACCCTGACCTTTTCCTATTCATCATCCCACGCGTTATCACGCCGGGCATTAATACATACCTCCACACCGCTGTGTGTTAGCGTGCCGGAAAGTGCAGTGTTTGAACCTGTGTGTTCCCATGGCATGCCATCAGCTACGCAGTCGCACGCGCGGGGCTCTCGAGGGCCCGAGACGTGTAGGGCCTCAAAAAAAAAGAAGACGACAAAAAAAAAGCACAATGCAGCCAGTGTGCTCCGGCGAGCCGCATTCAACAGGGCCGCCAGGTCTGCCAAACAGCCTGCTGCAACACTGTGGCGAATGAAGTCGGAGTTTATTGAACGGGGAGGGAGGGACTGGGGGAGAGGAAAGGGGAGGGGGAGAGAGTGTAAGAGGGAGATAAAGAATGAGGGGAAAGTTCATTATTCACTGCAGTGAAAGAGAGAGAGAGAGAGATGGAAGGGAAGAAGTTGGGGAGCAGGTGAAGGGAAGGGGAGAGGCACGACGGGCCGCCGCAGTGGCCAAGGAGAACGTGCTGTGGGGAAGCTAGCGCTTACCGCTCGCCAGCTATTGTGCTAGCGTGTTTGCTGCCAGCTAGCCACTCCAGTTTTTATCTCGTAGCCCACGCTCGCTGTTGGTTAGACTGCGTTCAAACTTTGCAAGTAAACTCGGTTAGCAAGGCTACCGTAATTAGCTCCGCTGAGTCCCGGTGGATGTTTAACAAAACGGTAATGACATGGAAAATTAGCCGGCTAAAAGTTCACAGAAAGTCCACAGAAAGTCATGCACACACCCTCCTCCTCCTCCTCCTCCTCATTGATGTGGGTGAGGACGTCCTGTTCCAGTCAAAACAGCGGACGCCGTGACCGCAAAGTTTCTAGCAACCCGGCGTGGGAGAGAGAGAGCGGGGCGGCCTTCAAAGCCTTGTTTGTCTGCAAACAGTCCGCAGAGAGCAGACCAAACACCCTACCCACCGCCAGCTATGAACAAGCAACAGACCCTTACGCAGCAGAGAGGAGGAGGAGGGCGGGAGGGAAGGTAAGTGTGTCGAAGGGAAAGGGCCGTGATGGCTGGACGAAGGGAGACTGATGGACAGACCGTTTTGATCTCTCGGCCCGTTTACGGCGACGGCCTCTGAAATATCAACTCCGGGGAAACGGTTGCCCTTTTTGCGTTCAGTTTATATGCAAATGCAGCCAAACGAGTGGGAGTGAGTGAACCGTGCATGAGTGTAATCTGCAATAACACCGTCTATTTCATTACCATTGTGTAGGTACGCGGGCAAATATGTTAATTGAGGACCCTGTCATTTCCTCTGTGAGCTATGAAGGTTGCTCATTTGCAAGCTGCATACAGTGCACGCATACAAACACACGTACTGCCTCACTGCTACCTACAACAAATCCAAACATGAGCTTTTGTTTTCTCGAAGCACTCCGATTTGGGAGTTCCTGGCTGACCTCAGGAACATCAGAGGCAATCAATTTGAAGCACACGACGAATACACAACCCCCTTGTGCTGACAACATTGCCCTGAATTATAAATTCCCTGCAGCACTAAAATATGACCCAGCGAATCCAGCTCGAAGAATGAGGGACGGATCCAGACTCACACGAGAGAGCGAGAGCGAGAGCGAGAGATTGCGTGAGGAAGAGGAGATGCCAGTTATGAGTTTCAGCAGGTTATATTGCAGCTACAACAGTAATATAATATGCATAATACCCTTTTTAATAACAGCTGGATGTCCCTTCTTTCTGTAATGCAGAATGAACACAGCACTATGTGTGGGAGCTGCCATGTCGACAGCAACACCAGCTCTCAAATAACAGTGTTTGCTGGTTTTTCTACCCTAAAGTTTCCAGGACTTTTAGTTCCAGGAACAAGTTTTCAAGAAACTTAAAAGATTAACTTTAGCCAATTGCTGTCTGCGTTTCCACCAACGAAGATTAGGGAAAATTCGTCAGCTGTTTTTTTGCGTGAGACTACTACGGCTGGGCCAGTCTCGAGGGCCAGTCTCATCTCCGGGCACCAGACTTTTCCAAACAGGCGTTATTTAGATAAACTGACCAAACTTTGAGAATCTAAATGGTTACTTTTTTCCCTGAAAACATATTAAAACTTAAAAAATACACACGTACAGCTTTCAGCCTGGCTCAGAATCTCAAATGACTGACAGCTGGGCAGGTTACATTACATTGTTGGCCATTACAAATGGCGGCCGATGCCGTCTTGTGAATGGCGAGAACTCCAATGGCGAGATTTGCCCTTGCCATTCAAGCCCCATCTCAACGTTGCTGAACTTTTGGAAGGTATCAGCCAGGGACTTAATTTAAACCCGGATCCCTTTGGTCAAAAACGCAAAAAGTCCTGTAAAGGTTCCTTGTTCAGGTAGAAAGTTCCGGTAAGGTGCTAAATACTGCCAATATCCCCAGATATGTGCAAAAGCAGTTTTTGGACATATTCTAAATCATGCACCATAGCCGCAGTATCACTTTAGATTTTACTCCCCTCAGAAAGTGTGCAGAATTCAAATTCCTGTTCAACGTTTTTAACAGACACAGATTTGCCCTTCCATTCAGCTTCCCTTTTGTCTCTAAGAGTTTCTTCTCCCTCTCTGTTCTTTCCTTCTTTTACGATAATCTCTCCACTTGGCAGATGAGGAAGGATGAAAGTGTCTCTTTATTCGGCCCGCTGAAAGAAGTCCACGAGAGGCTCGACGGTGGCCCTTTGACAGGAGCCCGGCCTCTTATTTACACATGTTTGCTGTACGTTGGGGAGCCGTTTGTGCCGTGCATTCGGGCAGCCATTGATATGTCGAGCGCGTTCGCTCTGCCACCTTTGCCAGTTCTCACGCCCCACCCAACCCGCCCGCGCATTTCACACACACACAAACACACATGCTTGCAAGAAGAACAGGAACACGTTTTCTTACCTAGACGATGTGTGTTGATCGGTGTGGGGGATGGGCAGCGCAGGGAGAGAGAGAGAGGGGGGGGGGGGGTGAACACAAGGAGAAAGCTTGATTAGTGTGTGAGTTCAGCACTTGTAACCTCTCCTATGGTGACTTAAGCCGCTCTCTCTTGTTCAGGCTCAAACAGGTTGACGCCTGGAGTATGCCTTAACAAATCCACTGCGCACTCCTCTGGGTAAAATACTCGCTCCTCCACTTCTCCTCCTCTGCCTTTTCACGTTTCTTCCCGACAATGAAGAGGCCAGTTATTCTCTCCTATCACCTCCTATTCCCACTGCAGCCCTCTCGTCTCCTACTGGACCTCCACTTTTAACCCCTCTCCACCTCTTTTCTCCTCGTGCTCTCCAGCCTCCCGTTATTTCCGCTCCCTCACCACTTGTACCAAACAGACAGAACAGCCCCGGTGGGAAGCCAGCAACCGGTGGAAAAAAAACCCAATTAGACGCTGTGAAACAAGCAGGTGGGCCTCCTCGCGAGTGCTCCGCATGACAGAGGTGACCCGTAACTACACCTGGCATCATTTTATACCCTCCCCTTCCTGTCTGCAGCCTTCCAAAAGGTTTACATTTACACCTCCCTCTCACTACCCCCACCCCCGGGGGGAGGATGTACATCAAAAAGCCCAGGGGCGAGGGTCAAATTCGAGGGTGGATTGGAGGCGGAGAGCAGTGCATGGGCTGAACTGATAAGATGAAACTCCTGAGATCGTCACAAACGGGAAAATAAAACGTGCAAAGTTTCGTATTTGTCATGAATGAAATCCACATTGCCCAGCCTGATCCTTCCTGTTGCAAAGATGACGCCGCTTTCTTGCCCCTGAGCACCACTGAGTGCGGCGATGTGCACTACAGCAATCTCATTATTCCTCACTTTCAGCGGTAACCTGATTTCAGAAACATGCAAGCTGGAAGCCCGGGCTTCCTTTTACAGGTTGGGGGATTAAGAGAGGCCTCGTCAGAACAGACAGATATCTGCTGGAGAAGCCCGATCACTTGGACACATCCTGTACACCGTCATCGGGTTTCTTCTAAGCTCTTGTTAAGCACGTGGATGGAGAAAGAAATCGGGGCAGAGAATGATGTGGCTGCATATTGGAGCCCTATATTTGAAATTCAAACCACTGCTTGAAAGTGAAACAAAAATAAGTCGTGGTTTGGCATTGATCTGACTCAATCCAGGATTCTGTGTATATATCCATAACGCGCGTTGTACTCCAGCGGGGCGACATGTCACTCTGATCTATTGTTTTACAATAGATCAGATTATAGATAGATAATTGTTGCCCTCAGTCAATCAGGCATTTGTTTCATCAGTGGCTTAAAATGGTCTTGAAATCATATCAGAGAGAATATGTTGTCGGTTATTGTGACGAGCCTAGCAGCAAGCGTTCCAGTTTATTAAAAACAAACTTGCTTGGTAATTCTCCACACCTCAACTACTGATTGTTGCATCCCACCCAAAACATAGCCACGCTAACATGCTCTCAGTGACAATGCTGAAATGCCGATGTTTAGCTGATAATACTTACTTGGGTCAGCATGCTAACATTTGCTAATTACCGCCGAACACAAAGAGCTTAGGCCGATGGGAATGTGGTTAGAAAAGAGGGAAGGTCTTATGGATTTATCCTCTGGGGACCATGAATAATGTTATCAAAGCTCACAGCAATCCATTAAATAGCTAATAGAAGATATTTCACACTGAACCCCCGTCAAAGTTAGAGGATTATCAAAAGTCATTAGAATTATTCCTCTGTCTGCTGTACCTACAGACCTATAAACCCATAGTTTTTACAACAACGGTCGTCCATTATCCAAAATCCTCATGCATATAAACAAATTTGTATGAAACTAAATAGTTGAACTCAGTTCCAAGTATTTAATAGATATAAAACAAATGCCCGTGGTCTTGTTTCCCTTGCTTTGCCTTCAGGCCAGAGGGGCTGCCAGGGTCGTACAACTCATCAGATTTCTCATAACATTTAATTTAACCTCAACGTATGATAATAAACGGTTCAACAACAAAATGCATGATGGAAGGAAACGATCTTTAACAGTAACCAGCTTGATTGATTACAAGATCAGAGACTGTTACAGCTTTTGATGGCAGTGATGCCTAAACAGATGTGTGCAGCAGTAATATCTGAATGGTGTACTACTTTGGTATTATGTTAAGTAAAACTGTTGCTCTTTAGAGCTACAAAGCAGATTTCCTGTGAAACTGAATCCGATGACAATGTGACACTTTTGTCTCATTTATTATGATAGCTGTGGTCATATTTTATACACTTTATCTTCAACACCAAAACCTCTTCAGGGACATACTAGAGCTCTCTCTCTCTAACTCCCAGGGGACCAATCACTCCTTCCTGTAAATATTCCTAAATATCTTTTTGGGGAGACAGCGCTGGCAGCGACAACCTTTTCTGAGGAGCCCGAAGCCCACCAATTACTGAAAAGTTGAGGATGCTTTTAGCGGCAGCCTAAGGTCTGAAAGTCCCTTTCAAGTCAGCCAGGCAGCCATACAGTCAGACGATCAGTCAGCCGTTCGGAGGGCCTGCGGCGACGGGAAAGTTTCCTGCGGTTAAAACAGGAAGAGAGACGGGAGAGTCTGCATGCTGAGGAAGCTAACATGGCCCCATGTGGCTTACAGCAAACCTGTAAGATGACAGGGAACAGGCACGGCGAGAAGACTCAGCATTCTCGGTTTCTGCCACATGCACGATGTGTGTGTGTGTCTTGTATGCAACAGCTGTGGGTGCTGTGTTGTGGTGAGAATGCAAACGCTGGTGTTGTTTTTTTCATTTTCGGGAAGAAGAACTGAAGATTTTCCTGTAAGCTTAAAGAGAAATTGGGGGGGGGGGGGGGGACACCGCAGAAAATAACAGATTGTGCTGATGGTTAGTCAACTGACAGTATTAATAATCATCATTTGTTCGTCTAATTCATCAAGCAAACATGCCATTTGATGAATTTAGCTTCTAAAATGAGTTTGGATTGATGTTTAGATGTAACATTTGGAGATGTTACCTTCTGATCTGAGGAACTAGTTACTGCACACTTTTTTCTGACAATTTAAAAGACTAAAAGATGAACATTGACAACTATTTTGACGATAACTGATGATTATTTTCATTAAAGATCATCAATCCGTTTGCAAATAATCGACTACACCGCTCAATTAGCTCAATGTCTCCCTTTGCAGCAGTGAGTTAAGAGTGTACTCATGTAGGAGTGCGTCCGTACATTGTGACATCACAGATGTGGTTACAGGTGAAACAAAACACTTAGCTAATCACACCCAGAGGTGAAACATTCAGTGAAACACTGCTTGTCAGTCTGGTGTGTGAACCATTGTTCATGTCCTGCATGAAACCACTTATCTCAACATACGTGCATAGGTTCACTTGCCTAACGTACTTAACGGAAGTCTGTTGGACTACCCTGCACGTTAAACAATGACGCCCAGGGGTACCTGACCAAGCGTCTGTATGTGACGAGTTGGGACTCAGAATCTGTTGGTTTCTTTTAAGTGTCATAAAATGGTGAAATATGCCGTGTATAATCCCCAAGAGCCCAATGTGACATGTTCAAATTGTTTTTTATCTGACCGTCTGAAAAAAAAGAGTTTAAAAAGGGGATTCAATTAACCCTTCAGCCCTGCAACTGATAAGCAGATGTGGGAAACAGATGGAAAGACAAAGCAAAGCAGCAAATCCTCACATTTGAGAGGACGAAACCAAAGAATGTTGGTCTGAAAGCATTCATCCTGTCATCAAAATGGTCGCCGATTCATTTTCTGTCAAATGACAGATCAATTAAACCTTTCAGCTCTGCTAAAATGAAAATAATAAGTATCCCCCGCCTTGATAATGGTCCAAATTTAGAATCTTTAACATAGTTTGTGTTCAGACTCGTTGGATAAAGAGAAGGCCGCAGTCTCTCTGCTGTGGTTGGGTGACGCCTGGAGTTGCAGGATTGTCAAAGCGGCAAACCTTCAAACTAATCGCACACTATTTCCACCGTGATGAATATCATACGGCGGGTACCGGCCTCCTGGATTAGGCCCGCCATAAATCTTCGCGGCCGTCGGGAACAGCTGCGCCCGAGTGTTGAGCGATGAACAGCACTTCTGCTTTAAGGCTTTGTTAAATGTCACGCCGACGAGTGAGGGGCGCATTGCGGGAAATTCATGGCCACTAAATATCAAGCTAGCTTCTGTCAATTAGCACGCGGTGAATATATTAGACAGTACAAAGCCCAAAGGAGCCGTAACGGGAGCCCTAATAGTTTTGCTCTTTGTGAGATATGTGCTTGCCGTGTTTATTAGGCTCTTCGCTGGTACAGTGCTGGATGGTGGCGAAGAGGTGCACCAGTCACACAATTCGCCAGCACACCACCTCAAAGTACCCCGAGAGGGTGAAACGCGTCGCCTAAACTCATGTTGTTGGAAAGCAAAAGAAAGAAGAATGCGATTTGAAAACAAATAAAGGGCAAAGCGCTTACTGGAAAAGGTTACACAGTTATCACCGAGGTTTTCCAACCAGTTTTAGTCAGAGCGTGTGAGGCACGGAAAGGTTGATAGTTGTCAGGTCCTGGCGTGGCCCTCACCCCCCTCAGGTGCTTTGACATTTCAAAGTGAATTTAAGCGCGCTGGTCTTCCGCTGCTGCGACCCTTCCGCCACGGCGGCCTCCGACGCCGACAGCCGACACCAGCAGTTCGTCTCCCAGAACCAGCCCTGACATTTTGTCTTCTCCTCGGCGTGAAGCAAATGTGTTTGTGTGTGTGTGTGCATCTGCATGTGTGCCTGTTCAAGAGTGGCCGTGCTGCACTTCCTTCCGCCCACCACTTTCTTTAGATAATGCAACACGTGACACACTCAGGTGTCAAACCGCCGAGGGAAGTCTGCGTGGGCTGCAGAATGTGAGTGAGTGAGTGAGTGAGTGAGTGAGTGAGTGAGTGAGTGGAGGAAGGATGGAGAGGAAATCATCCTCCAACACACCAGCCATGAAGCTCAGAGCAGAGCTCGTGAACTGGGAGAGCTGGAACTGCGCTCGAACGGAGAGGACCCGCGTCCTCGGTTAATTACTGAAACACACGGCATTATCGGATCAGACCAACATTTTCCTTTTTGTAGCCACGAAATTAGATCAGTTTGAGATTAACCGGATTATTTCCCGCTGTGGTTGCAAAAACCGGCGCGATATGATCACGACCGCGGAATCTTCATGAGCTGAAACCGTGAAGCGGCGATTCAGTTCAGCCACTCGGTTGGCCTTCGACCGACGTAACTTCTTTACTCTCATGCAGTAAAGCATCTCGGTGCCCTTCAGCCCAGCAGCGTACTCTGCACTTTTATCAGATGTTCCTCCGGTTTAAAAGGTACGCAGACCAAACAAATACTTTGTGTTTTATATGGTCTTTTTTACTACAATAAGAGTGCTGATATGACAGCAAAGTTTCAGGACTGACTTAAAAAACAAAACAAGTATGACTCAAAAACACAAACTCTGCCATAATAATATAAAAGTAGATTTTGAACCTCACCAAATCATAGAAATAGAACAGGACTAGAACGGACATTCCCATTCAACCCAGTGTAACAGGATGGTCAGAGTAGCGGGATAACTTCAGTATAAACCGACTCGCAGCAAGTCGCAGACTCACTCATGCAGGCTGGGCGGTATCATTGATGCAGCCTTGACTACTGCCTGTGAAGCACGCTTGATGTCATTCACATCAAACATATGTACAGCAGTCCCAGTCGATGCTGCTGCCGACGCCTCAAACTTCCCCGCTCGAGGCGCATCAAAGAAATGTCACATAATGCAACACTATTCTATTTCATTGTATATACTGTGCAGTTTTGTTGTTTTATCTTATATATTCTATATTCTGATATTTCATTTGTCCTACTCTGTTATTCTATTGTGCATTTTTTAATACTTAATATTTTTGGTTACTCTGCTACTTTGCTAATTGGTGTGTCTTGCTGCTGTAACATACAAATGTCCCCCTGGGGATAAATAAAGTACATATCTATCTATCTTTCTATAATGTACGTCCATTATTGCTGCCATTGCATTTTTGGCCTTGAGGTTTCCACGAGCAACAGAGCGTCTTCCCGACGCTGCTGTCAGAGTCAGAATGATAATAGTGCCCTTCGGGGTGCACATCAGCATTTAGGACTACTGCTACATTTAATGTGGTGAAGTCGAACTTCCCCTCTCGGGCTCCTGTTCTGAAACGATGGGGCTTTCATTCCCGTTGAAGCCTCACAGCCTGCGTGGTTTGCTAATGAAGCACTGCGTCGCGTTTCGAGCTTTGCGTTGATGTGTCGTTTTGTTTACACAAAGACTTGAGCGAGCACCTCTGTGACATCGTCAGAGCTCCGCACCAGCGTGGATAACGAGGCTGCCAATTAACTAGTCCTCCACTACACCTCCCTGATTCTGGGGGCAGATTACAGGGAGGTTAGGCTGAAATGATGGCATCGGAGGTTTTAGCTGCTTTCTTCTTGTGCACTCGTCTCGTAGAGCGGGCCCGGAACCCCGAAACACGTTAATTGGTTTCCAGAAATGCTGTACAACATTTTCAGCATCTCGTCACTCTTGACTTGTGGCCTTTTACTGCAAGCGATGTTTAAAGGAAAACACGCTGCTTCCTCTACTGAGAGACACTGTAACACTCGTGAGGAAGTAATAACACACCACCAAGTCGGCTTGTTCCTGCTCTGCGCCGACGATTAAAATAAGTAAAGACGCTAATAGAAACACAGCAAGAGTGTGACACTGTAGCACGTTTCCAAAAACAGGGTTCCAAAGTGCTTCAGTTACAAAAGGATGATAAAAGCCTTTGAATTAATAAATACAACAAAAGAGGCAATTGTTTAACAAAAACAGATCTACGGAAGCCCTGAGAGGGAAATGAGAGAGAAAAAAAAAGGTTATTTCAAATTTCCCTTATATTTTTTAAATCGGTGAAACAGGTGGGTTTTGATAGGTGAAAACATTTTTGTTGTTGTCAGGATCGTGTTTCTTGTTATACTCAATTCGGCCACGAGGCTGAAGAGCACCACTGCCCTATGTTGTTAATAGGACTAAAAGCATTCATATCTTCTTTCAGGTAAGTTTTCTCCATGTAAAGTACTTATTGTGTGTTATCAAGTTATATAAATTAAAACTCTCCTAAACAATGTAGTGGTGGTGGTCCACTTCGGCCTATTGTGGCCGAAGTGAGTATTACAACAGACAGATGGATAAATAAAAAGATCAGAAAGATTTCAGCTGTTCTTACGTCTTCTTTTCTCGCTTGCCTCTCAGGGCTTCCGTACGAACCAGTGTAAGAAATCAGAGACAAAACGCAATGAATAAATGATAGAAATAATTTGTTAAAATAATGATGGAAGAATGGCTTAAAAATGTAACAGTTGAAACCACTGCGAGTGGTAGTAGTGTGAACGTTTATCACCGATAGTTACAGGAAACATCCAGGCGACTCCTGCAGCAAAGACCTCTCTGTTGATCGGCTTTGTAGCTCGACTGAAACACCCGGACAAAGTGAAAAAGAAACTAGTCCACCAGATATTCTGTCCACGCAAACAAAGAAGGCAAAGGTTAGCTGATTACCATTAGAAAAGACCGCTGGCACCCAAAACAGAGCCAGCATCCGAGTCTGCTTAAAATTGCAAATTGGGCCGAGGCCCTTTGAACGCTGCATCAAGTCTGACACTTAATTATTGTGTACTTTACATCTATTTCGCTTGAGAGTGGGAGCTTGGCAGCGAGAGGCTGATCTTAATCTTGTCCGGGCTTGCGTGAGCGTGCGCGCGAGTGTGTGTGTGTGTGTGTTTGTTTGTTTGTGTCTGCGCATCCTCACGAGGCCTGTGCTGCTACTTTGGAATACAATAGCCAATGCAAACAGGAAGTTAAGCTGTGCGCTTCCTGTGCTTTATCCAATCCGACACTTCCTTTTCACTTCACTTTGTGTGTGTGTGTGTGTGTGTGTGTGTGTGTGTGTGTGTGTGTGTGTGTGTGTGTGTGTGTGTGTGTGTGTGTGTGTGTGTGTGTGTGTGTGTGTGTGTGTGTGTGTGTGTGTGTGTGGCTGGCATCCTGCGTTCCATGGGGAGAGTTGCTAAAAAAAAACATCAAACAGCAGCGGCGGCAGACAAACAGTCGACATCGTAGGAGAGACGTGCGCTTCCACCCCGGACTACACAAGAATCAGAGGAAATCAAAGCATCGGCAAGTTACCCTGCCTCAGCAGCGGCAAAAAACACGCTGAACCGCCATGAGCACCTGAGTGTGTGTGTGTGTGTGTTCCCTCCCTGCTTAGCTGTCATTCAGGACACCCAGAGAGGGAGAGGTTGGCTGGTGTTTTTCAAAGGCGGGCCATGTGTGCGTTAAGCTGTGGGAGATGACCTGACCTGGATAGAGGCAGCGGGTGAATAAATAAATAAGTCAGCCACATGCTCAGAGCCCTCACACCTCTGTGTGTGTGTGTGAGAGAGATGATTATCGATGGAGACATTTTCTATGCATGACCGAGTGAGTGTGTGCTCGCCAGGTCGAGATCAATGCGCATATGAGGTGGAGGAACAGCAGTATGGAGTTTGTGTGTGCGTGTCCCTTTTCAATGTATAATGTCTCTGTGCCCACACATACGTGGACTGTATGTCTATACAATTGATGTTGCTTAGTGTGTGTGTGTGTAATCCTGCTACCAAAGGGGCTTGAGGGCTTATATTAATGAAGCATTTTGTCTCTGTGGAGCTCCGTCAGTACAACAAGCCCCTGACGTGATTAATAACTGCCTTGCTTCCCTTGTGTGTGTGTGTGTGTGTGTGTGTGCTGATGTAAGTAGCCTAGTGTATTTCTGAGTATATGATGCGTGTGTGTGTGTGTTTTTTGTGGGTGCCAATTAGAGGCCGGGCGATAAATTTGCTTTGCTGACATCCCTGTTTATCATATTAAGGTATTTTCCCTGCATCACGGGATGTTTATTATAAGTTTGATTTTTGAAACAGTTTTATGGAAAGTCGTACTTTTGCACCGACGCGCTCATGTTATTTGTCGATACCGATCTCAACCAGTGCTCTCTAATCCCTGAATGTACCATCTGTGTCCCACACTGCTTGGAACTCGTTGGGATTATTTTGATGCACGGTAACGTGAGACCAGAGATCGCTGTGGCATTACAAAGTGTCTCATCATCGGATCGGGCATTCTCTTACATCCCCTTTGACACGCATCTGTCGTATTTACCCTCATGTGAATAACCGCTGTTGATACTAATTTGAATTGCAGTGAAGTCTACAGTTAAAGTCAACTGTTCAGGGGATCCTTTTCAAAAACACATATGCCTTAGGCGAATATGGGCCAATACATCACGTTGTTTGATACTTTTCTGAGAAGTAACTATTGTCGAGGGGATCACAATAACCAATAAAAAGTAAAAGTGTGTGTGTGTGTGTGTGTGTGTGTGTGCTCATGAGGGCCCAATGGAAAAGCCCCAGTCACCGTTAATGAGAGGAGTACATTAGCTCTCCCTGTTTATGGCTCCGTGCTCTGCCAGCCACTCTGCTGCTGCCCTTCTAATGAAGCTTCTGCATCGGTGTTGCCTGTCTCTCCAGGACGCCACACAGCTTAAAGCTTGCGGCCGGGAGCCAAATGCTTTAATGCAACCACGGAGCGACGACACCAAAGCTGAACGCATCCATTTTACACGACGAGTAAAGATAAGGCACCGTGCAGCTTTATTAAAAACGTGGTATAATGCGTGCAAACTACCGTACGTAGGTGGCTGTAAACGTTGTTGCGGGTGTGTGTGTCTGTGTGTGTGTGGGTGCACCCACATTATCTGCTAAGCTTCTCGCAGCCCTGCTTAGCAAGGTGCTCATCATCCATCTTCATTTCCCAAGGTGCCAGTGTGTGTGTGTGTGTGTGTTTCTGGGGGGGGGGGGGGGGGGGGGGGGGACATGAGATTCTGAAACGGTGCAATTGTTTGTGACTGGACACGTCTGACTGTCAAGAGATCCATTACAACCTGCGTGGTCTCACCTGATGGGCTGACCCCCCCCCACCCTCTCTCTCCCTACTTATGTCTCCGTAAAGCCCCCCGCTCCCCTCCCTTCCTCCTGCGCTGGAAGTAGTACCACACGCCCCGGTTTTGCAAGACACCGTCTGATGCACTTAATTCATTCCCCCCCCCCCCACTCCTCCATATGCCTGTACATTAACTCCCTCCGAATGTGACACGCCTCACTGAGCCGTGAGCTCTCGCCCTAAAACAAATCAACCCTCACGGACCGCACGGCCGCGATGGAGACTGCCAACGGATACACGGATCCTCGTAAAAAACAAAACAAGAAAGAAGCCCGGCGGCGGGGAAACGAAATCAAATGGGCAGGAACCGAGGCGCACATCACTGGCTCTTCTTTCCACTCCGCATCACACGGCTCCCGACGTCTGAATAGACATTTTGTCGCCTCTCATCCATATTTTTCTCAAACCCATCAAACGGAGTCAGTCTCGGCTCTTGCCTGAGGCGACGGAGATTAATTGCGTCTAATCACGGCTAGTTTTCCACAATTACTAATTGCGGAATATTAATGAATCAGCAAGAGGGAAGTATCAAGTTTCCCGCTGTAGGTCAAAAGTAATCATCCTCATATCTGATGCAAAAGTGCAGTTGTTCTTCCGAATTAAGATGAATTATACTGATTGTCAATATTAATAATCAGCCCAACTACCAAAAAAAACAACACAGAGTGCCTTTGTTCCCATAATCAGATGAATTAACATAAGCTGTTGATGAATTTGTTTTATAATCAAGATCCGTTTTTTTCTACTGGGACTAGGCGTGTTATCAGTGCGTGCATTGACATCCTGTCTTAATTCATAGAGCAATTCATCCAAAATAGAACATTGTTCAAGGAAAGGGCAGTAGTAACATATGGCCCGTCTTGGTTGGCTGGGTTTGACCTCTCCGTCTACAGTTTCATGAAATGTTTCACAGTTGATCTCAATTTGATCTCACTTATGTGCAAAGCTGCTTTGAACGTCTAAACGGTGCCATCCCACCGTTACAAAGGCCCATTGGACCGAAACAAATAACAATAAATAAATAGATAAAATAACATAGTCCCCAAAAAGTCCCAAATGTTCGACAGCCCCTTATCATGAAAAACAATTGGCAATTTCTCAAAAAAAAACTAACAGAAGCACAAGGCTAATTATTATGCGAAATGACGCCATTGAACCTTTCCGGTAGCAATGTTTCTCCCCTATACCGTGGCAAAAGTACGAGGCAGAGTAGTGGGTCATGCCTTCGCTCTGGGAGGGAATAAAACATAATCGGGTAGGCCCAGGCCAGGCCAGGGCTTGGACAGGAACTGTGCGGGGGGGGGGGGTGTGGCCGGATATTTTGGGGCAGATTGTAGCTCGAAGTTAAAGTCAGCGATAAAAAAAGAAAGCTGATGCAGACACTGAGATCACTTTCATGCTGCTTGAATCTCTACAAGGGCTGACAGGAATTTCGGAAACGGCACATCATCCTCGTGTATACATGTCATCACGATGCACATCTGTTTAACTGATCCTGCGTCAGCAAAGACAAAAAAAACAACGAAAAACTGAGATAAATAGTCAGTCTCTGCGTGGATCTTCTTTTCGACCGAGTGACGTTCTCCGGCGCTGATGCACTGCTGCTTCACCCGCGGGCACAGCGAGCCATCAATCTTTATGAATCATTCAGTTCTTCTCCTGAAGACGCACACACACCTCGGTCTCGTTCCTCCCTCTCTCCTGCAGTGCATGAGAACAACATTGAGCTGAAACAAGGACTACATTTTTTTTTAAAGTCCTGAAATAGCCCGTCCTGTGGAGTCGCCGCACAACCAACATGACATGGACTGAATCACGAGATGATGTGAGAGGAATGATATTGATATTTAAAGAAGTGATTCATGACATTTTTACATTTATTTAAGAAAGAAAAGTCCTGTTTTCCCCCCCATACTCTCTTTAACGCGTCACAATAGTTAGATTCCCGATTTGGCGTTCTTCTGCGTGCCTGTTAAATCTTGTCCGTATACTGAAAATCCTTTTGGTGCAGATGAGGTGTCTATGAGCAGCGACGTGGTCGGACGAGTTACAGAGAGCGGAACAGGAGACAGAAACACAAGCTTCCTCGGATTTCACCGAATCACGAGAAGTCGTCATGTGAGAACACCGCGGCGATGACCGTCAACGAGGAATGCGGCACTACTTACATGCGATGCCTCGTAAAGTGGCGCCCACAGAGCAGTGCTGGACGTATCGCTTGCGGTGCGAGTCACAAGCTCATGAGATCATGTTCTCCAGCGCCCCGGCCTGCTTTTGCCTCTTTCATTTCCTGTGGATCTTCAGTTGTGTTTCTGTTTCAGAGTCATATGTGCAGCACGTGCTCCGGGGCTTCTCTTTTTAACCCGTGGAGGTGCCGCTATGGTGAGGAATCAATGATCAAACAGCGACGGAAGGTTAAAGGTCAACTCTACTGACAGCTTTGAAAAAAATATATATATTTGTAACAAAAGAGGAAGAATTTAGCAGTCATTTGGCCTGATTGGAGCTGTATAGTGAGACAAGTGGATCACAGTGAATAATTCATCAACCCCTTTTAAAAACTCAGCTGGGACTGAAGTAAATTTAAAATATTCTGCGGGGGAGAATTTTTTATCTTTTTTGCAATTCTCAGTATTTTGTGAGGATGTAAATCATTTAATAAGTTGTCAAGTTGAAGCTGTGAGCTCAGAAAGACTTCATGATGAGGACTGTCATCTGGGGCGAGATAAAAAGAACAGAAAAATAGTTGTTTTTTAGTGTTGAGGAGGGGTGTCTGCTGTCAGCAGGGCGGCTGTCGTGTCCCCCCCCCCCCCCGCCCTTTGGTCACCTTGTATTTAAATAACATTGCGGCCCATTGATCTCCAGGGAGAGGCCGCGTTGGCTCCGATTTAGACTGCGGCGGAATGCCGGAATGTTTTAGGCTCTGAGCCAGCAGCCTTTTCCTGGCCCGACCTTTGACCCCTGCCACTGAGAGACGGGGGGGGGGCGGGGGCGCGATGAGCCTAAAGCAGGCGGCGACCACCTGCTCTCCCTCTGATCTAATGACCTCGCCTCCCAGAGCACCAAGCGCAGACCACAAGCCCCGGTCCCTGTTGTGCTCCTGCGTCCGCGGCTCCAGCCGCGCATGGCCGGCGGCCTGTGGACGGAGTCGTGCTCTGCGGTCGTGGGCAAACACACAAGCTGAGGGATGACTGACCATGTCAACACACACTGAGCTCGACCGTTCCAGTGAGGTCGTGAACACACAGAACTGCACCTGACTGACTCTCGGAGCATTCAGGGGTGAAAGAGTCGGAAAACAAGCATCACACTGCGTGTGTGAGTGTGCGCGTTTGGAGATGCGCGTTACTCAAGCGGTGGACATTTACGGCCCTCATCTGGTAGCTATACATAACATCAATACCCCCGTCATCAGCCTGCTGTTAATGCGAAACTACGAAGCGTGTCGGTGGCCTCCTCGCGCGTTATTTCCCCCTCCCCTCGTCCAATGCAACGTTTCCATGTGACTGGGAACGCTGGAGAAAACAAAATCTGCTTCATTACATCATCTGGCCCGCGCTAACTTCGGCCAGCCTGGCATGGCCAGAAGCTCCAGCGTTCAGGGAACTTGGAAGCGTTTAAAAAATAATAATAAACCCGGAGCGGTAAAAACACTGGGTGACTAATCGGCGCGGAGGGTAAAGCCGGGCAGCGTGACCGAGGGGGGGGGGGGAGGGGGAGAAAATAAACTCTGGAGCACAGCCGAAGTAATCAGACTGAAAAGGAGCCTCTATGTCTGGCGTGCCAAGTCTGCGGAGATGTGTGTGCCGGAGGCGACAAATAAATATGGAGGAATACAGCATGTATGTGTGCGAGGGAGAAAACAGAGGAAGCGATGAGCTAAAGCGCAGACGCGGTGGAAGAACACATGCATGTATGCAACAAAAACGGGAGACGAGAGATGGCAGGGAGATGAAATCAAGGAGGCATTTCGGATGCAAATAGGAAAGCATGCGAGGGTGCCGGGTAAAGAGGGAGTTGAGGGATAATTTGAGACGATGACGGCGCTTCCTTTTTTCCCCCGAAACTCTCGTTCTGGAGTTTCCATGCGAGACACGCAGACGGTGAAACGTGATGCGATGCACTCGGTAAGTATAGGCAAGAAGAAATATCTCCTCCTATTGAGGGGGAAAAAATTGCCTGAAAGTTAAATAAAAAAAGTGTATTCCGCAGAGAGAAACACACACACACACACACACGTAGGTACACCACCTTTGTGAGAACGGGGGATAAACACGGGGTATTCCCTCATCGCCGCTGGCTCCGGTTTCTGTCGACGGAATGGAAACGGAGAGGAAGTTACAAAAAAAAAAAAAAAAAACTGTGAGGGAGAGAAAATTATAGATCTCTCTGTCACCGTCTGCTTATGTCATGAAAACCCGGCCGACCACACGCATTAGTCGGGGACGGTTCAGCGCACTCAGACATTGAGACGTGGTATTAGCAGCATGTGAGATTTTGTGCAGCTACGTCACAGTACGAAAAAACAAAGATAAAAAAGGGGGGAGAATAAGGGGAAAACAAACAAAAACAGAGGAGAAGAAAAGAAGCGGAGGAGAGCCAGGCAGGCTGTTGTTTTGCTAAGCGGCCAATTTAAGCATTCAAGCACTGTCGAGAGAGAGAGAGAGAGAGAGAGAGAGAGAGAGAGAGAGAGAGAGAGAGAGAGAGAGAGAGAGAGAGAGAGAGAGAGAGAGAGAGAGAGAGAGAGAGAGAGAGAGAGAGAGAGAGAGAGAGAGAGAGAGAGAGAGAGAGAGAGAGAGAGAGAGAGAGAGAGAGAGAAGACGAAACGAGAGGGAGGGAGGCTTCCCGAAAGATCACGGTGTGGTCTTAGCCGCGCAGTCGCTCCCACCGCAGATCAAAGGCTGAGAAGTGGCTTGGCTCTCGGCGGCATTAAGTCACGTTAAGCCTAGACGGAGGCCATACACATGCTCACACAAATAAAGCTGGCTGGGATTAGACTGACAATGGCCCACAGTGAGTCACAGGCTTTTTAAACCGGGTCAGACCACAGTCGCACAGGCAGAGAGAGACAGAGCGCAGGAAACCAAATGGGATGAACTGCTTAAGGTGTGCTTGGTTTAATTCACCCGAGGAAAACCTTTGTGGGGTTTATTTTGTTGTTTCGTTTGAGGCAAGATTTTTAACATCCAGCGTGGCCTTTTATGTAGCGAGGTGGAGGGTGGAGGTGTCGAGGTCAAGGTGGGATTGCTTAATTATTGCAAAGTGTTTTTAAACTTTTCAAGACTTTAAAGTTACAAAAATAATTCACACCCGATTGACACTCGTGGTTACCTTGGTAACATTAGTATTAAAATGCTTTTTCCCCCGAGCCCTGGCATTGTCCCGGTTTGGAGAAGCCCACAGAAGTACCATCATGGAAGCTAAGCAACGTACTGCTGTGGACGCCACAGTCGCATCCTGAAGTCACACAACAACACAAGCAAACTAACAGATTGCAACCACAACAATGACTGCTTTTGTCAAAGGAGTCCGGTGGCTTTGAAGAGAGAATAGATAAAGCGGTGAAAATATTCTGAATATAGTGTGTACGTACACCCATATTGTTTTTCCCCTCCCCGGATGCTTTATCTTGCGGTCAGACAGTCTGAAGCAGTTACCTATGCTTTCTTCAAAGACACCAGACTCCTTTGACAAAAACAGTCATTTTACTTTGCAGAACATGGGAGTTTAATTACAATGTTGTTTCAAAAAATCTGAAGTTATTTCCAAACTAAGCACAGCTAACGTTGACTCAGCTAGTGCTAGCGTACTTCGGTAGCCTACGTCACGACGGCTGAGCGGGCATTTCCATTTCCAAAACCCCGGGAAAACAACGCATATAGATCCGTCCTTTACAGCCCTGATGCTGCTGCCGGAGACTGACCAGTAAACAGTGAGGCTGATGTCGTAACACTAACACTAACATGGTGCATTGTTCCCTGTGAATCGCCCGGGCCTGCGAAGGCCATCTGAATCCAGTACAGGAGTGGCGGACTCCGCCACTCCCAATGAAAGCTATTGTATAAAAAAAGATAATTAGTTGATGTAAATACATGGACAGAATATTTCCGGGGAAGAAAGCGAAGCAAAAATTGTCAAAACTGTGTTTGTTTTCATAAATATTCTTCAACAAATCATATCAAACCATGTCCAAGTCCCTCAACTTAAATTTAAAAAATGATTCCATTCGTAAAAAAACATCCGTCAAATATCAACCATTTGTTGTGCACATCATTGATGTGCACAACACTCACAGCACTGATACTATACATTCACTTTAGATCGGGGATTTAAAAAAAGGCCTTCAGAGACTTGGCAGGTGAAGTAAAACAAAAAAAAAGAAAAAAAAGCAACAATTCACTTTGCGAAGACAGCCTTTCATAAAGTATCCACAGAAAAGCAAAGAGATAAATAAAAAACACAAAAAGGTGTCAAACTGCATTGAAGTAAATAGACACAAACTCAAACTCACACACAAACAAAGGGGCCGCTGGTGTCACCGGGCTGTCAGCCTCCGCATTAGACACCCGAGAACGGCGACACATTCGGACTCGCCAACGCTACCCGTCAGCACCAATACAGGCTCCCGCTCGCGCACGGTGCGCAGACACCAACGCATGCACACGCTGTTCCTGCACACAGGGACTGATACAATACAGAGAGGCAGGCGAGGGGAGCACGGTGGCTTTAAATATCGATGTGATGAAAGGGCGAGGGCTCCGCGGATTCACAGGAAAGAAAGGATGGTGAGAGACAGTTAAAGGGGGGAGGGGGGGCACAGGGAGATCAAAGGGGCGTTTCGCAGTCAATCCCTCGTTGGACTGTTTGAGAGCTGGTGGCTGTCAGCGGGCGTGAGAGCAAACAGACAAATGTGACGCAGGGTCTGGTTTACGAGCGGAGTGTGTACACACAGAGGGAGAGGCAGACGCGCAAACATGTCATTATCCGCCGATGAGCATACAAGAATAAGCGTGATCAACATGCCGACTTCCGAGGAAATCTCCCCGTGATTTCTCTCTAATTTACATCCGTGCGTCTCCTGCACCTTTTCCCAGTGTTGTTCCACGCACCTCTTACTGCTTAAGTCCCAAATGTAGGGTGCAAAGTGTCTGCCAGAACAGTAGCCAGGGTGGGTGGGGGGGGGGGGGGGGGGGCTCCAGTGGGAATCACATCACTGTCTGTGGCAGCATTAGCACCTTTTTCTAAGTTATACAGGGTGTGAAAATAGCATTTTTGTTTTTCTTTTACAGTTGAACCTCAAAGTCAGGACGCGTAATTGGATTACAGAGAGGCGCCACGTGTTTCCGGTTGCATCGCTATGACTGAACCATTTCACATTTCATACGCGAGTCTTGTGATGTACTGTTGATATGGAAATATTGATTAGAGCAGCTTTAAGCCAACTAAAAACGCCCATTTAACAGGGAGCAGTGTGTGGGATTTAGTGGCATCTAGTGGTGAGGTTGCAGATTGCATCCAACTGAATGCCCCTCTGCTCACCACTCCCTTTCCAAGCGTGTTTGAGAACTACGGTGGCCTTCAGGTAACGTAAAAATGCAAAAGCCTCTCCTCTAGAGCTAGTTTTTAGTTTCGGGCCACTTTAAAAACATGGCGGACTCTGTGAAGAGGACCCGCTACCGATGTAGATACAGACCGCTAATTCATAGCCAGCCAAAACACAAAGATTCTTATTTTCAGGTGATTATAAAGAAAACATAGTTACGAATATTGTATTCCATATCTGCCAATGAATCCCCATAAATCCTACACGCTGATCCTTAAAGGCTCAGGAAAGATTGTGTTCTTGGTTCAATGTTGAAAGCGTCAGCGCTCAGCAGTGTATAAAGATTCTGTGTAGGAGTCAGGGTTGCAAACTGTAGCTTGTATGCGGATAATTGTGTTTTTTTTTCATGCATTGTTGAATTTTCAAAGAGGTCAATATCTCATCTATTCAAAGCAAAGTAAAACTCAAACATAAAGTACGTCTCGGCCCGGCTAACAGGAGAGACGTTCCTCTTACGTGTTGCATCCCACCCACACAAATAATCAATGTGAAAGCTGACATCTCAGACCTCTCCTGCAAGGAAAACAGCAGCAGATTGAACAGAGTAATTCAACGAAGCAGTTTGCCGGGGCCACGAGAGCAGCAATCACGTTTTCGTTTGTTTATATATATATATATATATATATATATATATATATATATATATATATATATATATATATATATATATATATATATATATATATATATATATATATATATATATATATATATATATATATATATATATATATATATATATATATATAAAAAAGACGGACAATCTATATATATATATATATTTGGGGGCAGCTGGGGTTCTTGTCTTCCTCCTGGCAAAAACATCACCTATTGTTCCACCGCAATTGTCCGTCTCGCACCGTCCATACACATCTGCGCTTAGAACGCTCTATCCGGCCTGCGCGTGGAGGTGAGGCCCATTCTATTGTTGCTCTGCGCCCGCTTCCCATTGTCTGGGCAAAGGTGTGAGGTCGTTTATCTTACATAGTCCTCCACAAATATATATATAAAGCATCTGGCCTCATGCTGCTCAGGTCTGGGAGGAATAACTAGCTCTCAGCAGCAGAGCAGTGAGTCTCTCGTAACATTAAAAGCAAAGGCTCCTCTGCAGATTTCCTCCGTCACGCCACACACACACACACACACACACACACACACACACACACACACACACACACACACACACACACACACACACACACACACACACACAGAGAGTGGATACTAAAGATCTATTTTGCCGAGGACTCTCTGGGTCCGGTCAAGAGCAAAAGTGATGACAAACCCTTCACATTAAAAAGGTCGACAATGCACTAGGGGGGGACGTGTGCGCTGCAACAACGATGACACAGTCTTTGCTGTGAATAGAAATTAGACTGCGTCGGAAATCAGTCCTTATTTACTGTATAGTCCACCGTATTTACCGCTGTTTCACACCAAACACGGGTATCCGTTCGAGAAATGTGCACAGAAATGTATTTTTTAAAGGGGGGGGGGGGGGGGGGGGGGGGGGAGAGAGACAGTATTTACACGGCCATCAACTTCAGCGCCGGCATGTTTGACCAATGAAATCCTTTGTTCCAAGTATTGTCATACCTCCAGGTGCAGATCACGGTAGCTTGATGCTATAATGCGAGGAAAGTCTTATCGATTTGGTTCCTCAACGCACAAAATTGTTCAAGAAACACGGGAACGACTACCTCAAATAAAGGCCTTGAGATCGGCCAGCAGCTGGGTTACGATGAAGATCACAATGCCGCTGGTATGCACTTGCTAACGTTATACGTTGGTCACAGAATAGGGCTAGCCACAACAGCTTTAGCAGCGTTAGTATCACATTTGGGAGCCTGATTAGTTTATGTATTGTGTAGTTCATGTTAGCCCCTCAGACATTCTCCGTCCTGACTGGCAATTTATCAAATTGTTTGCTTTGGTACCAAAAACGCGGATAATTTGCACCGGACCAAGTGTGCGCAGGACATTCGCATGCAGATTTTCCGTAATCCCAAAAACACATTTTGGCATCGCACTGGTGACGAACGTTTTTTTAAAGTGCTCCATTTATATTTGAGTCTGGAATCTACGCGCTATACACTGCCCACAAAAATCCCCCACAATGCAACAAGATGCACAGATGATGATTACCAACTGTCCTCAATTTACCTCTCGCTGTAATCTACCGAGTAGCTACTACGAGCGAACCAGGGGGGGCCTTTCCAGACACGGGTGATCACCTCCCTCGTTTCCATTCAGTTCTCTGAACTTTTCCTCGCAGACGAGGTCCAAAATGCAGCTCAGTGTGTCATATCGCCATGACAGCAGACATCAGCTAATAAGGCCAAAGAGGAGCTCACCGGCTCAGAGGGCCAAGTGAAACGTGCACTGACCTTTTTTCAGACTCCTGCTGCGCTTAAAGAGCTCGAGGTCTGGTTATGCCAAATTAGCAGGCATTGAAACCCTAACCACAGCAGCGTTAGCGCCCCTGCTCTCTCTCTGCAATTACGCCATAAGAACATAATATCCACACGTAAACCGCACCGACCCCAACGTGATTTCGGCGCTATTCGCCGCCCACGATGAGCGGGGCTCCACACGGAGACGCCGCCGCTGTCTTCCTAACTACCCATCATTAGCACCTCACCTCTGTCTGAAAGCGCCCGTTTACCGGAGGCTTTTGCGTTTGATCCCCTCTCTCTGCTTTGAGCGAGTGCTGGCTTGGAGATCATGTGGCGAGCACCTTGGTATAGCCCGCAATGCCATCGAATCATGGCTTTAAAACAAAAAACTAAGAGGGGGGGGGGGGAATATGAGTTGGGGAGAGTGTGTGAGAAAAAAAGAAAAGAGAGGATTGGAAGAAGCTGGATATTCAATAAATGGGGCGGGAACGGAGAAAGCGTGGACAACATGTGAGAAATGTAAAAGTGGCGAAAAGAGTTGTGTCTCCACCCGTTACCCTCTCTCTCCCCCTCGGCCGAAACGCTTTTCAAAGCAGCAGATTCTCATCTGATTATCCCCGGAGATCCATTTTGCTCCGTCTCGGTTCTCTCAGCGACCAGATACCGAGGCACATCCCGCTCTAACCCTCCTCCACTGCCACCTGTCTTAGTCGCCTCTTCCTCGCACTGCCAGAGTCCCTAATGAGGCTCAGTGGGAATGCTCTCTCTGGCTCCCTCGCTGAAGATAGACCTGTTCGCTTTCGGTTGTTTCTGAGGACCTGCTGGAACGGATTGTCTGCCGGGCGTACCATATGGCCTCGCCACCCCCGCATTCATGCAACAAACAAACACACACACACACACACACACACACACAAGTGTTCAAGCTCACATGCTTCGTTTAGGAAAGGATGAACATAATATGGGCACTCGATGACGCATTTAAATAAAACGGTACGGCGGATGGACAAATACATTTGGAGCCGCCGCGGGCTTAGTCTGTCACTTAAACACACCATTCTTTGGCAATTTAAGCCTCCCTCGTCCTCTTCCATTTAAAAATGTGGCGAAGCGACAGCCGAATAAAGAGGAGCCCGCTCGGCTGATCTATTTGGTGCCTAAACACCCTGAACATTTCCTGGGGCCTTGCTCAAGGTGCGCTGGTTCATTATATACGAGTGTGTGACGCTACAGCTTCATGTTGGGAAGGCCCCGCTGCCATCAGCATGTTTACGCTGGTGTGTTTTATGACTGGAATAAAAAGGCGATTGACTGGCCTATATAAACACGGCCTCCAGGCGAGCAATCAGCTAGCTGCAGCATGCAGCCTCTGGTTGTTTCACAGGTCGAAAGGGTGAACGGGTGCAAAAGCAACAGCGAACTGAAAGCTGCAGTGCTCTTGTGGGAAACAAGATGCAGGTGAGTCCAACATCTAAAGATATAGAATGCTGTTATTCCACATGAGAGGCAACAAAGCTTTCCTCTTCAGATCCGTTTCGCCACAGAAAGTGGGCCAATCAAATCCTTGAACGCACACGTTCCTGTTTGATTTCTAAGAAGAGTGCTGGATTTGTGTTGATTACGACAGAAACCTTTGTTTCATGTTAGATTTGGGAGGTATTAAGGTACACCAGGATATTTAGAATTCCAGGCGGTAGTCTGGCAATATATATGCATTTTTTAAATGTATTTTTAACTATTATACAAGTAGCAAACTCCTTTAGGGGGTGACTTAGTGAGTAGATTGTGTGCGTATCGTTAAAGAGGTACCAAAGTTAGCGACAACTTTGGCATACAGTCATTCTTAAGGTGGGCTGACATTTAAGGTGGACCAGCTATTCTCATTTAAGTGACAAGCCGAGTTTGGAGGAGCGGCAGTGTTTTAACTTCAGATGAGTCTAATAAACTAATGTGAAAGCAACACGCTCCACCGACGCAGGCCGTACCGCTGTTTTAACGCAGGGCTGTTTTCCCGTCTGGTGCGCCAATAAATCTGACACCATATGAATTGAAATGTTTTAAAAAAGGTCAAATTGAGACGGGCCAGTTAAACACAATGTCAACAGCAGGATGTACAGTATCCTCCAACCGCACCAGAATTAAGGCAGACTAAATGTGAATCGGTTCGGCTGCATTCTAAACAGAATCCGTCGGAGGACCACACGGCCCAACCATTGAACTGCTTCAGGCGGGAGAGCTTAATGAGAAAATATTGGCTCGGCTGTTTATGAATTGAATGGCGAAGATGTTTAGCTGCTCTCTCTCTCTCTCCCCGACAATATGCCGGTAATTGGATAATAAACTCCACCTTGATGGAGAGTTGAGAATATTGTGGTTTTTCTGTCTTTAGCGCAGTAAAGGTCTGAGCCTGATGGGCTTAACAGGCGGCTGTTGAGGATATTGAGTGCATCGTGATGGGTCAGCTTCGCTCTGTTTTGCTCGCCCTCACCACGTTCTCCATCTCCTCTCCATCCCCCCCCCCCCCCTCTCTCTCTCTCCAGTCTCCACCTTCCCTTCGCTTCACTGTCTCTGAGTCACGCAGCTAGCAAGCAGACTGTTTTGTCCAGGTCTATTTCTGGATGTCATGCTGTGGAAGAGGAAAAAAGAAAGAATAAGATTAAAAACAAAGGGAGAGAGAAAGAGACATTTCCCCGCGGCTTAAGGATCTCGGAAACCTAAACCGTTTTATTTGAAAAAAAAAAAAAAAAGTCAGCAAAAAAGGGACAGGCTGTCACCGGGGTGATATAAACAGGCGCACACACGGCGACATTAAAAAGAGCTCAAACCCCAGAACCATTCCTCATCTCCCACACTCAGCGTCAGGAAGCCACTGACTGCATTATAGCGAGCCCACAGCTGCTTGCAGTCCGATCGATAACTGAACCTGATAACCATTTAACAAATAGATTTTTGAAATGGAGCTTTAAATGGATGAAGGCGGCAGACGCACACAGGCTTTATGTTTTATGTTCCACACTCAGTGAAATTTAGCCAAGCTTCTTTTCTTCCCCTCTCTTTGTGAAAATCATTCTCCTCCTTTTTCCACCACTGCGTTCCGGTAATCCAAAACTTTTTCGGGGGTGCTCGTCCAATTATCAGCGTCTTTTGTGACGCACGGTGTTTAAAACTTTTTGCATGGTTTTTTTTTGCCGGTTCGAAAACATCAGAAACGCAACTTGAACGGAGGCACGCAGAGAGCACATTTATTTCCAATGAAGTTATGTTCCGCATTCAGGAAAGACAATTTATTCTTTTCATTCGCGCTGATGGAAGCACACCTCGTTTTCATTTCGCCGTTTGTGACATTTTAAAGTTTGCTTGAAAACCCCACTTGACAGTTTGGTGGCAAGGCGGTGAGTCACCAAGGGGAAGAAGAAAAAAACAATAGGGGCACAAAAAGAAGGATTTGCTGAATGAAATTTAGGCAGAAAGCAGAGAAATTGTCGGCTCGCTCACTTATCGACATGAATTCTATTTCTCCCCTCTCGTTCTTCGTTTCTGACCTTGGAAACCTAACTCCAGCCGTCCTCCCTTTGATAAATGAACAAGAAAAGAGGAGCCATCCCCTCCCTCGTGGGTCGTAATCAACGCTTCGCATTCATCATTCCTCCCCATTGGATCGCTCCTAGCTGAGACATCGCACTTCACTTCTCCTCCGGTTTGCTCTTTTTTTACAGGTCACTAAGTTCCTCTCCCTCCGCTGCCAAAGAGGTCAAGGTAAGTTCAGGTGTGGCCCTATGAGGAGTAACCTGACACGCATTCGGGGCTTTGCATTCACATGAAACCACCAAGGTGTGTCTGTGTGTGCATGACTCATGATGTACGTGGAAACGTGATGAGAGGCAGGGAGAACACAAATTTTTAAAAAAGGGTGCAGGATGCGTTTTCTCCTGGACCAACGGCAGCGACGGAAACATTTTTCTGCTGCCGGGGCGGCGAAAGGCTGGGTCCCCGCAGGATCAGCCCAAAAAAAACCCACAAGAATGTGACTTCCCACACGACGGCTGCGCCGAGCTTTGATCCCTGACTGAAGAGAAAGTCGGATTTTCCGGCTAAGTGAGTGACGGGCCAGCGGGGGAAAAAAGCGCTTGGGAATGGGAAAAGCCGGGCGGTTACTAGGGCCAAATGGGATTGTGTGTGTGTGTGTGTGTGTGTGTGTGTGTGTGTGTGTGTGTGTGTGTGTGTGTAGGGGGATGGTACCAGAAATTGTTCAACCCCTGCTTTTCACCCTCACCTCCCCTCCCCAACCCCAAGTAATTTCTTTCTTGGCTACTTGCTGGCTAAAAAGCTTTTCTCAATGGAGAGGCCGAGGGGCTCAGACTTGCCTGTCGTCTCTCTGGGGGCTTTTGAATGAAGCACTGTACCAGAGACGTAAGGAGATAGATTCCCCGGACAAGCACGGGAACAATGACGGCGACATGGCGTAACTAATCGATACGAGAAAGCGCCGACTTGGGGACAGGGTCAGGGCTCTTGATGTGGCAGTGGCCCTGATCTCTCCCAGACTGTTCCACTCTTCCCGCCGTCCCCCCACACCCTTCATTTCCTCCCCCGGCGTACATCCTTTGATACGCTAAACAATCGGAGGCGACGAAGTCCACACCTCGGCTCGCCCCCTCGAGACGCCGGGCTAATTTTCATCTGGCAAAGCGTTCGGTTCGCAGAGGCCAAGCGCTCTTCCATCACAGGAAGTTGGCGTTGATGGAGGGGAAAGAGCCTGAAAACAGGCAGATTAGGGCAGCTAAAAAAATAAATAGATGGTGTTCCCAATCATTAACAGCAGAAGTCTGGAAGCTTGGAATTACTAAAACATTTGCATTTTCATGTCATTTACCAAGGACTCATTTGTCTTCACGCCAATTAGATGACGCAAGTAATTTGCACATGAAACAATGTCGAGTCTTGTGCCTGAATATAAACTTTGTAATTTTCACTGATTCATTCTGTAATATCAAACTATTGACTCTGTCTGGTCCAACTGAAGGCTGTCAACATGTTGTACCTTTTTGTATACTTTAAATGTCTATGTGTACCAGTATGTTTTACCAACAAATCCTCGATGGAAACCATTCATGTGTTTTTATGCACATTTTGAAGTATCGCATTAGAAAAGCTGTAGGGAAACGGCAACATTCGATGAAAACCAACTTCTTCAATCGTGCAAAAACGTTTCTACGCCCATGTCGGATACGTTCTGATTTGAAAGAACAGCCAAGAGTTGATCAAAACAAATTTCTGAAGACCTCTCTCTCTTTTTGGCGGATTCGGGTAGCCTATAGCACCAACTTTTGACAAAACTACGCTGCAGCCAAGTTTATTCGTTGCAGACCGGTTGATGGAAACGAGCCTGATTCGCATTTCTTTTTTGCGACGTTTCAAACGTTCGTTTAAAGTTACTGAATGGCACGCAGCTTGTGAAATCAATTTTACATTACAAGACAATTACTACTGAAATCAAAGTGACTTGAAAGTATCATTGAACTGATCTCTTTGCCATTTTTACCGTATAAGTGGGTTGTGTTGCGTTGTGTTTTTGGATGATTCTTCATTTGCCTCCTGCTCTGGATTCTCAGCATAAAACAATATCTCCAGTAATTTCTGGCTTTCCTGTGAAATATTAAAGACTTCTTTCATGTTTCCATGAGGATCGTCTTTCCCCAGCTCAACAATTCATAGCACTACTGTAGTTTTTCTCTTTTCCAGGAATCATTTTAGGAACTCTGCCTGAGTTTCGGTTCCTGGGTCGTGGTTACTGCAACCCGAAAAATACCTGCTCCTGATAAAGTATTTCCAAATCCGTCAAAGTGGAGTCTGCAGTGTCAACATTTCCAACTGTGTCAAACTTGTGCGGCCTTCGTTCAGAATGAAAGTAAGCAAGTAAGTTATCGCTACTACCGATCTGTTTAAATGACAGTTATGTAGCAGTCTGCCTGACTAGTCTGAAAACAAGTGAGATGAAGAGAAAGTGTGGGCGAGTGAGACGAACAAAACTCAACTTAATGGTATTTGCTAATTGCCTCGATGTGGTTACATACGAAAAAGAGAGAAAAAAACAACCACGCAAAGCACTCTGAAGCTCATTGCTACAGAGACAGCCGCCTCTTGTCTCTTCGCCATGTCTACTTCTCGACACTGATTCAATTAAGCTGTTTGTTGTCTTCTGTTACGCAAAAGTAAGTCATCAAAGCGAGCTCTTTGAAAGGGAGTCAGTGTGATCTCTGAAGTATTTGAGATGCGGCGGAGACAAATACGGAAATATGCCGAGGCTATCCTGAGACTTTTGGTCCAAAAGGGCCAAGAATTTCCTTACAAAGGCTGGATTTCCTCTTTACAAATCCCCCATTGGAAATGTTAAAAGACAGAGGATGATTACATCTCGAGGCCACGCTGCATGTGCGACATTTCACAATGTTGCAGATGGGTTGTTAAACCAACGATGGCAGCCAACAACGCTTGATCTTGGTACTTGTGCTCTTTTGTCCCATTTGCTTGGCTCTATCCTTGCTGAGGGCGGTAGTGCTGTTCTTCATTACACCACGGCCTTCGACTCAACAGTACGCTTCTGAGAAAATTCTTAATTAATACAGGCAAAAGCAGGGGGAGTCTGGCTCAAGTAAAGAAACCCGAGAGAAAAGACGATACGAAAGGGTTAGCGCCGACCACACTGGCTAAAACAGCTGTTGGCACGCGCTATATGTTGTGGTTTTACACAAACACTGTCATGCACGCGTACATCTGTATACACTCTCTCTCTCTCTCACACTCACACACACACACACACACACACACACACACACACACACACACACACACACACACACACACACACACACACACACACACACACACACACACTGTGGTCTGGTGGGGTTCGGTAACACACATGCTCTCTGTTTATGTCGAGCTCGGAGGCTTCCTGTGGTCCGCCTCGCTCTAGCCCGACACGATCTGCCACCCCAGCACACCAAGCCTCTCAGTCTTCCCCCCCCAAGAAGTCATTTTTTCTCCACGTTTCAATGTAATGGTTCTACTCTAAAACTACGTTCTGTTTATATTTGGGCTGCATACGCGGAGATAGCCATGCTTTTGGTTAGGCGCAGCGGCACGGGCTCCCGGTGTGTGGTTCTGCGTGCGGTCCGTCCTTTTTGCCTCAATTTATTTCTCCCTCTCTCTTGCCTCAACCAAATGTTAATCTCTCTCTCTCTCTCATCCGCATCTCATTTTGCACTCTATTGTTGGAGGCCAGTGAGTTTACCGGGGAGCCAGCCGGCCCTGGAAACACAAGCTGGGGGTCGGCGCAGCAGAGTGTGACGGGTACAATAACCCCTGCAGCGGAAGCGCCCATGTGCTAAATTACTGCCACAAGTGTTCTTCCATCAGGCAACGGCAGGACCATCAGGGCCACTCAGCTATCTCGAGCCCCTGACGCTCTTTTCCTTTCTCCCCCGTTACATAATTGCGCGCTGACCAAGTGCGTCCAACGAGTCAAGCTCCACTTAGAAAGGTGGGATGAGGTTGATGGGAGGAGAATAGGGGAGCGGAAGATTTAGACTTGCCGGTACACTCGGTAAACAAATTGGGTGTGTTTTTGGGGAAAGCTTGTGAGTGTGGCGCTGCAAGCAAGCACCATTATAAATATGGTGTTGCGACGTCAGTTCTCCTAGCAAGATATGAATACTAAAAGTAGTACAACTCCATAAAGGTTTGTCCAAAATGCACAACTTGAAAATGCAATAGTGTATTGGGGAGTTCTAAAGGGAAGTACGTCACCCCTTTTTCATTGCCAAAAGAAGAATATTAATACCCTTTTGTAATACTTTTAAGAAGCTTAAAGTCAACAGCTATGTTTAGCATATTTTGATTAAATTCAGGGCTCTATAATAAGGGTTGCCGTTGTCAACTATTTTGAGGAATTGGTAACCAAGTATTGGTTTTCGGTTGCCATCAGCAGCAAACCGTTAGTAATAAATAAAGGGACAGCCAACTGCCAAATGTGCTGCCCAAAATGTGTTTCTAAATAACTGAGACGATGGCGTCATTTAATCCGTGTTTATTTTCCTGCATGAACCACAGGACATGCGTGAGAAATTGCTACAAAACATGACGTTTGTTTAGACGAAGAGACCCGCAGCTGCGTCTCCTTTGGCATTTCCCCTCCAGCCATTCTCTGACTCAAATGTATTCACCTTCCTGCCTGCAGCCACAACGCCTATTGTTTACAAAGGACGGGCCACTTCACACCTCCCATTCACATCTCTGCAAACCCATCCATTGAGCTGTGTGGAGGACCTTGAACCGCACCCATATCACAATCACAGTGGTTGGAAATGTGACGCCGCATATCTTGTGAACTACAATTCAAATGGATGGGTTTCTGAAGCTGGGGTCTATTTTTAGATGGAATATTTGTGTCTATTGTAATAAGTTGCAGTGAAATGTAGCTACCTTGTCTTTAAATGTGACTATTTAGATATCTTGCATTAAAAAGTTACAATGTCCCTCCACAGAGTCTGATGGCTAACATTGGAAGAAAAGATTACGGATACATTGTATCTAATAACAGGGGACTACTTTCAAATGCACCCGTGCAATAAAAGAAGCACCAGCCAAAAGAAGTAAAGCTGTAATTTACGATTCTGTTCTTTGTTGATTAATCTTGCAATTGTTTGGCATTTGGTCTGTACATTTTTTTTTGTCTGGCTTTGTCTGACCAACAGTACACAGCCCGAAAACGTTCAGTTTATAATAAAATAATATTGTTATAATAATAAAGCAGAAGATCTTCACATTGATAAACGGATTGTCTTTTCTTTCTTGGTAAACTACTCGTATGTTTCATCGCCCATTAAAGCAGTTGTCAATACATTTTCTGTCTGTCGGCTAATCAATACATTTTCATATGAATTTTTTCATATATTTAAAGCTACAATCTTTAAGATATCCGCTTCGCTCTGTTTGGTGGGACCATTTTGAAGTTTAAAAGGGCATTTTTCATTTCATCTCAACACTAACTGAAGGTCCTCTAGATTACATGCTTCAACAGAGTCACTGATGAACGGCCCGACATCACCCTTTCATGCTCTTAGTGACCAGGATGTGCACCATCTTATTGCCGTATTGATTCATAAATGGTTGATGTGCTCCTGCCTTTGATTGGCTATTAACTGATCCATTAACACAACATATTAAGGTCTTTTAATGGCTCTAGCTTGTTTGCCACGATGAAACTTTCTTGAGAGGGAAAAACACGGGCATCCAGGGGAAGAGCTCTCTGCTGAGATAGTAAGTGCTTCGCAACAACAGGGGACTAAACAGGATTTGATCGCACACCGAAAGGTCTCATGTAGAGTTAAAAGGATCTTTCACATTCACGTGGCTCAGCGCGCAGACATGCAGGCTCACAAATCCCCCCCCCCCCTCGGCAAACCCCGCTGCAATTTGTCACTTATGGCCTGTGCATCGTGGCGGCAGCAAATAAGAGCATGAATTACCATGCAGTAATGAGAAATGCCACCACGACCGAGATGAGAAGAGTAGGAGAGACTGGCCATCCAATGAGGAAGCTGAAAAACTCTGCACACCTCCAAACTGTGGTGGGCAGCCTGCATATCAGCGGCAGTAACAGTGTCCAGCTGCTCTTGGCACGACGGACGGGCTTTTTCATTCGCAGCCCAGGTTTTTAGTCGCTGTAATCCGTGTTTATTTTGTGTGTATGCACATGTGCATCCATCCGTGCAGTAGCTAGCTGATAAGGAGCGACAGCCTGACACATGTGGCCTTGATAAGGCTACGTTGGGTAATGTTATCTGACAATCTTTAACTAGACAGCACGGTTAACTGCAACAGTCTGATCCGAAGAAGAGGAAGCGGACACACTCAACGGTGTGATCAGGAAGTGACATCAATAATTAATTTATGAGGTTGAACGAAAACATTTGTATGGCTTCTGAAAAAAAATAAATAAATAAATCACAACCTGAATGTGAAAGTGCAGCGTATGAAATATGCATCCTGAGTGCACTTTGACTTAACACCATGTGAAGTGGTAAAATGTATAATGCAGCCGCCACTGAAGAGCTGTGAAGTGATTAGCAGATAACTGGGCTAGCGGAGGCTAATGGCGCCTTTGGATTCTGATTAGCTTGGAAAGTGGAGCTAACGCTAACTCGGACACGCAGGCTTTTTTACCGAAATAAAAGATGTTTTAATACATTATTGACAGTACAGGATGAGGGACCAATACCGTCTACTCTGATAAGGCCATATTTTAATAATGAACAGGGAACGTCGACATGGCTTTTCTGCTACACCCTCAGAATAGCAAGCCACACTTGAACATAAGATATATAAATATATATATAAAGTCAAAGTGACAAGCTACTGTAGCTAACCTCGACACTTCCTATACGAAAAGTCCCCTCAGTGAGTGTCGTCAATGCTAATGAGGTTGGCTAAAACATTTGAACATTGCAATATTGAAAACCTGTACAGAGAAAGCAATCCTTTAGTCTTGTTCTCTTTGAGAAAGGAAGAATAAAGTGCCATTCATTTGCAAGTCAATATATTTTTTTCAGGAACAAGGTCAATTTTGCTGAGCTTTCGCACCGCAGATAAAGGCGTCAACCAATCACGTTGTGCGTTAGTCAAAGTGTGCACTATAGTGTACAACACATGGAGGCTCCGTAGGCCAAGAGGCAAAATGTATCCTTTCAACCGTGACAAAGGAAGCTCATACCGGTACCACTCCTTCCATTCTTACCTTTCACAATAAAAGCCCTAGACATTCACCGCGTAACTGTTTACCAAAGGAAACTCAAATTCACTCAGGGCATTCCCCGAAAAGGAAACTCAAAAAATACCTTATGGTAGCTAAGGCTATACAACAATATACCTCAGCTCTGCGTCAACAGGATTCTGGTAGTTGGTCCTCGGCCTGAGCAAATTTATTCAAACCTTTTATTGAACAATGTGTGGCAAATCGGCATCAGTCCAGTATGAATAGTTTTGGTGTGTAAAGGCCTTAAATAGTGCAGATTTATATATTTAAAAAAAACAGGCAAACGTTCTTTAAAACAAATATTTTGAGCTAAAAGAGGAGCTGTTTTAGTTTGTGAGTCAAAGGAAGCAGAAGACGTAGTCTCACCCTCGTGGTGGAAGTGGTTAAATGAGAAGGTGCAGAAGCATTTTATAGCGCGGGCAAGCCTCAAACTCCCAACACGTAATGAGGATGATGGCGGGCCTTTTCTCTTCTGTAAACGTTGTGGTGGACTTTCAGAGGGCAGCGTGCCCAGAGCATGGACTCTGATCACAGCAGCGCAGAGCTGTTTGTAAGGTATCTGTACACCAGTAATCCTACATGAGGGAACTGTGTATCCGACATGAAAGGACACGAGTCAGATGCGACTAGCATCGGTTCAGACATGGTACAAAATCTACAACAGGCTTCACAGAACGGAGCAACTTCCCCTCTTCTATTTAATCTCTATGAGCACTACAGAGACGATGCCGGCGTCTGATCCACAGTAATAGTTAAACTCGTTGTATTAAAAAAGGCCTGACTCAAGAGCTGCTGCGGAGGGAGACGTCTTTATCACCAACATCAACGAGGGGAAATGGGCTCTGATCAAACCACGGAGGAAGTCGAGATATGCAAGTTGTACAGATCAACTTCATACAATAGTTGTCATGAGAAAAAAGGAGATTCGTAAGATGTTTTTTTTTTTGGAGATTTCCGGATTTATTTAGGGGGATTTAAAATGGAACACGCACCGCAGATCTGGCAACAACGATGAAGCCACGGCAAGCTCGGAGATGACAGAGCCCTTAGATCTACTCGCCTCGGCCGTCCCAAAAGATACGGCAGCTGGGAAATGCAAAGCGATGCATCTATTTTTTATTTATTTATTTTTTGAGGGGGGGGGGGAGATGTAGCCCGTCTGTTCCCATTCCAAAATAAAACCTCCCCTGTGCCGTCCCCTAAAAAGCTTATCAGCATCCAAAGATGCCGCCAGGCTTTTGAGACTCATTTCGGTCTCGCTTCATACTCCACATTAAATGCAATTTATTGAATAATGAATCTCCTCATCTCCTCTGCTCCTCCGATCGTGTGAACTCGGTAAATTCACTCAGCATTCAACCCCCCCCCCAAAAAAACAGGCCGCCAAGGTCACTCTCTGATCCTGGATGGAATTCAAATTCAATCTTCTCCAAGTCAAAGTGTGCTGCTTGGTGTAAATGTTGGTGAAATCCCGGGCAAGCATGTTACTGTAACAAGGCCACAATGCACTGTACGATGGTGTGTGGACATGCTACTTAATATGAAGAGCAAAAAAAAAATTCCTCTTGCTGATACATAATTCATGTTTTGTCGCTTCTGGGGGTTCCACATGAGCGGCCACGGTTAGAGCTAGCGCCGGGTTTCGGCCAAACAAGATGCTGCCGAGCCGAGTATGCGTACGTGTGCATGTGGACAGGGAGGAAGGAGCCGGGCGGGAGGGTTGCCTGACAACTTAAAAAAAAAAAAGAAGAGCATTCACCGAGGAGAGCGGGGAGGAAAAAAGAAAGAAAAAGAAGTGGGAATGTAAGACGCGCCACTGAATAAGCACTACCTTGCTAAAGGTGACATGAGCAGGGCCCAGGAGCATTGCACAGCCACGCACATATGCAGGCGTAGATGCACAATTTAACACACACACACACACACACACACCACACACACACACACACACACACACACACACACACACACACACCACACACACACACACACACACACACACACACACACACACACACACCACACACACACACACCACACACACACACAGCAGTGTAAACCTAACACGTACTTGTCTGGATTTCTGTCTGTCCCCTGGTCGGCTACAGTGCAAACACTTTGCAGATACTCAGACAGAAAAAGGGATCCTCCACTGTCCAAGACAAAATACACACGCTAAAAAAAGAAAAGGTGACATACATGCAATAAATAGCAGGTATATGCAGACATTATTAGCTCATGCTCTCCTTAAGCGCCTGAAAAAAAAGGTCCCAGTAGGATATACGTGTGTGTTTAAAGATAGCAAGCTATGTAGCTGTGAGCAAATAGTCTCCAGTCACCAGATACCCCACAAACTCCACACCGGACCCACGAGCAAATGGAAGAGCTTCCTTTTAAAACACGCAGACGGACACACACATCTGTGTCTGGGAAACCAGAGGAGAATTTGACCAGTCACCTTTTGAGCGGATCACACGGCGGGCCGACGCTGCTCCCCGGAAATTGTTGGGGCATCTTCTACAGATGTCACACGTGAGTAAGAGGGTGAAAAAGGGAAGTGTTTGAAATGCATACACGCGGACAAATAATGAGGCAAACAGGCCCTTTGGACTTTGGAGTAAATTTTCAAATGAATTGAACCATCTTGCCAGGTAGCAGATTGTGATGAAAGGCAATAGGTACTGGTTCATCCAGAGCAGTGGAGGCTCTCAGGTTGACTTTTTAAGACTTGCGGGCCAGTTACATACATTTTATAGTATACTTTAACTCTGGGTTGAATTATGAACGCATTCGGGTGATGCAGTGGTGAGAACACTCGCCCACCTCTGCAGACTTCTGGGTTCAAGTCCCAGTAGACAATGCTCCACCAAACACAATTACAGGGCTGTTGTTTTTTATATGACCACTTCTTTTGTCCGCTCGCCAAATGGCTAGTGAACGATCCAATTTTACCAGCCACTCAATAGATCACCATTGTTTGTTCGGCGTATTTTACCAGTGTTTGGTTAGCGGCTGGTGGCAAGTTTGTGCCCTCAAGAATTTACTGGGTGAGTAATTGATGAACAAATGGCCATTTTGTGGGTGAAGTATTCTTTTTAAAGCGGGCAAATCTGGCTAAAGTTCAAATTATACAAAAACCTACTCATCCACGGCAATATCCTTTTGGACGTGCCATTGCTACATATGCAGTTGGTACTGGAACTCTTAAACTGATGGCCACTCAACACCTCCAAGAGCGGTAAGAGTAAAGACAAGTGCATCTCAACCGTGGCCGATAATGAATACTGCCATTAAGTCTGGTTCCCTGATTCTGCCGCTCATAACCAAGATGCAACTGGCACGGCCATTTACGCGTCGGTCCCCCGGAGCATGTTTGGTAGGGGACGTGACAACACACAGTCTAACTAAAGATATCCGTTACAATCGTACTATAGGAGCCGCACATAGAACGCCTCCTCGCTCCGCTCACCTGTCTCACTTCAGACAGCCAGGGAGCGCCGTGCCTCGCTCGCGAGCTGCGAAGGCAAACAAGATGCAGACGCTTCGAAAAACAAAGTGCTGTCATGTCACAACTTTCCGGGGGAAATAAACACTTCAATTCAACCCCCGCAAAAGGAAACGCACCCCGTCGAGCTGCGAACCAAAGCGGGATGCTCTGCTACAGGTCTTCCATCTTTAATCCCCCTCATGTCTTTCTACTCTCCTCTTCTTCCTTTACCCTCAGGGCCGCCGATTCTTGACAGGATAACTAGCTTTTCCAAGCTCTTTTTTTCTGTTTTTCTTTTGGGGGGGTTGCTTTGATAGCAGGGATGCGGTTGGATAGACACCACCAGTTGGGATGCAGCAGGGCAAAAATAAAGCCACTGAAACAGGAAGATTGTCCCACTGCTCGGAGATAAGAGCCGCAGAAAAGGCAGCAGAATATCAGCTCACGGGAATATATATCGGTCACTTGCTGGGTCAGCTGCCATGAATCTGTGTGGAAATGACTCACGAGAAATCCCCTTATTCTTAAAATGTTTCCATCAATGACGCAATGAGATGGTACCGAGGGCCTGGGCCCTTTTCCACACAGGCGCAGAATTAAATAGTTGTGTAAGTGGGCTCTTTTAGGAGGTGGGAGTGCGAGACAGACGAAATGGACTGCATAAAAGAGAAAGTAAATTGGGAGTTGGGAACAGTGAGGAGAAGGCAGGAAGAAATTGAAGAGAAGGAGAGTGGGCGTCGATTTAAATATCCACCAGAAGCAGCACTTTGTCCTACATTGCCTCCCCGAAAAACAAGCATGCACTCCTTCTCTTTTATCTGAATAGGAGGCCCCGTCAAGCTCTTGAATAAGCGCCACCAAACAAACTGTCAGGGAAACTGGGAAGAAACGGCGTAACACCAAAATGATCCTTTCCTTCCTCTCTCCGGTCAATCATACACCCCGCTCTGGGCATACTGAGACTCGCCGAGACCAGCTGCCTCCTTCCCTTGCAACCGTCTCCTCCACCTCCTCCTCCTCCCCCCTAGTTGGATTTGGCTCCGCCGGCGATCAGTGAATTGCCGTGGAGTCTGCCAAACCAGGACATGGCTGTCGATGGCGGGGCCTGCGAGAGCGGCAGCCGTTGCCCGCTGTAGCACCGTATCAAAAGGGAACGGGTAGAGGTGCGCGAGGAAGAGAGGCCACAGTGGCCGGAAGAGTCAGGGTTGGTGGAGAGGGGTGACACACGAGGGAGTGAAAAGGGGACCATATGGGGAGGCTGCGATGTCAACAAGGCACAAGTGATCCCTCTGGAAAGAGAGCAAAGTTTGGCACAATGGGAGCCCTCTTGGAGCGCCCGGGGGCCGCCCCGACTTTTACACCCCACATGAGTGGAAGTCAAAGCGAGCCATAAAGCATGATGAACCAGACGGGGGAAAGAGCCCTTCCATCAGCCTGCCAGGCAGCCCGATCTGCTCCAACAAAACCCCCTTTCTCTCCTCCGAGCCCTGGCCCCTTAAACGTTGAGCCAGGCACACATTCTTCAGTGACATAATGCTTTTTAAGCTATTGCCCTCTTCAACTCCCCCACTCCACCACCTCCTCTTTACCCTTACTCAGACCCCCCCCCCCCTTTTTTTGCCAATTACTATTTAAATATGA